>KZ826357.1:126737-311400 GCA_003184635.1 Aspergillus sclerotiicarbonarius CBS 121057 | reverse complement strand
TCCGCTCTATCTTCTCTTTGCTTCTGTTAGCTATATATATATATATATTGTTGAGACACCTTATCTCTCCGTCTGCTCCCCAGATGGCAGCGATATATCGTTTTGCCGTACTGGTTAAGAGTTCCGACATATATTTACACATACTAGATCAAGCATGGAAAATCCTCACGAATGAATGCTCACATTTGTTATGGTATAGAACAATCAAGAGTCGTGCAACGAAGTCCACTCCATCCTGCAATACACCCTCAGTCCCAACCATACGTCTACCACAAAACAAGCCTTCTCTTCTCCAAGATCGGCGAGTGACCATCTGAATCACAAAGGTACTGCAGAATCCCGAAGGGGTCATGCCTACTCGACCCCGAGGCTTCGGTTCCCGTGATGCAGTCGAAATTATCTCGAGGGTTTCGAGTCGGATTGATTACTTTCATCAACAGCACGGACGGGAGACGGGGACCCTGGTGAGAGACCTGGGAAAGTGGGCGTGAAGGAGGAGCTTAAAAGAATGGTGGTTGGGACAGTGAGGAACAGTTCCTTCAAGGGGGTGATGTGGAATGAGTTGGTGTGGCGGTCTACGAGATTGCCCTAAGTATGGCGATGCAGGCCAAGGACTGATGGCATGGCCGACACTTCATGCAGCCTGTGAAAGGGTATGTTTCTCCCACTCCATTATCATGGTTGCAAATACTAATCTACTCGTGAGGGGTGTAGGTTCTATTACGTCCCCCTTCCTCAGACATATCCTCTCATAGATGTCCAACACACAAAGCAGCGCTCGCAGGACCAGCTTTGGACACCGACTCTCGAAGTGAAGACAGACCCGCCACCACCTGGAGGTCGTTATTGTATATATAACCCACGCATGGTGGAGGCAGATCCACAGCCTCGCGTGGAGGAGTGCAAGGTATATTGGTTGAGGCTATGGCGAGGACACAATGTTGGAAGGAATGGATCGATCTGGACATGATACGGGTTACCGGTAGATCCAACACGGGCTTATAAAACGATGAGGGATCTAATGCTATATATATTTCGACCAAGGGCAAGGTTGCTCTTGTGGACGACACTTACCCCGCCGAGTGTGTCAACTTCCTTGAGCCCAACTCAATCTTGGTTTCATGTCGGACTACTATGCTAGGACCGACGACCATTGGCATATACTTGCATATCGCAAGGCCATCAGCGCTACTCGGACACAGCCTCAGAAGATTGTCACCAAATCGCAGGCCCTGGCTATAGCAGGGATAGGAGAGCGTTTGGCAGACAGGGTTGAGGAGATTGTGTGCACAAACCGGCTCTGCCTGGAAAACGCAAACACAATACGTGAAGACCGTATACCCCAAGAATTCTTGGGTGTCTACGGGGTTGGAGTAACACAGGCATCGAAATGGCTGGCCCAAAGGTACAGGTTGTTGGAAGACTTGAGGTCCAAAGCGCCCCTCACCCAGTGATCCAACAATAGCAGATCGGCGTGGATCACCACTACGGTTCCTCAGCGGAACTCAAGACGGGAGGTCGAGACCCATGGGGAGATCATACGGAAGGCGGTGCAAAGAGTGGATTCTGCAATGAATGCAGAGTATTTCTGTTACTTCAGAGGCAAAAGAAGCGCCACTTGCAAACAAGCACTCATCGATTGGACCGCTGCCGATGAAGAGTCAACCGGAAAGAGAAACATCATCACATTGAGACTCAGAGTTTGGAAGACCAGGATGGGGCTTGGTAATGGTTGGCGATACATGCGATGAACCTTCGATCCAGGGGGCGATCCGGCCATGCCATGATGGAAACACCGCAAGTGAGGACAGTATGTGGCGGGGTTTCAATTATCTGGATCAACGCCCTGTCCTTCAATCAAGATATGAATATACCCACGTACTCTGTGTGCCATTCAGCTTCACGTAACTTATAGAGGTTCCTAGATCTGCCAAGTCGAATGCTCCCTTCGGACTTATGGATACTGAGAGATCCTCTCTTCCTAGGCACATTATTGATCGCATGCTTCTATTGATCTATAGAGAACAGAGTCCGGAGTCCGGAGTAGAGTATTAAAAACCGACTCACGTGGGGGAAGTAACCTCGGTTGCGGCCCGGAGTCCTTCTCCGCATCCCCCTTGATAAGCTCCAACGCTCCAACTCTCCAACTTCCCCCCTTCCCTCTCCTCCACTCCATCTCAAATCCGAGAATCACCATGTCCGACTACCAATCCATCGCAGCCCGTAAGCAACAGCACCTGGACTCGCTTATCCCCCCCGAATGGCGCCTGGACGCCTCGCAGATCCCCGCGGGGATGCTCTCGCCCGCCGATTCCATCACGCAGACCTCGTCCTACGAGAGCATCAACGTCACCGCCATCCCCCGAACCTGTGGCCTCCTCACTCCCCATGAACTCCACATTACCGAAGACTACAACGTCCGCGCCCTCCTCACTGAAATACACTCCCGACGCCTCACTGCAGAGGAAGTCACCCGCGCGTTCTGCAAGGTCTCTCTCCCCCTCCTCCCCTCTCACCTAACCAAACCACTAACTGCAAACCTCCCATCAGCGCGCTGCCATTGCCCACCAGCTCACCCGCTGTCTCACCGAACCTCTCTTCACCCAAGCTCTCGACCGCGCCCGCGCCCTCGACACCCACCTCCAATCCACCTCCCGCCCCATTGGTCCCCTCCATGGCCTCCCCATCTCCATCAAAGATACCTTCCACATCGCCCACGTCGACGCCACCAATGGCCTCGCCGCCCTCGCATTTCACCCTGCCACGCACGACGCCTCCCTCGTGACCCTCCTCCACTCCCTCGGCGCCATCATCATCACCAAAACCAACGTACCCCAAACGGTCGGCACTCTCGACACCTGCAACCACCTCTTTGGCCGCACCCTCAACCCCCTCAACCGCCGTCTCACCGTCGGCGGCAGCACCGGCGGCGAAGCCGCCCTCCTCGCCCTCCGCGGCTCCATGCTTGGCTTTGGCACCGACATCGGCGGCAGCGTGCGCATTCCCCCAATGTGCACGGGTCTCTACGGCTTCAAGCCCAGCCAAGGTCGTCTGCCGTACGGCGGACAGCAGGATGCGGGGCATATCCCCGCCAAAGGACGGATCTCGCTGCAGCCTGTTGCAGGGCCATTGGCGCGGTCAGTGGAGGACATCGGATTCGTAATGGGGGAGATCGTCCCCCGAGCGGAGTTATTCGGGGAAGACTGCATCCCCGGTACTTGGGGGCCATTACCACCCATATCAACCCCCTCGAAATCGAAATTGAGAATCGGTGTCCTCCGCTCTGATGGGATCGTGGAACCTCTTCCCCCCATCGCGAAGGTATTGGACGAAGTCGCGCGGATCTTGCGCCGTACATCAGACATAGAAGTCGTGGAGGTTCCCGTGCCGCCGGCCCTAACGAAATGCCAAGGTCTTGTCAACCGATTGCTGGGGATTGACGGGGGCGGGCTCATGATGGATTTGCTTGAGAAAACAGGCGAACCGCTAACACCCTGGTTGAAGGGCCGAATGGGACGGAGAAAGGAGATCACGGTGTCCGAGCTGGGCGAGCTGCAGATGCAGCGGGCGCAGCTGGAGAGGGAGATGCTGCGAATGTGGACCCTTAATGCCGCTGATGATGATAAGACGCGACGGATCGATGCGATCATCCATCCCGTGGCACCGCATCCGGTCCCCGAAATGGACCGGTATAATGCCATCGGGTATACCTCGTCGTGGGTGCTGTTGGATTATCCGGCGGGGGTGGTGCCCGTGCGGACGTTCCGGGAAGACGATCTCGAACTGGGGAGGGAGATGACAATCCCTGCGAGAGGACGCTGGGATGAGGCGAACCGGAAGTTGTGTATGTGCATCCATCTAGATCAGACTTTTGTTGAGATGGGTGAAGCTGACTCCAAGAACCAGGGACCGAGACCACCGTCGACAGACGGGTTTACCTGGACTCGCCACTGAGCGTGCAGGTCATCACGCCCAAACAGCACGACTATGACCTCTACCGCGCGATGCAAATAATCGACCAGGCGATTCGATCCGAGTCGACCAAGGGAACAGAAATAGCCAAACTATAAACCCCCTTCTCCCCTGATCTCCCTCCTGTACATACACACCCATAGAGTTGCTATCTTCATCTATCTATATACCATAACCCTACCTACCCACCAAAATCCACTCCCCATTCCCAAGCCACCTAAGAACTCAATACCTCGAAACATCTCTCCCAAACATCCGATTCAGCAACCACCGAAACCCAACCCTCAATTTATTCCTCCAACTAATACTCATGGTCAAATACGCCGAATTCCACACCACCCACGCCATCCTACCCGTCAATCCCTCAGGAAGATACCCCGTCCCCTTGCCCCCCTCCTGATGCGGGATCTGCATCAATGCATTCGCGTCCCCGATATACGCCAGTGTACCTAGATTTAGGAACGAGAATGGTGGTGCGCTGTCAAAGTCCCCTTTATTTAGTCTTGCGGCGAGCCATTTCGCTTCTTGGAACGTAGCCTGTGCGGTTGCTGGTGGGGCGCCGGTTTCGGGCATCGCGTTGTCGCCAAGGGCGAAGACATCATGGAGAGTTGCGGTGGTGGATGTGTCGTTGGAGTCGGGGTCGGGGTCGGTTTGAAGTTGGACGCGGAGATGTCCGTCGACGAGGAGGGCTCCGGTTTTAGGGTGTTTTTTGACGTGCCAGGTGGTGTTGGAGGGTGGGGTTGGATTCTCGGGGGAGTTGTTGAGAAGGGCGGAGTTCGTAGGCAAGGTGTCGATAGTTGTGAGGGAATCTCGAATGAATTTGTTCATTGCGTTTCCGGTAGCCCAGACGCACATGCCGACACCGACTTCGCCTTCTTCCTCCGTGGAGAGAGTGAGGCAGCGTTTAGGGTCCATTTCGTATGGGGGACTGGCGCCGGGTTCGCCCCATCGGAGACTTTGGACGTGGTGGGCGGTTTTGATTTCGATGCCTTCTTTGCGCATGGTGTCCATTGCGTATTGGGAGAGTTTTTCGTCGAACATGGAGAGGACTTTGGGAGCGATGTCATAGAGAGTGATTCGGGGGATGCCTTTTAGGGCTGGGTAGAGGGCGATGAGGTCCTGGGTGATGAAGTCTCGTAGGGAGGCGGCAAGTTCGGTTCCTGTTGGGCCGGCGCCGACGATGGCGAAATGGAGGAGGTGTTTTCGGAGTTCAGGAGAGGTGGTGGGTAAGACGGCGAGTTCGAAGCATTCTCGCAGTCGACGGCGGACTTTGCGCGCGTCGCCGACGTCCTTGAAGAAGAGCGCGTTCTCGCGAACGCCGGGTGTGTTGAAAGTTTTGGAGACCGTGCCGACAGCGATGATGAGTTTGTCGTAGGGGATAGTGAAGGATTGGCCGGTTTCCCAGGGGCGTTGGGGAGTGCTGGATTGGGTTGAGTGGGATTGGAATTCTTCGTCTTCGCTGGATCGGGGTGTCTCGGTTACGCCGCTTTTCACGACTGTGGCTTCGCAGGTGATGGTTTTCTCGGCGAAGTTGACGGACCGCGCCGCGGCTTGGATGAAGTCGACCTTTGAGGAGCGATCGCGGATGGGTTCGACAATGTGAGAGAAGTCGAGGGAGCCACCGGCAGCGTCGGTGAGGAGAGGAGTGAAGACGAAGTATGAGCGCGGGGAGATGATGATGGAATTGTATTTGTCCGGGGAGAGTTGACGGGATAGGTTGTAGCCTCCCCAGCCGGAGCCGAGGATGACGACGCGTTCCTTGTCATGGTCTTCGCGGAAAGCGGCTGAGTGGTTGATCTGGGTTGCAAGGGGTCTGCTGGTGGTGATGAGCTTCGTGGTTGCAGCGAGGAGTGAGGATGATGGGCGCTTGCGAGCGATGGTGTGGGCTGGAGGGAGTCTCATTGCGCCATTGATGGGGTGAATTGGCGGGAGCTGGTCAGTGTAGCTGGAGCCTTTTCTCTGGGGCAGAAGTAAGCCGGAGAACCGGAGAGTGTAGATATGCGATGCGGTGCGATGCATACTCGGACTCAGGGCTGGTGCTGAGCACATGATGATATCATTTCTCGGCGAGGATGGATGGGTCGGAACGGGATGTCTGTGAAATAAGGTTCCCCGATGAGCGTGAGATTCATTCCTCGGGAAGTCTCTCCTCGCACATACCATAGTATCATTAACGAAGATACACATGCGAAGTCATGGTGTTGATGTGTCCGGATCTGCCCGACAGGCACATGAAAGCGTTTGTCTGCTGAGGTGGAGAATCAGCTCGGTCTTTGTTGTCACTCACAACATTAGCCTACTACTAGGGAGGCAACGCTCAGGATGAGATGCGTGGTCCACGGAAGACGAGGCCCTCGAGGAGCTGGTGGAGCCCTCCCTGGGCTGACGGGGGTCTCTTACTGGACTGGAAACCTCCAACAGTCACTTTGAGTCATTAGCAGTTTCACCGGCTTTGTTTCAGCCCGGACATCTGGCTGGTGAATTCGTTTGCTCCGGGGTTATCCGAAAGCGGCGGAGGTCGTGATTCCGAGGGAAAACATCGGAATTGAATAGGCACATGTGAGGCCATCAGATTGACATGAACGAAGCATGTGTGCGTGCATGTGGGATGGGAAGAGATGGGAGTCGGTGATGGATGATGAGGAGGAGAGGAGCGGAGAGTGAGCGGAGAGGGGGAAGAGAAAGCAAGACGTCGTCATGTGATTGACGCGGCGGATGGGCAAGGTTTCTTCAACCATAATAATCTATGGATCAAGCAGGACTAATGGGATTAATATAGCAGGAGCAAGACTGTGCTATCCAACTATTACGTCAACCAGCCGTGTGGCATGATCTGACCACGTCTATCTACCTATACATCATATATACCTTACATGTCATAATCATCAGTCATTGTGGTCATCATCAATAAAGGTCATCTCGCCGGGACATCCCCGTCCCTCGGGTCGACACAGGCAGCAGGCTGCCTGCAAAGTCCGTGTCCAGGCTCTTCCGAGATCGCCTGGCACTGAGAATCTTCTCGATCTCGAACGCCGTCGGCCTCGGACTTCCCTGCACGCCAGGGGGCTCATTCGCCCTTTTCCGCGTTATCCACCGGCGTATCCGTCGCATACCCTCGTGACATCCGTCTCCGATGTCATCGACAGACAACGCAACCAAAATTAGTGGGATAGAAATGGCAAAGCCGATGCCAAACGTGTACTTGGCCACGTACGGCAGATGCAGCAGCTCAGACCCGTTTGGCCCCTGAAACTCGGCCAGATTGATCGCAAAGACAGACGTGATGAAGGACAGCGGAAGGAAGACAATCGTGACGATGGTAAAAACCATCATGATTTTACCCTGGCGCGTCGTCCCGGCAGCTTGATCGCGGGCGAATCGCGCCTCAAATGCGTTGGCGTGCTTCTGCTTGAGATCCAGCAGGTCGGTAATGGAAGAATAGATCCGTTCGGCTTGTTTGTCCATCCGGTCGATATCCTTCAGGTGCATGTCGATCGTGCGCTGCTGCTCCTTGAACCGCTTCTTGACTTCATACTGCGAGCGCTGTTGTCCGTAGTAGATGTCGCAGATGGCCTCCTGGAAATCCAGGAGGATATTCTGCTGGTGCTGCAAAACTGTCCGGATCATGTTGAGTTCGTCGCGGATATCCTTCGCCTCGGAAAGGAGTTCGGTTTCTTGGCCAATATCGAGCAAATTGTCCACGAAGAGGGGCTGCTCGTCCTCTTCCTCATCCTCCTTCAGAAGCCGCTCAATGCTGCTCTCTGCCGTGTTAGTCTTAGTGGGTGGATTCCTGGCAAAGCGGTTAAGCTTGCGGCGGTTTTTGAGCCAGTCTGATGCCTGTGCGGACGCCCGGTTGAACCGGTTAAAGAGCACGGTCTCACGGTCTGTGGCCACACCGATAGAGGCCTCAAACATGTCCAAAAACTGGTACTCCTCATCCCCCATGCGATGGCGGTCGAAGACGCCAGAGCAGCGGGCGGTGATGATGATGGCCAGGTCGTAGACGGACCGCACCGGCTCCCTGGTCTTGGAATTGATATCTTCAATGATGCCATCTAGAACATTGAGAGGGTCATTTTTAGGCTGATCCCACCGCTGAGGGAACCCGGTTACAATCAGATTTGTCCCAATGATCCACATCCAGAGCTGATCGACCATGAAGATCTTGGGCTCAGCCCAGAAAAGTTCGCGACCTTGTCCCTTTGTCTGGTAGCGGAAGACGACCTGGTCCTGGTCTCGAGTCTGCGTATCAATGTTGGGGTAGAAAAACTGGTCCAAGGTTCGTCGGATATGCAGCGAAGACATGGACGACGCGAGATGCGCGCTGATAAGAAGCTCGTCTCTTGTGGCTGTCCGGGCGAGGCCTGGACGACCCAGGTTCCGCGTCTCGGCCCGTTTAATGGCTTCCTGCATCTGTTTCCTCCTTTCGTCTGTTTCGAAATGCAAGTAAGGCATAAACATGCACACGTTGCAGGTCGTGTTCGCCTGATCTTTGCCCAGGGAAAGCAGTGGCCGATGCTTGTCCTGAGCGGCGGCAAGCGAGTGGTTCCTCGACTCCGGCTTTGCCAATCCCCCGACCTTTCCACGCTTGGTGGTGCTCTTTGCCTTCTTCCCATGAGGGCCATTCGTGCTATCATCATGCGAATGAGTATCTGGCCGATCGCCTTTGTTGCCTTGTGGTTTCTGTTTCCGCCCCCTCTGGCTACTTCCATCCCCTGGAGACTTTGGGGTTTCGAGAGACTGCCCATTGAGAAGGATCTGGGGAGAGGCCATCTCCTTTTCCTCCGAACTATCCTCATAGATCCGTGCTGCACGAGGGGTACTCTGGCACAATGGTCGCATAAAGTGAGAATGTGTTCTTTGCCCACGATGTTGATATCGAAACGACCTTTCAAGCCCTTTGAAGCTCTCTACATCGTGAGCCCCCTCCTCGATAAATGATTTGGTGAGCAAGGCTTCGATCCAAGTCAGATTATTTGCAGGCAGATGAATCCAGCGGAAATCGGTCGCCCGACTGTCGGCTGGCAAGGTGTTGAAGGCTTGTTTCCGCGGGTTTTCGGAATCACGGCCATACAGAAGGTTGTAAACCGATGTCTTCTTCACCCGGTTCTCGTTGTGGAAGTTCCCAAAGTCCACCACGGTAGCCTCGAACCCTTCGCACGCACCCTTTGCTTCCGGTGTAAGCGCATTAACATTGTTGAATGGGGCAAGAAGCGATACAATGTCCTTGCGCTTGAACTGGGCCGCTCGCAGGAACGGGGTGCTGCCAAAGTTATCGCGGATCCTCGCTTTCAAATCTTTATGCTCCATCAAACATTCGACAACCTCCTTATGGCCCGCCTGCGCAGCCAAATGCAGTGGCGTGACGCCGTTCAGCAGCTGGCTGTTGACCTGGGCCCCAGCCCGCAAGAGTATCCGCACAATCAACTCGACCCCCTTGTCACACGCGTTGTGGAGAGGCGTCCAGCCTCCGTCACTCCTCGAGTTGATATCTGCCTTGTGTCGGAGCAAGAGCTGAACGATATCATCGCGGCCATGGGCGACGGCAATATGGAGCGATGTCTTATTCCTGATGTCGACAGCGTTCACATCGGCAATGGGTCCCTGCGGCCGGGCCAGAAGCAGCTCCGCGAAGCGTAATTTCCCCGTGGCACAGGCCCAGTGCAAAGGGGTCCGACCCAATTCATCCTGGCCAGACACACCGTCAATCTTGCAGCTGGTGCGCAACAAAAGCTCGACAACATCCTCGCCCCAGTCACACTGCTTATCCGCCGCCAGATTGTGCAACACATTCCTCTTCTTCTGGTCCTTCGCGTTGACATCCGCACCGCGCGCAATGAGCAGTTGGAGCACATGCCAGTGATTTCTCCATGCCGCCGTCATCAACGCCGTCCGACCCTTCTTATCCGTTATCTCCGACGAAGCTCCATAGTCCAGCAGGAGTTGCGCGATGCGGACATGGTTGCGCTCCACGGCGCGGAGTAGCGGTGAGGGACGATTATTCGCGACATCAGTCTTTGCCCCCAGGGCCAGAAGAAATTGAGTTGCAGCAATTGATCCACGCTCACAGCTGCGCATGAGGCCGACGCGCAGGAAATTCTCGCTGAATTGGCCATTCTCGCGCGCCAGTTCAACAACGTGCTGCAGAGCCTCAAGATGATCGCTTTCCGCTGCCCGCAGCAGCCGCGGCTCCAGGCGGTCGTGCCCGTCGCTCGCGATACTAGATCGTGACCTGGACATTGATAGAGACGACAGGGCCCTGAGGGTTCCTGCTACCTACATATCCATCTCTTCCGAGGTTTTAAGTCTTGGGATGAGTGAGATGGAGAAGACCAGAGTTTTGCTGGGCCGAAAGGGCCACGCGCTAGTGGTAAATGGCCTATGGCTGACGGGGTGTCAGACGGAATAGCAGGAATACGAGACTGATCACCCTCGCCGGCCAATTTTAAACGCCGTCGGGAGAAACTTGGGCCTGCGCTGCCCCACCACGGCCTGTCGCCGTGTTTAGCGCTTCTCCCTGGATGCTTTCATTCGCTCCCCGGTCATTCTCCACCCATGAGGCTGGGAACTGGGATGTTGGGAACCTGGGATAAGCAATTGCTTCGTGCATTGGCACAGCGGTACCCGTCGGTCGTCAGCGCTTCCCTAGCACCAGCACTGAGGTTCCATCCTTTGACAAGGGTCAGAACGGTCGGCGCTTACAGTTCGTGCCGAGTTGGGCGGGTTTCCCGGCGACTGCGATGGCGTCTCAAATCCATCTCTCTGGGAGGCTTTTATATCCCTTTGGAAACCAAAGTAGCAAGAGTATTTGAGGTTTGTTGGGATACGAAGTATTGGGCTTCATGTTACCCTGATCCGGCAAGAATCCAAAGGATGAGGCGCTGAAGTATTAATACCTTCCATTTCATGCTTCTGGGTAAAGAATTTTTTACGAAGGGTTGTGGAACGCGGGGCAACGGGACTCCGCAGGCCTCTCTGCCTAAGAACGATACCCCGGTATCAACCCCGCTACCAGCCCACAGGGTCTATCCACTGATGCCAAATGATATCTATAGGTGCACTAAACAAACTCTAATAACTAGAAAATTCTATAACGATAACTATACAGAAAAGCTAAAGGCCTCTCAAACACACACAACCCCCGTAAACGCCCTCCCGTCCTCCTCATACAGCTTCACCTTCTTCCTCTCATCCCGATTCCACCGATAAACACAACCCCCCAGATCCGTCAAATAGAAGTCCCCATTCTCCCGATCCAAACTCACCCCAATCGCCTCCCTCAGATTCCTCACCAGCACCTCAACCTTCTCACCACTCACCGGCACCCCCTCCTCATCCAACTTCACCCGATTCAACGAATTCCCCAACGGCAACTCCCCCCGATCCGTCCAGTACAGCTCACCTCGCTCCTCATCAACCTCTAGATCAATCGGCTCCGGCAATCCACTCAGAATACATTGTCCCTCTTCGTCACCCTCGATGGGGTCTGTATCAAGACTAGCGCAGAAAATCCGTCCCTGGCCACTCTTCGAAGGTCCCTTTTGCGTCCAGTAGAATTTGTTCCAGCGCGGTGCGACGGTGATTCCGACGCACCAATCCCGGGCTTCGGATATGCCGTTTTCTTTTGTTTTTCGGTGGTGCCGAGAGACGAGGGCCGTTAGGTTGGAGCCGTCCAGGTTGCAGCGGTAGACGGAGCAGCCTTCGCGGTCGCAGAAGTAGAGTTGCTGGGTGGTTGGGTCGAGGGTTATTTGTTTGGGGGTGTTGAGGGTGCCTTTGGGGAGGAGGGAGCGGATGTCCTTGCCGTCGAGCGTGGAAGAGTAGATGGCTCCGTCCGGGTGGTTGGGAACGCCCATGCAAGTCCAGTAGATGCGGTTGGTGGTGGGGGAGAAGGTGATTCCGTCGGGGAGGAGTTGGTTGGTTAGGAGGGTTTGGGGTTGTGTGTTGTTGGGGGTGGGGGTTAAGGAGAGGATGTGGCCTGCTGGGGTGGAGATGGAGGAGGCGGCGGTTGAGGATGCGAGGCCGATGTCGAGAACGAGAAGGCGCTTGTTGGTATTGGTGGTGGTGCTGGCAGGGGGGAAGAGACCGCCGAGGGGGCATTTGGAGCCGAGTTTGCCCTGGTCGAGGTAGTTCTTTGTCAGATAGTCAACGGTTTTGTCGGCCGGGAGACCGCGTTCGTGGATGTAGTGCTGTTCGATGAATGCGACGGTATCGAGGCCAACGTCTATGGATGGAGACAATGGGTTAGAGGGAAGGGTATGGAACTACGTAGGTGGAAGGTGTGTACTCACTGTCCATCATCTCACAGGGCTTCACCCGGCCAGTGATGAACATTTCCTCCCACATGGCATCGACTTCCTCCGGGACAGACACACCCTCAGAGAGAATGGTCAAGACCTCTCGTTTCACTGCAGCCCAGAGCCGATTAAAGATGAACCCTGTGGACTGCTTCCTCGCCACGTACGGCGAAGTCGCCCCCGCGCGACATCTCTCCACCAGGAACGGGAAGATATCCTCGCTGGTGAACCCGTCCGTCATCAACTCGACGAGCATGCACTGCGGCGGCATGTAGTAGTGCATGTTTAGGATGCGGGGTTTGACAGTCTCAGGGACCCGGTCGAGCATTTCGGACGTCTTGTAGGACGAGGAATTGGAGGCGAGGATGCTGTCCGTCGGGGTGAGAGCCGATAGCTCGGCAAAGGTAGCGATCTTGAGAGGAAGTTTCTCCGGGACGGCCTCGATGATGAGCCAGGCGGTTGAGACGGCCTCCTTGAGGTCCGTGAAGGCGTGAGCCTTGCCTGGAGACCGGCCGGTCTTGGTGGCATAGGCGGCCACGTTCTCCTGGATATAAGCGATGCTGGCTGAGAGCTGATCGGGGCTGGGATCACGGAGGTGGACATTGTAACCTGCTGAGGCCCAAATGCAGCCTTAGATAGGATAGTTAGTCTCCAGAACGTATCACCTCTATCACCTGAAGGAAGACTGAGAACAAACCTATGCGTCGTCCAAGCACTCCTGCCCCCAGAACCGCAACAGGACGGTTCTGGTAGTCGTGTGGTGGGGACCAAGTTAGACGCATTGCGAGTCTATAGATCACAGAAGAGTAGAATGCAAATCTAGATGCTGGTGATGTTGATGTTGGTGTTGGTGTTGATACTTTCTCCGTTAAAATAGATGAGAGAATCTCGCGAGCAACAGCCGTTATATAGGGACCCAGCCATGATCGCCATTGCAGTGATCGCCAGAGCTTGTTGATCCATGGTTCGAAGTGTATACTCCGAGGATCCGCGGCTCCGTGAGGCATTGAAGTCCCTCGCTGTTCTATAGAAGACCGATGCCGGGACGCAGAAGCCGCGGGAGCGGGATGCTGAGACGGACCCACCGGGGCAATCCCTCGGGATGTCGTGCATCGGGCCAGGCTGCCGCGTCAGCGTGTCTAGACTCTATAGCGCCCGGGATTATAGAGCATGACGTCCAGTGGGCCTCAATGTTATGGTTGTTATTAATAACAGTTGTATCAGGAGTGGTACTGATTCAGATACAGCCCCACGCGGCCAAAAAAAGCCCTGTCGGGTTTTTGTCGCCTTGTGTGCGAAAAAGGTTCTAGTAGGGTAGCCAAGTCACAGGCATTCTTGGTGCAATGGTGATATAGATCGCTGCGTGAGTGCAGAAACCTACGAAGGTGTGTGGCTGTAGCATCTGAAGTGGTCTGATGTCTTGTTCGTTATAAGTCACGTTGCATGCAAATTCGACTTAATGGCATCTCAATCAACTGGAAATCCAAGTGGCCATTCTATAAGAGACTGTCATAGAAAGAGAGCGAGTATGCATACTCTATACGCTTTTAATTCAATCTAATTCACCGCTCTTATGTACAAATTCCAGTAGCTGCCACTCCTTCCCACAAGTCTATTGGTCCCAGTTTTCATTGATCCTTCATACCAAGCATAGAGACTGTAGTAACAGCACCCTGATCAAATGCAATTTTGCACCCCTCCATCACTCCTCTTGGCCGGCCACTTCACCCTTCTCTCAGCCCGCACATACAGGTTGTTTGGCCTGATCAGTTGGAACATCGGATCATACTCAATCGGCCCATCGCCCTCCCGACTGAAGTGATAGCGGTAGATCAATTTCGGAAGAAAAACCTTGACCTCTTGCAATGCGAAATTGAATCCAATGCACATACGCGGACCCATGGCAAAGGGGATATATGCTGCCTTATGCCGTACCTTCACCTCGGGAGTGTCCCATCGATCGGGATTAAAGCGAGCAGGGTTATCCCAGAGGTGAGGGTTGTTGTGGATATGGTGGAGGGCGGGAATGATAACTGCATCTTTGGGGATTTTGTACCCTCCAGGTAGGATGAGATCGACTTTGGCAGTTCGACCCGGCTGGAATGAGGGGTTGTGTCGCCGTTGCATCTCCTTGATGTATTTGTCTTGGAAGAGAAGCTTCTCCGTCATTTCGGCGGTGAGCTCGGTGTCCTCGGTAATGTCGTTGTCGATCAGTTCCTGGAGTAATCGCTCCTGCATCCCCGGGTAGGTGACGAGGCCGTAGATTAGCCAGGAAAGGAGAGAGCTAGTCGTCGTGAACCCGGCCGCTGTTGCGACTACGAGGGCCCAAACGAGACTTGACTTAGGTAGCTTTTCACCCTTGTTGTCGGTGGCTCGGAGAGCGTAATCTGGATGTCAGGCGTACAATTAGTTACTGGCCTATGCAAGGGTGAGACCAAAAAGGCCATGACAAGATACATTCGACTTACCGACCATGTTAGAGGATAGCAGCGCCGCATCTTGCAAAGGTAAATCGCTAATGCCAGCCCGTTCTGCGTTTTGGATGGATTCATCCACCATTTCCTCGATTCGTGCTTTCAGGTTCCTCAGCCGCTGCGGATCCCCAAATGGTAACATGCCGTACCAGTCGCCTTTCGATGTGACTTTCTTGTTGAGGGAAAGCAGTTCCGCAATTGAATGGACCATTTCATGCACTGGCGCATCGGGCGAAGTAAAGTGTTTGAAATCAATCCCCAGCGTGAGCTCACCCACTGCCTGTGAGCCGAGTTTCAACATATACTGGTAGACGTTCCAAGCCTCCTCTTGCTCATCTAGAGCGTCAAACACCTTGAACGAATCCTCCACAGCTCTTTGCATAGTCGGAGCATAGTGACGTACTGCCTTGGGACCCAAAGCAGGGGGCAGGAATTTGTGAGCCGCCTTCCACTCGGGGGTATCTGTGTCCCCTAGAAAGACACCCGCGGAAGGAGTTTTCAGCGCCGAGAGTGGGTGAGCGTCGTTGATTATTTTAGAGAAGAAGTCTGACTCGGCAAATACGACGGCCGATATCTGCGGATCGTTCGTCTGGTATGTCGTACGGCCCAAATTTGTCGTTTTGAAGATCGGCCCATACTGGTCGAACAGCCGCTGGTGATTGCCAAGATGATCGGGATACACCTCAAAATAGTTTCCCACAAAGGGGAGACCTCTGGGACCCCCTGGCTCTCTTACGGCGTGCCCGTCGATTGCGATTGCTACAGGTCCCTTCGCAGCAAGAACGTCAGAGACATCCGACAGGCAGTCGTCCTCGGTTTGGAACCCGATTCCTACGGCAGTGTCAGTGTGTTTCCAACCAAAGAGATAATTTAGATTACTAACCGTTTGGATCAACAATGGCAAAGTAAGCTGCCACAAGTTGTCTGAGTTGGTCTAAATCTAGAGTCGCATCGATGGTAATGTCCTTCGCGGACGACACCGATTCACCTAGAAGATAAAATTGCTGGCTTGACATGCTGTGCTCGATCAATGCGTACTGTAAAGCATTCACAGAGGGCTTGCAACACGCATGAACCGTACGTCTTTTATATTGCCTAATGGGACTGTTAGCGTCCTGCTTCAATTTGTTAAATTAAAAGGGTGGATAGAAATGCCGCGGGTTTAACGGCTCCCGCGGAAGTGTCAGCGGTTCGGACATTAACCAGGGCTTCCCGCGGCAGAAATGCTCCGAATCCACCCTTGCCGATACAGTGACAGATGGACAAATAATAATTTTTGGCGCACTTCTCCTTCGCGGTTGAGGATCGCGCATCTTAGCGCTTTGTATAAAGGAAGGCAACATGCAGCATGTTCTTCCCTCTTTCCAGTTTTCTAGTTCAGGTGAGATTGAACGCATCTCACACCGGGTCCACTCTGCGCAGTCTTAGACAAGAAGTGATTGTCCACGATGCCAGCCATACCTGAATACACAACAGAAGAGGTGGCCGCTCACAGGACCAGGGACGATCTGTGGGTAGCTATCAATGGAAAAGGTATGCTGTTGATAACCCATATCCTTTGGTTGCTTAGCCCTCGAGCCCTGACGCTCCTAAGTTTATGATATCACCAAATACGTTAGAGACCACCCGGGAGGACCTGATGTCCTGATTGACGTTGCTGGAGCCGATGCGACCGAAGCATATGAGGATGTCGGCCATTCAGAGGTAGGCATGAGAGTTCCATAACTGATCATGAGGCTGATTGAACCATCTACAGGACGCAGATGAGATCCTACAAGCATTTCTGATCGGGACGCTGAAAGATGCACGCGAGCGCACCCGCCCTAAGTCTGTTCGGTTGATTCAACCTGCGACTCCTCTGCCCCCTGTGGCTCCTGCAAGGACCAAAGGCTCTGCTCGATCTGCAGCACTCGCCACAGTCTCGATTGGCAGTGTGGCGCTCTCATTATATTTCTCCTACCGCAGCTATCCCTCCTTGCCTGCATCATGGCGAAGTTTCACTGGGGTCCAGGGCTCCTGGGGATCCCTCATTCGATCACCGCAGACATCATTCGCATTTGGTGGATTCTATACCGGATTCGCTGCGGCCACCGCGATCTCCTCAGCCATCGGGGTAATTGTCGGATCCAAATTATCGCAAATGACACAGATTCAGTCAGGATTCACGCGATACCCGCCTCATGTGAAGCGTCGCAAGGTCGTCCGAAGCAATCCGCATCTCGCCAAGGGGTTTCTTGATCCCAAGGAATATAAGAGCCTACCACTTATCCGAAAGGACACCCTCTCCCCAAGTGTGTTCAAGTTCGTGTTCCAGCTTCCCAGCCCACAGGACGTGATCGGGCTTCCAATCGGTCAGCATGTGGCAATAAGAGCCAATGTCAGGGGAACGATGGTCTCAAGATCGTACACACCCACATCAAACAATCTGGACAAAGGTGTTTTGGAGCTGGTCATCAAGTGCTATCCTGATGGGATGCTGACGGGTCAACATCTTGCAAATCTAAACCTTGGAGATACAATTCAGCTCCGTGGGCCTAAGGGTGCAATGAAGTACACCAAAGGACTTTGCAGGAAGATTGGCATGATTGCCGGAGGCACGGGGATCACGCCAATGTATCAGCTTATCAGAGCAATCTGCGAGGATGATACTGACCTCACAGAAATCAGCTTGATCTACGCCAATCGCACCGAAGAAGATATCCTTCTGCGACATGAGCTTGATGCGTTCGCTCAAAGACATCCTCAGCTCAAAATCTGGTATATGCTGGATAGCCCGTCTCAAGACTGGGCCTTTGGAAAGGGGTACGTCACTTCGGAGATCATGAAGGACAGGCTCCCCAGGCCCTCTCCTGATACAAAGATCATGCTCTGCGGGCCTCCGGGGATGGTCAACGCCTCCAAGAAAGCCTTGGTGTCCATGGGATTTCAAGCACCCGGTGCCGTTGCAAAGATGTCTGATCAAGTTTTCTGTTTTTAATTCGAGCTGCCATGTCATTGGTCATATCTGGATCTGTAGAATAGCAAATCTCTGGTCCTGTCAAATCTTCTTTAGCGTCTCTTGTTCAGCTGTTCAGTACCTTCAGGGTCTTTCATATAGAAACAATCATCATTCTACCGGTGGTTACTTGAAATTCGAGATAAAAAACCATAAACAATTGATATTGCTTGCTCAACAAATTCTCAAGATAAATGATTAAATCTATCTGCGCGACTGACTGGCATGAGAAAATCGACTAGAATGGGAGTTCGTGAAGCACTCGCAGTCGCGTCTCGTCCATGAGTGATTAGTCATGCGAGTCTGGGTTCCTCTTAATTCAGGCATAATTCAGGCACCCATCTCGCTGCCGAGGGAAGCCCACCCGCCACAGTCTTTCCGTCTCTTCCCGCGGCATCCTTTATCAGTCTCCGGACCTTCCTGACACCGATCAGCAAAAAAGCAAAGCGAATCAGATCAAAGCCAAACATTCCTTGGTGCTCAACCAAGGATGTCGGCTCGCCGATACCGATCTACTGTGGCATGTCATTCCTGCCGCCAACGCAAGGTCCGGTGTAGCCTCAACGTCACCGGCGTGCCGTGTATCCGCTGTGCCCAGGACCATGCAGATTGCGTGGTGGATGCCCGAAATGAGACGTGAGCAATGGTCCCGAGCACCTCTAGTGGCCATTGCTAAATCGAGTCAGGGTTCGAAATCATCGGCGCCATGTTCCGACGCGACAGCGCTCTACTCCGTCTCATAGCCCGTCCAACCGTGTCGGCGTATATGCTGGAGCTAGTAATGCAATCCACCCACCCCCTCAAATTGAAGCCAGCCAGAGGCCATCGCTCCATCGCGGATCAACTGAATCACCAGTGGTGACTGGATCAAGGAACTCGGAAGCTGGGGAGCGATTCACCATCCAGGATGAGGAGCGCAATGGACTTGAAATCGCAGAAGCAGCTTTGGGCAATCCCGAACGAGCTGGGCAGGTCCCCTTCTACACTGGTGGGTAATTTCCTTCGTTGTCTATGCCCCGTGGCAATGACTGGCTTGCATTGACGAGATGTAACCTTCCAGGGGATAAAACGGGGATCACATCCACTTTGACACTCTGCATTCCCGGGGAGTCTTTACCCCGGCATCTCCTAATTCCATCGCATGCCCCGACCTCCCTATCGGAAGAAGACCGAGCATACCTCACAAGTAAAGGCGTCTTCAATTTGCCGGGAGAAGAAGCTTGCAACAGCCTCCTTCAGGCTTACTTCCGTCATGTGCACCCAGTCATGCCTGTCATTGAGGTTGACCACATCTTGCACTTCTTCCACACCGGTCGCCTCCGCGAGTATAACCTGTTACTGGTCTGGAGTGTTTTATTTGTTGCAGTTAATGTAGGTCTATGTGATTAACAGAAATGTGGAACTCGGCTGATGCCTTCAGTTTGTCCCATACAATATCTGTGAACTAGAAGGTTACGAATCCCGGAAGGCAATGAAAGCAGCTATGTACTCCCGTGCGAAGGTGAGCAATCTCTTGTCACAACTCAGCCCTAGGTGTGCTTTTGGAGGTGAATTGCTGCCATGAGTGGTGGATTTGCCAATTCTCCACCTGGCAAAAGACTAAACTTATGAGCCAGCATGACACTCGTTTAGCTAGGCCAGTGGCTATCCAGTCTGAGCCAGTGAATCCAGATGCCGCGGCTAACGACTTTATGAGCAGTGCATGTACGATAATGGCGGCGAACGCAATAAGATTGTTCTTCTCCAGGCCTCACTCCTGCTAGGTTTCTGGCACTCGGAGGTGGACGAGCATGGCCAGCCCTGGTACTGGACCGGCCTATCTGTTACCCTTTGCCAGATTCTCGGTCTACATCGTGACCCCGACGCAACCCGCTATAATCCCTCCATAAGCGACCGTCAGCGACACCTTTGGCGTCGTCTCTGGTGGACCTGCTTCTTCCGCGACCGCTGGTTGAGCCTCACTCTTGGACGACCTCTGCGCATTGACCTCGATGACTGCGATGTGCCAATGCCGTCAGTGGCAGACATGCTCAGCGATTTATCAGATGTCCCGGAGCCCATATTCTCCACGTTTATTCCTCATGATCCCCCTCTTCTAGCTGAGTATTGGGTCCGTTTGATGGAGATGAGCAGGCTTCTAGGGGCTGTTCTGACAATGAATTACAAAACCATTCGTCCCAAACCCTCCATGAGTCAGGTGGAGGCTCTTGAGGCAGACATTCTTCGCTGTAGACCACCTGACCGGCACGACACTGGACTTAGTCGTCCGGCGCGGTTCTATCTCTACCATCTGCAATTGCATTATCAGTCAGTCGGACGAAGCATAAACCCCCTATCTTGAACTGGACTCATCCTAATCTCGCATAGGGCGATACTTATCGTCTTCTACCGCCCATTTGCAACTGAAACACCGGACGATCTTCCTCCAGCCCGTCAAAAGCAATGGCAGCAGACGATCCGCCATAAAGCCGACTCCGCGGCCTCCCGTACAAACGACATGCTCGATGTGCTCGCAGAAGAAAATCTGCTCGAGTATGCCCTACCAATGACGTGAGTAATCCCGGCACTGCACAGGCATTTCATCAAGCTGAGGTTTCATAGCCCCCCACTTCTCATTCCCGCCATGCAGATACACCTTCTAAATTGCCGATCCGGCAGTCCACTGGCGCGACGTCTCCGACTCAGCAAGCTCAATGTATGCATGATGGTCATGGAAGAATTCCAGAAAGTCTACACCGTGGCGTCAATATACCGTGTGATCTTTGCGAAAGGCATTCAACAGATATGTCCCGAAGAGGCCGCTGAGACCATGAGTGCTTCAGCTTCCGTGGCTGTCCCTGCGGCAGCACCCGCGCCAGCCCAGCCAAACGTTGTGGTCCCTCCAGTCTCTCATGAGCTGGAGTTGGGGACAGAAATGGACGGCATGGTTGATGCTCTCCTAGACGGATCGTCGGCGTTGAACTTTTGGGAGACCTGGGGTCAGTTGTGGGAGTAGATAACAAACAATATGTACATAGACACGATGGGTGTGTGTTGACACCCAAGGACTGGCCATTTCCCAGCTGAGGCTCTTGGCAAGCAGCAGAACTGTATAGAAGTTTGATCCTTTTCTCTTTATCTCCTTTGGCTTTTAGGAACTACAGCTGGAAGCAATTTGGTATCTCATACAGTTTCATGATGAAGTGGATGTTATCCGTCTTTGCCCTCTGACAAGAAGCAAGGGATATGTCACCGTCACGGTGACGTGGAAGGGCAAAAACCAAGATCGCCTGAATTCCACGGCTCGACATCGACAGAACGCATGTGGGTTTCAAGGGCGCTGGCCCGTCACGACTCGCCTAGAAGCCATCAGTCCACGGTCATTCCTAACCAGAGACTTATGGAAAGCAAACTTACACAATATGATATCCATGCAGCCTTCGATCTCTCAGATTTGCCCTGACTCCCACCAAGAACACCTCCATCTCCTCGCCGCCCCATCCAAGCACTTCGACCAGCAAGCCCAGAGCATACGGGGAGAGAGCCTCCATATACTGAAAGTTCTGAAAGCGGCCAATCTCCTTGAGCTCCGGGTCTTTCGGCCAGCTATTCATGGGCAATCGGAATAGACGTTCCTCTACATTTACAAACCCGGCCGCCTCCATCCACCGTCTGACGTGCGCCGGGGCAGTCAAGGTTTGGCCGAGGTGTGCGCATGCTCGGATGCACTCATTCTCCCAGGTTCGAAGGCTCGCGGTCTCAGGGATGGTATCGTCATCGCATGTGGCCGTGAAATCGGTATCTTTCACTTCAAGATAGCCGCCTGGAGTCAGGTGGCTTATAATCTGGTTAGTCTCTCGTGGTGGTTTATGCTCGTCAGGAGCACGTACTCATAGGCTTGTTTGAATAGACGAGGCCAGTCGCGAATCGCACCATTCAGGCCCTGCATGTGGATCAGGTCGAACTGGCTACTGTAGCTCCACTCCACCTCTGCGTCGTCGATTATGAAGCTTAGGTTTGGTGGCACCCTGAAACAGTGGTCAGCCTATCTCGAGTAATCTAAGATACCCCACTAAGGCTTCCAAAGGATGGAACGAACCATGAGGGCTGGTGAGCTGATATGTCCGTTCCTACGATCCCGGATCGGTTTAGCTCCTTCTTGAATCAGCTCTCGCAGAAGTGATTAATGCGTACCCGTGACGTGCGCACTCGGATACATCCTTTACTTTCATCAGCTGGTGGTTGTCTATTGGGGGGGACAAGTGGGTGACAGCTTACGTTGCCACGTCTATTGCCCAAGTGCCAGTTCCTGTCCCGACATCCAGAATCCGCTGTGGGGTAGGGATAGGCGCGAACACTAGCCGGCCCCCAAAGAGCATACCGAAGATGTGTTGCAGCAGGTCAATACGGTCACACTCGGACTGATGGATCGCATTGCATTAGAGGTGACCTTCATCAAAGGGTACACCCTCACCTCGTCATTCGGTAACACGTATCGGCCGGACCCGTAAACCGCATAGCGACGACCATTGCGGTACTCATAAGCAAGCACACTCGACGTTAACGATTGCAGGGAATCCCTGTGACGGTTAGCTGACTAGGAACCCCATGTTTCGGGGAGGAATAGTTAGGCTGCTACTATGCTTGCTTACGTGTCGGGGTCGCGCTCGCTAGTCCACAACGCATCGTCGGAGTTCGGCTAGGCAAAGAACCATCACTGATCGGCAAGAGTCAACAGGTTGTCGACGATGGAGTTCATCTTACATCAGGTTCGATGTGGATCGACTGAGATGGGGTACTCGCCATGGCCATTGATCGTAGGGGGTCTGCGACTCTTCAGGCACGAGCGACGGCAGGGGATTTATGCGGACACTCGAGGGTTGGTCCATCGACGCTAGTCGACGGTAAGCACTAAATTTGAGGCGGTCTCCCGCCGGGCTCAACTAGCTGACCGTTTTTCTCCATCCCCAAATGACTGATTGGTTTGCAATTCGATAGGTCACAATTTATGAAGTCATGAAGTATAGGTAGTAGCCTAGGTAGCCCCATCCCATGCCTTTGCTCTGTTAGCATCTACGGAGTACTGCTGTGCGATAATCGAAGAGTTGCATTGCACCTCAAGAAGCGTTCACCATTCTTCTTCACCAACAATGTGCAGTTGACACCATTGTCTATTTATTCGCGTGTTTTTTTTAATGACAATTAAAACACTCTATCCCCCAAATCATCCTCGTCCAATATCTCCTCGCTGAAAGACCACCAACCGCATCAACAATGCCTCGGCCAATTACCCGATAAGGAACATGAACTTCGACGCGGCGGGCATCGGCCTCAATTCCGCGCTCTCGCACCCGCTCTCTCTACCCATAGCTGCAACAAGTTTCATCAAACAGATATCTACATACATATATCCAATACTCGATAACCAACGACCACATGAAACCATTTATCGCCAGTTATAACCTACCAGCATGCGATCAATTGGCCCCATTAAATCGGAACAACTCCGTCAATCATTCCCTATCCATCCATCCATCCATCCATCCATCCCCACTAGACAATGCACAAGCCCTTAACTAATTACTTACTCAATTATGGATACATACAGAGTGAGTAGATAAATCACTCACTCAATCACACATTCTTCATACCTATCTACCTATCTACCTTGCAGGATTATATTCATTCCCCTTATCATACATACCCTCACTACTTAGGTACGGAGTACATATCTACCTATCTAGTTGCTACGTCCCACACATCCATCCCTAGATACATACATACATACCTGGACCCGTAATCAATTAACCTAACCTAATCCAGTAACCAAAACAATACTTACTCTGCTACCTACCTATATTTTCAAACCAATCAGTAAAGATAAATGAATGTACTAAATTCCAAATTCCAGCAATCCGTAAATCCTTATCGGTTCATGTGACATTCATTCATCACCTGCCCATGCACACATACATACGTACGTACATAATCCACCCTTTTTTTTTCATGTCAACATCAATTAATTAATTAATTAATTAATTAATCAACCAAGCTCACATTATTTAAACTAAAATAGGCAAATAAGTATGTAAAAAAAATTCTTTTTTTTTTTTCACTTGTGGTAGGGCTGGCTACTACCTATCTACTTTGGTGATTTTGGTGGCTCGACTCGGATTTGGAAATCATAAGTTATAGATAGTGTCTACAGTGTATCAGATATCGTAAGAGGAATTCATGTTTTATTTTTGGGTTATTATATTACATACACTTTTGGGCTTTGTTATTGCGTTGTTTGCTGTTTGATTCATGAAATAAATAGTTGGTAGTCCCAAGGGGTGGAATGATAGTCAGAGGAAATATATAGTATGTCGAGGGGAGTGGATAATTATGACTCAACATTAAATCTCGCTTCATTTCAATTAGATCAAGGATATCGAGAGCTTACTTAGTTGCTAATGCACGGAACTGCATGTCAAAGATATAATGGAATGGGGTACTGGACAGACAAAAGGAGCAGAGGTATGAAGATAGGCTTCGATTCCCTAGATTGGGCTACTACAGCACAATCATCCCCAAGAGGTATATTATATTAAGAGTCCCACATGGACCTATTATCTCTATCCCTTCTAATAGTAGATAACCACAAATCGGGCTGCCCTTCATGGTCGGACACAGGGGAAAGTTTAAAGGAAATCGGCCAGAAGCACGAGGGAGTGAAGCCAAGCCATATGCGATGGAAGGAGGGACGTGGCAGAGACGAAGGAGAGGTGGGAAAGAGGGAGGAGAGGGAACGAGAGAAATATTCAAAAAAAAAAGTCATGCTTCCAATGTCATCGGTCCAATGCATGCATTCCGCCGAGAATTAGACGTTCGGCCGTGTCTTGACTGTCGGTTCCGACCCGGAAAAGATTCAGATAGATGCTCATTTACGCCGTTCCAGCCTTTTGGTTCAAAGTCACTTGTGCGCGCCCATTACGAGTGTTAGGAAATTGACAATAGAGACAAGAAAGGAAAGTGCAAGGACGACAGGACACAAAAGCTGAAACGACCATGGTTAGTAGTAATGCAGAGGATGGAAAATGAAATGAAAAAAAGAGAAAGAAGATCTGAGAACAACGGAGAAAATCAAGGGGACCCATAATGCTCCGGTCCCCTTGCAGACATTATACACACTCTAACATGCAGGGGCTTCTTTTTTTTTTATTATTATTTCTTCTTCTGCTGGTTCGGCACCTGCTTCAGGATGTCATCGAAACTCATGTTCGGGTTGAACCGGCTGATGGGCCGGGCAGGAGGATCCATCGGTGCTACGCCAGCGGGGAGCGGCAGGGCCTCAAGACCGGGGTAGATTGAGTGTCGATGCTCCGCTCTCCGATTCATTGCAGGAGAGTTGAGTCGGGGAATGGCAGGCGGCGGCGTGAGACCGCTGGGGGTCATGAGCGGAGTCCCTTGCCCCTGTTGCAGCTGCTGTTGCTGCTGCTCGGACGAATCCGCCGACGACTGTTGCGCCTGGTAGGGCGATGATAGCGATGACTCATTGTCATAAGGATCGTCAATCGTCGGAGGAGCCAAAATGGCATCCTTCTCCGCCCACTGCTCGGCCACCTGCCAGCAGTGGCTGCGTCGGTAGATACCCTCCACACCGTTGATCACCACATCCGAGGGCAGGCTGACCACACCGGCTCCGCCTGCGACACCAAACCAACTGCGTGCGGTCTTGCTGTCGTTCTGAATCCAGGGCGCGCCACCACGAGGGGCAATGCAGAGGAAGTACTCCACGCTGTCCACATACTTGACGTCCTGGACATCGACAACGACGAGAGGCAGGGATTGGATGACACAGTAGAGGAAGATCCACTGGCCACACCGGAAGTCAATCATATCATTGACGGTCTTGCCGTGAGCGCATCGGCGCTCGAACTGCATGAAGGCTTCAATAAACGGCGTGGGCTTCATGGTCTCCCGGGTATAAGAGTCCATGAGAACCGCGTTGATGTCCGCATCCTTGAGTTTCTTGGCCTTCTTCTTGGCCTCCTTCTTCGCATCCATGGGCTTTCGCTCCAGGGCTTGCAGTGAGGGGTATTGCGGAATGTCGAAAGGAATCGGTGGCTGGACGGGAGGCGTGCTCCGATCGTACTCGCTCATAACTTGTCGGAGTGCCCGGGTCATCATCTCATCCGGATCCGAGCTCTCGGACGTGTCTGCAGCCATGTCCAGGGTCCGAGTGGTCAGAGACTCCCGATCGACCAGCATGTCGTAGAGGTTGGCAAAATCGGTGTAGAGGTCATTGACAACCTGACGATTGAGACCGCTCTCTTCGAACTGGTTCTTCTTCGACCGTGCTTTGGGCGGCCAAGAGCCGTACTTTTGCCGGTAGTACTGCATAGTGAATCGTCGGAACTCCATAAATGAAATTCTCCAGTTCTTGAATCGCACGACCTTACTTTCGGCGGATGTAGCCGAGTTGGCAATACCGGAGAACACCGAGGGGAAGTCGAAGTCGTCGAGCTTACTGTACAGGACGCGGAGACGAGTGTCGAGATCAATGAAGCCTCGTTCCAGCCGCTTCTGAGTGACCGGGCTAATAAGACCGTATTTCGGGCTTCTCAGCTGCTTCAGTTCGTCCAGCTTACCGACTCCATGCACAAAACCTTCGAGGTAAAGTGGGAAGAAGCGTAGTCGTTCTCCAAGAACAATAGCCTCGATGGTCTTCTCGCGGCTCTTGCGCACATCCGCCAATCTCAATTCCTCGCAGTAGTTGCCGAAACTGGTGGTCGCTGTCTCGCCGAAGTTGGTCCCATCGAAGTTGGAGAACTCAAATCGAGACAGCAGCGTTGCAACGTCCATGAAGATGGAAAAGAGCGAGGGCGACCGGGATGTCGCGATCAATGATTGTCCTAGCAAGAAGGCGAAAAGGTTGCGGAAAAGGAGGAGAGTTTCTGTGTCCTCCTGGGAGGTTTGACTGCCGGCACTGGATACATCACTGTTCAAGGGGATTGGAAGATAGAGGTGGAACTCCTGGAACTCGTCCTGGCCGTCATCCTCCATGTAGGCCATTCTCCTGCTACCGGAGCTGTCGTTGTCATTGTCATTTTCTGCCAATGCATCCTGAGGCGTCAAGGGAGGCGAAGCTGGACCAACCACCGGGCTGCTCAACGACATGGTGCGCGTCTGTTGCTCGAGGGAATTGAGGTTGCCGCCCATGGCCAAATCGCGTAGGGATGGCGACTCAACAAAGACTGTGCGATGGACTTTGAAGGAGGCGGCTCTGCCGGTGTTTTGAGGGAACAAGTACACGTAGGTATCACCACTGTCGTTCCAAAGTTCGGGGATCTATCTCAGTGAAAAGCGATGTTCAGTAACGGGCGCTCAAAATATCAAGACCGCACCAGATGCAGTACGTACCTGATCACCTCGTGCCAAAGGCTCCAGATCGTAGAGGATCTTTTGTTCCAACCCGGCAATCCAAGCACCGGGCCCCGCCGCAGTAGTATTAGGTCGGGGATCTACAGAGCTTGCCCGCGCCCGCCCGGGCATCCAGCTTCGTCTCTTTGAGGGGGTTCCCGGGCGCGAATCAGGGCCCGTACCGGGCACAAACAGGCCCGCGGAACTGGAGGGCCGACTTCCACTTCGTCCGCGACCTCTGCTCTGGGGTCTGCCATCTGGCGAATTGGAAGCGCTGTTGGCCAGGTCCTGGTTCACAGCCAGCAGAGACGGAGGTGGCTGCAGCGGTTCGTCCAAGTCAAATCCATCGTTGGGGATGGGGGACACGGGCGTCCGAGCGTCTGCGTAGTCGCTGTGCGTATTCGAGGCAGCCCGGATTGGTCGGGAGGCGCTTCGCGGGCGTGTATCCTGCGGCAGCTGGTCGGGCGAGGGCTTCGGAAGGTTCGGGGATGCAGGCGATGACGGAATCGAACTATCCCGGTTGGATCCCAAGGAAAAAAGCGACGAAATGCGCTTGGCGGACTTTACCGGAGCAGACAGCATCTTAAAGGCCGCTGTATGGTGGGGAAAGCAGAAACGGTCAGTCCCCGGGCGCAATGGAGTGGACGAAGCGGTAGGCAACGGAGAAGAAGACAAGAGACAGGACGAGAGGGAGTATGACGGGGAGGAAGCACCACCACACCAGCGCGCTGGCAGGGTCGGCACCTAGTACTGTGTAGTGTGTACCTACCTTAACAGGTGAAGAAAGAAAGAATGTTGCCAACCATGCGAAAACTCTCCAGGCTCAGGACCGGGTTGGACGAAGAATCCGCGGCGGGCGACTAATGAAGGTCGCTCGACGTGGGCTGAGGAATGGATCGGCAGGAGGGATCCAGAGAGGGAGGGGGAGGGAGGAATGGACGAAGGTTTTTTTGTGCTGGTGGTTCACTCCGCGGAAGCCGGGGCGAGGAAGTAGAAAATATGGGAGAGAAAGCAAAGGCCGATGAGGTTATCGCCAGAGAGGGAGAGAGCGAGAGAGAGAGAGAGAGTGTGTGTGTGTGTGAAGAAGTAAAAGAAAGAAAGAAAAAGCAAAAGGATTGGAAAAATCCAAAAGTACCCCAAACGAAGGTCAAGAAAAATAAAAAACCGCAGAGGGGACGGAGGAGGAGGTATTGAGGTATTGAGGTTACCCAGAGGGGGAACCGGGCTGGCAGGATTATTGAAGGCAGCTGGTTATTATTCAGCCCTCCAATCGATAAGTATTTTTATCCCTCGGGTGGAGCCACGGCAGAGGAGAGAAACTGTCTTCGCATCAGATGCAAATAAATTCCATGGACGACCTCGCAGGGGAAGCAAAGGGAAAAAAAAAATGTTAAAAAGTGGCAGCCAGCAGGGTCCCGGGACGCCCGTCGAGATGAGGGCGATAATTTATAGAGGCAAAGTCACTCCAGCAGGACGAAACTAAGACCCAAGCTAGGCAGTTCCTCTTATTCCTATTATTCACCTGTTCGTGTTGGATAATCTCAGGATCCTGAGGTTCTAGGGTCGTTAGGTGGTCTTCTGCTCGTTCTTTGGGCTTCCGGTGGGTTTCTGCCAGTGGGGAAAGGCGCGGTTAGTTTCTTTTATTGTACGGAGTAAATAGACTAAGCAAGTAGGTTGGGTGCTTGCGCCTGCTGCTATCGAACCATTTTATATGATCTCATTTCCTTTTCCCTGGCGTTGCTATTTCCTCGTCCGTTCCGAGTTCCTGACCGAATGATCAATCCTTTTCTATGGGATGGATGTATGTACAGTGGTAGGCGCAAGGTGGGCTGGCCAGAGGCAGTGCAGTGTTTCTGGTTCAGGAGGCTGATGCTCGTTGGGTCAGAGCCAGTCAGGATGCGACGGGCCCTCGCTCCATGCAATCGTCGTGGGGTTCGGGATGAGGACTGCACGTCGGCCAGTTGTTCTTCCTATGTTCTATTTATTCTTCGTCAGTGCTACTGGCTAGGTAATATCCAGGTATAGATCTCAAGGCAGAAACATTCTGAACTGGACTTGGGGGGATCTCGGCCGTCAGCCTCTTTTCTTATTATAATTCGCCTCGCCCTCGCAGGGCGTGTTGCATGCAGCCTCAGGAATTGCACGACGGCCTGATGATCGGATGACGGAATCTCGGCAGATATCCACCCCATTCAACCCATCCATTCATTCATTCATTAGTATTATTATTTCATTCACCTTCCATCCATTCATCCCCCCTCTTCGGTTCAACCAACCACCGAGGAGTCCATTTTCTTGGTCAATCAACTTTCAATTAATATTAAATATACGCCTGGGTCCGTCTACACGGTCCCCCGTAGTGCACCCTCCCCTTTCTGGCCCAGTCAGAATCTGCGCAATTCCTCCGTACCTCTCTGTTGGAGACCTGCGACAAAAGGAGAGGCACCGGAGTCATGACAGGTGGGTTGGCATCTCCGATCCAGGGGCTATCGGACTCCGTAATGCTTACCACACAACCACTGTACATATTTGAGCGGCTGCTGGCACGTCGCTCTGGAATCCAACCAAGCCAACCTGCTTGTCTCAATGCTTTCCCGCTGGACTCTGGAGAGCACGCCATCGTTACCAATCGATCGATAGATCAATCCATCATGCCTCCGCCGTCCTCTCCCATTGGTCGGGTGAGGGATAGACGACGGAGAGATAAATAAGTAATTCCCACCATCTGCCAGCCAAGGTGAGGAAATTTATTGGGAGAACCTATTAACTAAGAGGGGGAAGGGCTAAGAATAGTAGCCACCACCACCACCACCACAAGGTTCTTCGTCGTAGTAGTACTACATAGTACCTACTTTTTTTTTTCTTGCTTGCCTGCTCTAGCAGCTGCACTAAGCAGTGGCGCTACTGTACGGGGAAGAAGTTACTTGGTCTCTAGCGCTGCGCCTGCTTTACCCGACGTGGAAATGGGAGCCACGCACTCGGACATACGTAAGGATGGTGTTTGCGTATGAAGTTGTCCGGTCGGGTCCTGGGCTCCTCCGTAGTCGGGTTTCGATGGAACGGGGAGAACCATGGGCGTTTTAGTTTGGGGATGGACGTGTCATCCTAATTGATCTGGGCCTCGGACATAATAACCGTGACCGCTCAGGGTGGCTCCTCTGCTCTGCATAACTTCTAGGCAGCCCCTTTCAAGCCAGTAGGAGTCATCTTCCCATCAACCGGTGTCGGAGCCTCGGAGTACAATACAGAGGCTCTGGGAGTTTTCCGTCCAATTCCCTTCTCCATACGGAGTACTACTCCCTCCCAAGTCCCCCTCTGTCTCCTGGTGTGAAGGGACTGAAGGGACTGAAGGCACCGCCCGCATCCGATGCCAATCAGGATTTGCCCCGCACCAGGGGACCCCGTGACCTTGCCCGTCGGCAGCGGAACTTCCATTGTTCCCCTGGGCGGCTTCCAGAACCATTTGGTGTGACTGATCTCTCGTGATCGGCTTACCTACGCGATATCGTTCTCCTGACTAACGCTGGTTAACTGGAAGGAGATAATTAACCGACCTACCAAATAATATCTGGTACCTGGTTAATCAACTAACTTTTTTAGGGACTGCCAAGTGTCGACCTGGGAAAGTGCTGGTGGAGCCAGAGTTCATCTAAGCAAGCCAGGTTCTTTCGCCCAAAGGTCCCCCCCCCATATATATATAGTGAGGCACGGATAACTTTGGAAGTTTGAAGGCACGCAACTCCGTGACATATCCAATACCTACAAGAACCCGTCCGTTGGAGCCCCTGACAATTTCCAACCGCGACCCCTCACCGGACTCAACTGTCATCGACAGACAACCGACAGCATGGCTGTTGAACAGGTTGATCTTTCCCGTGGTTGGCCCAACCCCGCCTTGCTGCCCACGGCCGCCTTGGCTGAGGCCCAGGCCACGGTCATGGCCACCCCGGCCATCTGGACGCCTGCCTTGATGTATGGGCCAGATGAAGGATACCAGCCATTACGGGAGCACATCGCTCGCTGGCTAACGGCCTTCTACCAGCCACGCGACCCCGTCACTCCGGAGCGCATTTGCATCACGGGTGGCGCTAGCCAGAATCTGGCATGTGTCTTGCAGGTCTTTACCGATCCCATCTACACCCGCAATGTCTGGATGGTGGCCCCCACGTATCATCTGGCCTGTCGCATCTTTGACGATTCCGGGTTCGCTGGTCGTCTGAGAGCCATCCCTCAGCACGATGCGGGGTTGGACCTGGCCTATCTCCGACAGGAGTTGGTTGCGGCCGAGGAGAGGGCGGGGAAGGAACACAACAATGTACCGGTACGTATTTGCCTTGACCAATAGTTTGAAGCTTAGTTCAAACTCCTTAGGTGCTTATGGGACTGACTTGACTTATTATTGACTACCAAAGAAATACAAGCCGTCTAGGCCATGGGGGAAAATCTACAAGCATGTCATCTACGCAACCCCCACCTTTTCCAACCCGTCTACTCTCACCATGTCGTTGCGGGATCGGGAACAGCTGGTACGGCTTGCACGAGAATTCGATGCCTTGATCATCACGGATGATGTCTATGACTTCCTTCAATGGTCACCAGACCCAGCCAAGACCCTCGCGCAGCCCGACCACGCATATCTACCCCGTCTTGTGGATGTGGATCGGTATCTGGACGGGGGACCCCAGGATGAATGGGGTAATGTGGTGAGCAACGGAAGTTTTAGCAAGCTGATTGGACCCGGTATCCGGACCGGCTGGGCGGAGGCTACCGAAAAGGTAGCGTATGGGCTATCGCAAACGTAGGTGACCCCGTGAGTTGAGTTTTCTCGCTGCTGTCGCATGCCCCTTGCTTTCCCCTTTCTGATAGGCTAACTTCGGGGCGGAAACAGAGGCTCGAGTCGATCCGGAGGTGCCCCATCACAGCTGTCCGCTGCTGTTGTCGCGCAGCTGTTCCCCACGGGGATAATAGAAGGATTTATTGGTCGATCTCTGCAGCCGGCGTACGTGCGACGGTACTACCGGATGATGTCTGCCATTCGTGAGCATCTTGCCCCCCTTGGCGTAGGGCTCCCTCCGACCCCTGAAGTCGCGGGCGGCTACTTCATCTGGCTTCGTCTACCCTCACCCTTGCGAGCGAGTGATCTTGCGTCCATCGCACAACGGGACCAGAAACTTATCGTGGCGCCTGGTAATGTCTTTGGGGTGCAGAGAGATCCGGCGACCGGTAAGAATGAATTCGATGATGGCATACGCCTGTGCTTCGCGTGGGAAGAGGAGAACAAGCTAGAGGAGGGAGTGCGTCGACTTGCCTCGGTCATTCGGGGAGTGCTGCAATAAACGCCATGGCTGTATGGAAGTGGCGGCATCAGAAGATACTACCAAGGGTGAACAGGCGGGACGGACCGCTTGGGACCCTGGATCGGATGGGCTTTGGAGTCGGATGTGGAACAAGAAAGGGTCACCGGATACTCAGCGTCAACACCGTAGAAGTGCAGTCATGGCCACCACGATCGACTATATTGACTGTTGAGAGTACCCCGGGGTTCACCCAGATCCCATGGGGGTCGAGTGATGCGGGCTGAGAGCCCAGTAAACACCCGAGGCGGGGGGAAGGCAGCTGACCTTGGGGGCGCCTCTGCACGGCACCTGCAGGCCACTCGCATATATAGTGGCAGTAGCGCATTCGGGCCTTTGAATAATAGGCGGCAAGCCAACCTGATCATCCCGACCGACCAGCGGCGTCCTACGCTAAGGCAGCGTACCGGTCGGAAGGAATGGACGCGTCAAATAACTCGTCTGCCAAGACATTCTTCCAGCACATTGTCTGAAGAGACAGAGGCAGACACGCTGCTGGGGGGTAGGTAAACACGGGCACAACAAATAACCCGATCCCATCCATCTATCTAATCATCCAGATCAAGTGATTATCTATCTATCTGCTGGAGGATGCCGAGGCTAGCAGCCACTAGCGGGGTTCACGGACAGGCCATTACTATGGCCATGGGCAGGACCCAAGGTTAGCGGCCGATCCGCCGGGTGGTTAATTAAGGGAGAAGGCCGTCCCCTCCGCGGAAAGCTTGGTGCCGCGAAACTACGTACTACTATGCCCCGTAAGTTATTTTTATCGCAGTTAGTAGTGAGGATGATGCGGAGACTAATCCCATCGTCCTCCTACTACTCCGGACCTACTGTATCTATCGAGTCATCGAGCAAGGCAGCAATTCATTCTTCATCGCCTGAGGTGGGTTGGGATTCGGTCCGCGATCCAGGCATCGCCGGAGTATCTGCCGAGTGTCTGCCCCTGGATCCCCCTCCCGGTGGGGCGGCCTCAGCGTCCATCCATCAGCCATGCAGGACCAGCCGTCCGATCGCCGTCTTGCAGTGCTTGCGGATTCAAAGCGCTCCGTACCTACCTACAGAGTACTCCGTACAGGGGGATGCTCCGATGCTCTGCATGAGGGACTGGCTCTCACAAATTATCTGGCCAGCGGGCGAATCTTATCGGACGAGGAGCCAACGACGGCCCTGTAGGACCAACATTGCTGCCCAGACTTGTATCAGGTCGAGGGGAGGGTGAGCCACGAGGAATGTCTGGACCTGCTCAATCGGGCAGCCCGGTCGTTGGGATCGCAGGTGAACCTGGCGCGCTTCGCTGGAGGGCGTCCCAATCGAAGCATGCTCTCATCCATACCAGAGGCTGGAACTAGTGCGTAGCGGACGCCTCCCCTCGCGCTGTCAAAACGGCAAATTCCAGCCGCAAGCCATGCCATCAAGCCATGCCCGCTGATCGGGGCGCGCGATACCATGGCCGATTGAAATGTGAACTGGGTGCGATCTGGCCAGCGCGAATATGTTGATCCAAACCCTGGACGAAAATTGAGCTGGCCGGGAGGTATATAGCCCGCCGGGCCCGCTGATCTGCTGGAGTCATTTCGATCGTTCGGCTCCCCCTCTCTCTGGCGTCTCCTCTCCTTTTCGGATTCTCTGGACCAGGCTTCCTTCGTTTTCGCCTAATACTTCGCCGGGAGGTCGCTTCTCTCGTTCATTGGGGAGTATTCTACCGACGCCACTGGTCTCCGGTCATTCCTTGATTTTCCGGACTTGTACCTAATACGAATTGCCAACCCATCGGGGTCACTAGGCCTCGACTACACACACACACACACACACACACACACACACACATACCTGAGGTAGGTTCTCGACTGCAGACGCTCCCCACCACCAGCGCCATTGCCATCACCAGACTCCAGCAACACTGCAATAGCCAGCGACCGCGAGTCGGTGTCCACCAATGAGGGCGGGCTAACCCCCGTCTAGTCCTTTCTCGATCGTTTCATCCCTGAACCAGGCGTTTCAAGCAGCGGTCGGCAGACGGCGACTATCGACGCTAATTGGCCCGAGGGTATTGTTCGCGCCGTGTGATTGGGTAGAGAGCGGCAGCAGCCTGACCTCCACCCTCAGCGTACGCGGTAATTTGAAGCGCCGTGATCCAATCGCCCACCCAGGAACGGAGAGTGCGAGTGGAGCCGGTAAGCTTCAAGTGCTGGCCGTGCCTGGAATCATTGGGCCATCCCGCCTAATTAAGCCTGCGACTAAAAAGTAATAACCTTCATTTCGCCGTTCCCTTAAACCAGTCCTACTCGCCGGTCGTGCCTGGCGGCTTTGTTTCTTTTTCTCTTCCTCGTCAGCCCTGTCTTTGTCGTCGTCGCGAGTCGTCGGCAGACTGTCTCGAGTGTTGAGCTGTCTTGTGTTCTTCCATTCATTCATTCCTTTCTTTCTGCTTATTCATTCCTTTGCGAATCTGATTCGCTCCGATTCATTCCTTATTTTCCCTACTGCCTGTCATTCTTCTGCCTTCCTAAGTAGGTAGGTATTTATCCAGTCCGGCGTCTGACCCTGTCGTGTGACGGCCATCTTCTGGTTCTCAACACATCTGCTGGCTGGACATCACCCGATCCGGATACCTTCAGTACTGGTTGCTGAAGTGTCTGTCGCTCGACTGCTTTCCTCTCTCTCACATATAACTGCCCTCTCGCTCCTGGGTTCTCTGCCGGTTCAGTGAACATCGCTGTCTTGACGATGGCATCTCTTCACACTTCCATCATGTTGTTCGTGGCCCATGTCTTCCTGCTGCTGGGGCTGGCCAATGCCGTTCCCATGCCCGGTTCCCTTGATGTGACATCCCATGTCGCGGCGCGCTCATCGGACTACTGGGTCGCCGATATCAAGCACCAGGGAACCGTGCCCTTCGGCAACAACACCAGCAGCTACCAGATCTACCGTAACGTCAAGGACTTTGGTGCCACAGGTGAGACATCCAGTGTTAATATCATTATAGCCTGTTGACTAGTATAGGTGACGGCTCCACGGATGACACTGATGCCATCAATGAGGCCATCTCATCCGGTGACCGCTGCGGCGAGAACTGCGACTCTTCCACAACTACCCCGGCCCTGGTGTACTTTCCCCCAGGTACCTATGTGGTGTCCAAGCCCATTGTGCAGTACTACTACACCCAGATGGTCGGTGATGCCAATGATCTTCCCGTCCTCAAGGCCGCTGCTAGCTTCAGCGGTATGGCCGTGATTGATGCCGATCCCTACACCAGCACCGGGGCCAATTGGTACACGAACCAGAACAACTTCTTCCGCGCGGTTCGCAACTTTGTCATCGACCTGACTGCCATGCCTTCGTCGTCCGGTGCTGGTATTCACTGGCAGGTCGGCCAGGCCACCAGCCTGCAGAACATCCGTTTCGAGATGATCAAGGGCGGCAGTGACAACAAGCAGCAGGGTATCTTCATGGACAACGGTTCCGGTGGTTTCATGTCCGATCTCACTTTCAACGGCGGCAACTACGGCGCCTTCCTCGGCAACCAGCAGTTCACCACGCGTAACTTGACCTTCAACGACTGCAACACTGCCATCTACATGAACTGGAACTGGGCCTGGACCTTCAAGTCCGTCAGCATTAACAACTGCGAGGTCGGCTTGAACATGTCCGCCTCGCCTTCCAACCAGACCGTCGGGTCGGTTCTCATGCTTGACAGCACCTTCACCAGCACCCCCACTGGTATTGTGACCGCCTTCAGCAGCGATAGCATTCCCACTGGTGGCGGTGCTCTGGTTCTTGACAACGTTGACTTCTCCGGTTCGACCGTGGCCATTGCCGGCGTCGACGGAAACACCATCTTGGCTGGCGGCTCAGTTGTCGACAACTACGTCCAGGGCAATGCGTACACCCCATCCAGCACCGTCAACAAGCGCTCCCCGGCTGTCGATGTCCAAGTGGTCACCCAGACCGTTGTGGAGACCATCCTTGCTTGCCCCGCGGAGTACGGTACTGAATCCGCTGCCGGTGCGGCTTCGACGGCCGTCGAGGCCGGTGCCGAAAGCACTGGAACTAGCCGTGTCATGCCCTTGCCTTCGATGTCTGTCCAGTACCCGTCCGCTGGCAGCTACAGCTGGGCCGGATTTGACAGCGCAACCGGCGAAGGAAGCCAGGCTACCAATGCCGCCTCAGTCCCCGTCGCCGGAACCTCCGCCGGGTCTTCTCCCGCTGGGGCCACTGGAGCTTCCGTTGTGGCTCAGGGATCTAGCTCTGCGTCCTATGTTGCGAGCGCACTGGCTTCATCCAGCGCCTCGGCCTCTGGATCTTACTTTGGCACCTCCAGCAACTCAACCGGCCAGTGTACGACCAAGACCGTCACCAAGACCCGCCTCGAAACCACCATCCCCTCCCAGGCCATGGCTAGCTCGTTGCTGACTAGCAGCGGTGGCGTCTTTGAGAAGTCTCGCCCTCTGTACGAGTCCTACTCGGCCTCGTCCTTCGTCAGCGTCAAGTCTGCCGGTGCCAAGGGTGACGGTACCACTGACGACACGGCTGTCATCCAGAAGGTTCTGGACGACGCAACCACTGACCAGATCGTTTACTTTGATCACGGTGCTTACATTATCACCGACACCATCAAGGTGCCCAAGGACATCAAGATCACCGGTGAGGTGTGGCCCATGCTCATGGCGTACGGCGACAAGTTCTCGGACGCGACGAACCCCATCCCCATGCTTCAGATCGGCGAGGTTGGCGACTCTGGCTCGGTCGAGATCAGCGACATCATCCTCGAGACCAAGGGCCCCGCCCCCGGTGCCATCCTGATGCAGTGGAACGTCCAGGCCTCCTCTCAGGGCTCCGCCGGTATGTGGGACACCCACGCCCGCATCGGCGGCTCCGCGGGTACCGAGCTCCAGAGCGACAAGTGCATGAAGACCCCCAAGGAGACTACCACCCCCAACACCGAGTGCATCGGCGCCTTCCTGCTCTTCCAGGCCACCGAGAAGGCTAGTGCCTACCTGGAGAACACCTGGTTCTGGACCGCTGACCACGACCTCGACATGTCCGACCACAGCCAGATCAACATCTACAACGGCCGCGGTGTGCTGATCGAGAGTCAGGGCCCCGTCTGGCTGTATGGTACCGCTTCGGAGCACAACCAGCTGTACAACTACCAGGTGTCGAACGCCAAGAACGTCTTCATGGGCCTGATCCAGACCGAGACCCCCTACTACCAGGCCAACCCCAACGCGCTCACTCCTTTCACCCCGCAGACCGCCTGGAACGACCCCGACTTCTCGTACTGCACGACTGACTCGTGCCGCAAGGCCTGGGGTCTCCGTGTCATCAACAGCACCGAGACCTACGTCTACGGTGCTGGTCTGTACAGCTTCTTCGACAACTACTCGCAGACCTGCCTGGACACGGAATCGTGCCAGGAGAACATTGTCGAGGTGGACTGCTCGGATGTGCACATCTACGGCCTGAGCACGAAGGCCAGTACAAACATGATCACCTCGTCCAGCGGGGATATGATCGTGCCGCAGGAGGGTAACGAGAGCTCGTACTGCTCCACGATTGCGCTGTTCGAGCAATCTTCGTCTATTTAATTGTTTTGGAAGTGAATAGAGATTCATCCTGTGACTGGGATGAAGGTTGGCAATGCATGTGGATACCACTTTGTTACTTGATTCATTCATTCAATTGCTGTTTTATACCATTACCTGTAATCCATTTAATCTGGTAATGACCATGAGAGAAGTAGTGACCTTGAAATGAAGTAGCTTGACAGCTAGCCTCAGTCTAAAAGGGCCGTCAAACAGAACCTAGTCTACTCATGTTCAACTCATGTACAATGAAGCCATTCAGCAAGTCAAGCCTTTCATACTCTCATACCTTCCCTAAAAGGCCTTTGGCATCCCAACTCGGGTGACGCTCGTCCCGCCGCCCATCATTACGGTAATGTCCCCGACTTAAACCGTAGCACACAAAGCGTCTGATCCCTGACGAGATGCTCTGCGTTGGCCTCAAATGGTAAACGACGACACTTTTAGTCGTCAAATGTTAATCCTTCCCTCCCTCCCTCCCTCCCTCCCTAGTACTTAATCCTCCTTCCAAACATACCATCTCGACTAGAGATTAGATATGCAAACCAACTAACAACCTATCCCTCATTATTTAGGTCTCCCAAACAAAACGCATGGCGTTTTTTTCATGCCTCGGCACCTACTCCAGTGCGCTGTCCGCCGCCCCCGCCGCCGTCGACAAGAACGCGAGTACATAACTGAGTCATATGTAATGTTCGAATACTAATACTATCTAAATAGAATGGTAGTAAGTATCAATCTCTCTTGGCCTCTTTTTTTCTCTCTCCACACTGTATTCAACACCTGAATCATCAGATATCTAGTTCTCTGTAGAGGTAGTCAACTCACGGATCGGTCACTATATAGCTATATATGGGATTGAGTTATGTTTACTGCTATTTGTGGGCGTACTTTGTTTGTAGTATTATATGGAGTATGATAATATGTGTATGGAGATATGGCGGGAGACGCAGACGTAGGTCGGCATGCGATGTGCCTTGGGAATGGATTTGAAAGGATAAAGAACGGGTCTTCTTTTTGTCTCTTCTTTGAAGGGCTGTGTTTTGGGTTACTGGGTATGTATGTCCAGGTAGATTGCACGATCTAGTGGGGTGGGTTCGAAGGAGAGAGGGGAATGGGGATAAGTGTGATTTCAAGGTGAAGAGTTGATGAATGCTATAGGAACTATCTTGTTTTTCTTTCTTTTTGCATTATTACTTCCCAATGTTTTTTCCTGTGCCCTCGTCTCCTGGCTGTCAGACATCCACCATTTGCAAATTCCCGGGGGATGAGGCTGATTATCCGGGACAATAATGATAGTGTTGGTTTTTGTTGACATTGTGTTGATAAGTGGTAAATCGGGACGACGACGAAGAAGAAGGTTTGTTGCGAAGTCGTAGTAATTCGTTGTAGCTCTTGGTTAGTGAGGATGAGGGGAGAAGAATGAGTTTACTCCGGAAGAAACCTCCATCGGGGAGGGATCGGTGCGTCATCTTGGTTGCATTATTGCTTGGAAGATTTGATGGTAGGTTTTTGATGGCTCTAGGAAGGAGTGGAGAAAATGGCTAGGAAGACCTGTCCAGTGCCATTAATGGCAGATTCCAGCCACTTTATAGCCACTAAATGGGAATATCTAATTCATCTAGAACTAGAAGCGATAAGCAACTAACCGCCTAATCTACCTCACACAAATCGAATGGGTGGTCAGTCCAACAGGAATGGCTAATTCATATCGGATGAAAAGCGACATCTCCGGCGAGTTCTCTTCGTGCAGGCCGATGAATGGGGAGCATTGAACCACCAGTTTCTGTCCGTCGTGATGCGCTTGGATAATTCTCCCGTGCTTCGGACCCATATAAGAGAGAACCAGAACCTAACAGACGGTCAACAATCCAAGTCCATCCCTGATAACGAAAAGGTGGCCCACCGGTAATATGGCATGAGATTTATGCTCCTTCAGCTTGTACCGATATCGGAGCGCCCACACAACCGCCTTCACCTCCCCTCTGGCGAGGCTAGTATCATTTCCACTGAGATCGTGTATCAGGGTGACGATGGCATGGGGATGGGTGTTATTTTCTAACCAATCCATTGACCTCCATTCTCCCGGCGCACTAAAATTAGCCATCTGCGGACTAGGGTGGCTTTTCCTGCAGAAGAGGGATTGCAATGTAAGTAAGCTTCGACTAGAAAGACGGAGAAATAGGCTGCACGTACCACGTCCACTGACCCCACGGAGTAAGATCTTCCAAGGGCTTGGATTCATTTTCATTCGAATGACTGTTGTCATGCTGTATCGCCCAGACATGAGAGGTGACGTGGTGATAGGTAGAGCGAGCTTCTTCCATAGTGTCCCACTCCCAAACTGTCGATTCACCATCGGGATAACATGATGATTCATCGTAGAGTGGGCTTATTTGACGCTCATCTTCGTCAACCACCACCGGATAGTCGGTCAGGGTAGTGGATGCCAAGGGCATGAAAAAACATGGCTCAAACTGCAAGGCTTCGTATATGCCATCAGGAGCGACTCTTTCGACATGGATACCCATGGCCCCAAGCTCGTCCGGCCCGACGTGGGCTGTTTGGATCCCATCGACGGCGTCGTCTAGCTGACGGATTTCCTTAGCAATGGCCCGCCGTAGACCTCTCGTCGTGCTTGCTTGAGCCATTTTATCAATGATTATTTGGAGCTCAGATCCCATGGGTGGGTAAAGTGGATGGATGGGAAGGTCCAACGAGTTTTAACTGGGACCTTAGCGGATGTGGTAAATATGATGTTATTCCCAGGTGTTTTTAAGCGTGACTGACGCACGATGATATCTTGTCTTGCTCTAATGTGACATACACTATCGCTTACATCCTTTATGAGTCAGTTCCCTGTCCTGTTTCTTAGTTTGGATGGCAAGGCATAATAACATTAGTACCTGGTCGCTTAATCTTCCCCAAGCACCTGGATCCCGTGACTGGCCAGGGGGTGCCTTCCTCAACTGGCTGCTTGACTCCGGTCCTTTCTTCTCCTCTTCTTCTTCTTCCACCTTCCTCCTCTTCTATTTCCTCCTCACCATTCTCTTCGCCAGTCTCTTCGCCATTCTTTATCTTCCAATCCATCCTGCATCTAGCAGCATTCTCATCAGGTGCGATCATTGCCTTATTCCTCATTCCCTATCGTTTCGAAGCCTTTTCAATCTCGGAGAGCACAACCAGCTTGCGGTAGAACACAAGCCGCGCTGGAAAAGATTGCAAAACGACAAGACACAAGGACGACAGCTACCTCGGGCCAACTTGTTACACAATGACTCTCTTTTGGTTCTCAACGAGAGAACATACAAAGAGCTTCCTTCAAAACCAATGTTCAGTCACATGAGACAATTGGCGAGGATATCGTGCCCCTTTGTCTCAAAATCACTGACTCTGTCAAGATGCTGATGCTACTTAGATTCTTTCCGCTGAGTTACCGAAACCGTACCCTAGTCTCTGAGCACTAGCCCTACACGAAGTGTAGCGAGGCAATGGACACAAACAAGACTACCAGCCCTACCAAAGGGTAGTGAAGCAATAGACAGACAAGACTACCAGCCCTACACAAAGATGTAGCGAGGCAATGGACAGAGTCACTACCAGCCCTACCAAAGTGTAGTGAGGCAATGGCACGTTCCTTTCCCCCCCAGTGGCAAGCTCGCACCTCACCGTGGTGCTGGGGTCTAGTAGCCGCATTCCATTGGGAATAGGTGAAGCCAAGCCGAGCTTTTTGTGGCTAGAAAGAATATGGATTCTCCCGTAAGTACAAAGAGTGGACCGGGACTTGACAAAGAGTATTGCTCAGTTTGTTATCCCGCCCGCTAGACGTTGAAGTGGATGTGCAGGAGCCTGTATAGATATGGGTGGTCCTCGCGAACAGTTGTGCCCGTTTTCGGTGTCCGCCAGTTGATTCAATCCATCCGACCTGGGCAGTATCCCTCATGTCGCCGATGCCATTGTTCTCTAGCCGCATATTCTCTGGTCCTTTGGTGAACAGGATTATTGGCTGTCTCCGTTGTATGGGTCCATTGAAGATACCATTACAATATCACGGTGCGGGTCTTGGGAGGCGCAGAGCTATCGATGACGGGCGGTCACGCAAACAATGAAGCAAATCGGGAGAGGGAGGTTCACATCTTGCTATCGGTGCTGCTGACTGGAGGCTGTTTCCTAGTAAGTTCCTGTACTGAAAAGAAACATGCTAACCTTATCTGTCTGTTCAACGTGGGAGGTGACCATATGGGTCCAAAGGCAGCATTTGCCCGAGCATTTTTGGCTGTAGATGATGCTACCCTTCGTGGGAACAGAAGTCATTCAATGAACGATGCTAATCTTGATTGGATAAAAAAAGATATGGTGGGCTGCTCAGCAGGTAAACATAGCTCCTTGCCCTCCTGGGTGCAGCAGGATTGGCAGTGCGAGCAGGGCAGAGTAAATGCAAGTCAACGGCCATCGACTGACATGGCCTGAGGCATGCAGGCACATCCTTCAAGCTCTGACAATTCTGGCATGGAATAAACAAGTCAGGCAACACAGGTCATTGGCGGCGTGGCGCATGGCTATAAAGCCAGGGCTGATGCTTGTCGTGAATAAATGAGCCCCAGCAGCCCCGATGGCTTGATTGGCGCCGTTCGCGATGGATCCCGAACCTTGGCCCGAGTCTAATTTGAAGCACGCGCCTAAAGGTCGGGACTTTCCCGGGATGAGGGCATCGCCGGAATTGACGGGTCATCGGGGCAGAGGAAATTCAGGAGCAGCTGGGCCAGTGGGACGTGAGAGATAGAAATGGGCGCACAGGAATGGTGGGCGAGGTGGTTGGCAGCCAAGGCGCGGGCTTAATGAAGGTGAAACCCTACCGGTGCCAAGCATCCCGGCCAATCCACCGGCTCTCCACCCGCCGTTTCACGCCCATCAAAGTGAAACCACTTTCCACTCCCGGCGCTTGAGCCAGCCCATTCACCACCGCCGACCTGTCAACCCACCGCTCCATCGCCGGTGGAGAGGCTCCTGTCATTATTTTCCTCAAGGGTTTCGAGGGCCCTGGTTCGGAGCTAGAGCCGTTTCACGATCAATCATGATGGAGCTTCGCCCATGGCCAGAACCGGCGTCCTCAGTATATAGACGCCCTCTCGTCACCGTCAACCTCTGTTCGTTTTTTTCCTCTCTTCAGCACACAGGCTTGTCTGATTCTTTCTCTTTCCCTTCTACATTCCCTTCCAGCCATCCGGTCTGTGACCGTCACACTCTTTCCAACCCTCCCATTCCTTAACCGTCTGGTATACTGGTATACCGGTCCTTTCGCTATCTTTTCCTTCCAAAAACTTTGACTTTTACCTCAAACCGTCAACATGAAGCAAGCTGGATCCGTCCTCGCCCTCGCCGGCCTCGTCTCCCTGGCTCAGGGTCACGGTTTCGTCACCAGCCCCCAGGCCCGTATGCCCGGTTCGGCCATGGAGTCTGCTTGCGGTACCCAGGTGTACGACAACCAGGAGGCCGACAACTACGGCAACGTCCAGGGTGAGCTCCAGATCGCCAGCGGTCAGAGCGACTACGACGCCTCGGCCTGTGACATCTGGCTCTGCAAGGGTTACAAGTACGCCGACAACAAGGACAACGTCTACTCGTACACGGCTGGCGAGACTGTCGACTTTGTCGTCGACATCCGCGCTCCCCACACCGGTACCGCCAACGTCTCTGTCGTCGAGACTTCCAGCAACACCGTCATTGGCTCCCCCCTGATCTACTGGAGCGTCTACGCCTCCACCGCCACTGGTGTCACCAAGAACGAGACCAACTTCAGCGTCACCATCCCCGATGACCTCGGTGACAAGTGTACCGAGGGTGGTGCCTGTGTGCTTCAGTGGTGGTGGAACGCCGCCTCCATCGACCAGACCTACGAGTCTTGCATTGACTTCACTGTCGGTGGCTCCAGCTCCTCCTCTTCGTCTTCTTCGTCTTCTTCGGCCGCCTCTACCAGCACCACCGCTGCCACCGAGTCTACCACCACCGCTGCTGCTGCTGTCACCACCCCCGCCACGGCCAACAACGTCGCTCCCGCTTCCTCCAGCGTCCCCACCACCCTGGCCACTAGCGTGAAGGAGAGTGCCACCACCGTTGCTGCCGTTGCCTCCAGCAGCGCCTCGGCCTCGAGCGTTTCCATCCCCACCGACGGCACCGCCGAGGAGCAGCTCACCTGGGTTGCCAGCCTGCTCAAGGCTCTCCTCCAGTACGCCAACTAAGCATGGTGTGTATATAAGTTGTTGTTAGATAGAGGTGTGAATCAATCTGCCTGTGCATTAGATTTCTTTTCCGTAGGCTGAATGATGGTGTTGCTAGACCGTATGTTTTTTTCTAAATACCATGACATGGCTTCCTAGCAGCTTATCAGGTATTTTTTTTATTCCGACGCAGCTGTCCTGGAGCAGTATCGCCCAACTGATGGAGTCGAGTACCACCTTGAAAAGACACCTAGTCTAAGGTCAGCCTACGCTAAAGGCAAACGCCGACGTGATATCTCTGCATAGTTGCAGAGGTGACTCGGACTCGAAGACGGCCCTCTGAATCCTCGACAGCTGAGTCTAGAAAGACCCGAGTCATTCAGGGGAAATAACAATATCCGCCGGGTCCGGGTGAGGCATTACCACCGTTTGCCAAGTCCTGGGGCTTCCCCTGCAGCCGGACCACTCGGGGCCTTGCGAAAGCATCTGGCAGACCGGAATGACCGGGTTTGATCCCAGTTACGCCAATGAATCGACCTCCATATTCCTATCCCCGAGCTTAGCTTCTCATCCAGCTGCATCTTCATGGTCACATTCTCTGTTTCCCCTCATTCACTTATCTGCTCCATCCATTCGGCCTTGTTTGCACCTTGCCAATGCTACTCCACTCGGCGTTCAGACGGCCATGTGCCCGCTAGGAGGGGTTAGTTTGGCATGCTAACGCCGGGATAATGGTCGGAGACTAATCCGATAACGAGAAGTAGAGACTAAGACCAGGAGAAAAGGATGTGAGATTGAGCTGCCTCGCTAGACTCGGAGAAACCGGTCAGGAGAAGACCAATGAACGAGCTCGGTTCCTGCAGCGACTTGATCGGAGCTGGGATCCGGATGCAGACCATGACGCGTCCCCAGCCAGACACGAGGGGGGGTTTGTTGAAGTTCCCCGGTCAATTGATGCATGTCTCACACACTAGTTGGAGAGAAGCTAAGGAGAGGAGAGGAGAGGAGAGGAGAGCAGAGCCAGAGAGCCAGAGAGAGAGTCCCCGGCAGCTCCACCCCCGGGGGTCCGTGCAACTGGGCGGATAACAAACCACTACAACCACTACAACCACTCCGTACCTACTCCGTCCCTCCTACTACCTACAACCACTCCAACGGATCAACTCCCCAATGAATTGAACCATTTTCCCGTCTCCAATCTTTGACCGGCCAATCCCGACGGGCCGGCAAAATTGGGATGTGCACTCATCCTGACTGGCCCAGCTCGGGGCGGGTCTGCAGGGCCGTCCCCGACAGACCCTCTCGGACGAAATAGCTGCAATCGGCATAGCCAACCTTCCTTCAGGTCAGTTTGCGGGGCTACCAAGTCCTAAGGGCTCCTATGCAGTGGATGCATGTTCGCTCTGACTGGAGCTGCAGGACGAAACCCTCCATGTCTGCACTCTGCAGACTCGTCCTGCGGGGACGGCACGAATCGCGCGCCCACCGAGACTACGTACGTCTCCACTGATAGTCCGGCTGATAACCCATCCCCGGTTGCGAATCTACAGAGACACTCATTTCTCCGGCGGACAACAGGCTGGCGGGAGAGATATAAAATCAGAGAATGGCCCGGGTCAGATTCCCTCGATTATAACCAACACTCCTCTAGCATTCTCCCGCGTGCCTGTCTTCTTTCTCTGGGGTATACTTCTTCCGTGCTTGTCGGCTAGTCAGTCAGCATGTGGTCAATTTCATCCCAGTCCCTCGTGGCTGCTACCGCCCTCCTGGCCTCAGTGCCCTCGGTCCTGGCGACTTCGGCATCCTGCAATTCCAGCGCCCTCAACACCACCTTGGGCCTGTATCCGATCACGGTGGAAAATACCACGGTTTTCGATGTTGCCAAGGCCACTAATCGTGGTGTCTGCGACATCGGCCGTTACAACCTGATGGCCGATGTGACGATCATTCCCAACGTGGGCCAAACCTTGGTCATCCCGCCTGAAGTCTGCGACCCCGATAATGAGACCTGTCTCCTGTCCAACGTCACCCGCACACAGACCTGTATCAACGGTGGCCCCCGTCTCTACTACACCGTGAATGGAGACACGCTGGACATTGTCGCGAGGCGACTGAACATTACAACAGAGTCACTCATGAGTGATGACACCGGATACACGGCGGACGAGGTCCTTGCTCCGGGCCAGTTCCTCAAGGTGCCGTTGTGCTCACCGAGCGAGTGCACGATGAAGCCTTTCACGTTGGAATTTGGAGTGTACAAGGACATTGCGGACGAGTACGACACCACAGTGGGACAGATCATGATGCTCAGCCCGACCTATAACTATAGCACGGCGCTCCTGGATGGAAAGGGCCGTCCGTCGCTGGATCTTCCGTTTGACTGTACCGCGACGTCGAATAACATCACCGTGCTGTCGTGAGGTGATTCTGAGTTGTTTTACTTGGCATGATGGATGTGCCTGTTGGAGATGCTTCTATCCTACCTATGTATCAAAGTCTATATCTACGCCGCTCCAATATATACTGGCAGACGACTGCCACTGTGTACTATGTCTCGTACTTTACTCGGCTTTTTTACATTCCTCTATTCCATCTTCTTAAGGATCTGTACAATAATGTAGGGTTGCTGCCATTGCTACCTATGCTCTGGGTACACTGAGTTCGTTGGGCTACCACGCCAGGCAGTATTGCATGTAGGCAACCAGTGAATTGTACAGCAATGGCCCAATGCTCACCGATACTTCAATTGACATACATCCTGCCTGTAATGGAGGTATGTAATTTTGGCCGATCGGATCTAGCGCATGACATAAGCCGTCCCTGGCTAACCCAAACAGGCATATCAATCGAATCTGATCTCCGCCTCGAATCTTTCGGTGGTTCTCCCGGCTTCATCTCCATCCTTCATCCTCGCCTGTCATCCCTGCATCTCATCCTCCATCGGATATCTCACCACCACCACCATGTCAGACCCTCCTCACTCCACCATTCCTCTCCACCACCTCCCTTCCTCCGTCGCCTACAATGCCGCCACCACCACCGCCCTCGAATCCTGCCTCAGCACGACCTCCGACGAGGAATCCCACCCACCCCCGCGTTACACCCCGGAAAATGACCCCTTCCAATTGGCCTCGAAGTTGAAGAGCCCCGAGGAAATCGCTCAAATGCAACCCCAAGCCAACATCTCCCGCAAACGCGACACAGTCGGCTGCCTCGCACACACCGCCAACCCCCGCAAGGCACTGGCCTCCTCCCTGGCCTCCAAAGAATTGCAATCCTTCTACGAGTCCCAAAATGAAAACATCCAACGCATGCTCAAACCCGTCGAAGAACACGTTCGTGATGCTCGCGAAACCAACAGCAGCAACCAAATCAAGTATAAAATCGCCGTCTGGGGCTCTTTCGCCGCCAATGTCATCCTCTGCATCCTCCAACTCTACGGCGCCATCTCCTCCAGCTCCCTCTCCCTGTACACCACCATGGCCGACGCCGTCTTCGACCCCCTCTCCAATATCACTCTCCTCCTCTCAAACAAAGCCGTCAACCGCGTCGACCCGCGCAAATTCCCCGCCGGTAAAGCCCGCATCGAAACCGCCGGCAACATCTGCTTCTGTTTCCTCATGACAGCCGTGTCTTTTATCCTGATCGCCTTCTCGGTCCGCGAACTCGCCGAGGGCTCCCAATCGGAGACGGGCTCCTTCCATCTGCCGTCCGTCCTCGCCGTCGTCGTGGCATTCTGCACCAAGTTCGCCCTCTTCGTGTATTGCTTCGCGCTAAGACACCAGTACTCCCAAGTGCTCATCCTCTGGGAAGATCACCGCAATGATCTCTTCATCAACGGTTTCGGTATCCTCACCAGTGTTGGCGGTGGAAAGTTGCGCTGGTGGATCGATCCCGCGGGTGCCATTGTGCTCTCCGTGCTCGTCAGTTGTCTGTGGTTGTTCAGCGCCTATCGCGAGTTCCAGCTGCTTATTGGAGTCACGGCCGATACGAAGATGCAGCAGCTGATTACGTATATCTGTAATTCACCCCCCTCTTCTCCCCTCCCCCTTAATTCCACTTTTCCAAGAACAACCGCTAACACAATCCGACGAAAAAACAGCAATGACCCACTCCCCCCTCATCACCGCCATCGATACCGTCCGCGCCTACACCTCCGGCCCCAGACTCCTCGTCGAAGTAGACATCGTCATGGACCCGAATGATTCCCTCCGGGCCACCCACGACGTCGCCGAGGAACTGCAGATGAAGTTGGAGTCGTTGCCGGATGTAGAGCGTGCGTATGTGCATGTGGACTATGAGACCACGCATAAGCCGGAGCACTTTTTGAAGAAGGAGTTGTAAAAACCTTTTACTCTCGTACTTCTGATAGTGAACATGAGTGTCTATGGTTGGTTGGCTGCTCTGTCTGCCGGGGCAAGGGTAAATCGTACATACATACATACATACATGGACTGGTGGATCGAAAAGGAGGGAGGTTATTTGTTTGTTTGCTTGCTTGTTTGCCTGCTTGGTTGGTTACTTGTTACTTACGCATCGGTATCTATCTTTATCAGTATAGATACTTACAACACAAACATGAACATAGAATAGACCCTTAATATACATAGATAGCATATATAGCATAGATAGATAATTTGAATATTGTTAATTGTTTACATCCCCTCCTCTTCCGTCCTAATCACATCTGCTAGGCCATACTTCCACTAAACGAACCCATGTACCGACCAACCAACCAACCAGCCCTCAATACCAATACCAATACCACTATTCCATCCCAGAGCACACAACATCCAACAATAACTCATAGAGTAACTAACTAACTGAGTCACTAACCCCAGGAATAACTTATACTTCATACGCTAACGCTAATCCCGGGGTCCTTGTATTCTTGAGGATGGAATTTACAAAAATCATTGGTATTAAGAAGGTATTTAATTCTCTTCTAATCTAAATCTAAATCCAATCGTAGTCATGATCCTAATACAAACATACATACATCTATGTCACCATCTAGACAGTCTCCTCGGCATCACAACCTGAGATTGTGATGGTCAGCGTGCTGAAGATTGTAGATGTAGCCTCTTCTTCTTCTGCAGCACCACTACCCACTACAGCAGTAACCGGGATATCGGTAGGGATGGGACGAGACTTGTTCTGGTCCGTCAGAGTAGGGACCTGAGTCTCAGTCACGGGGCAGATGGTAGTGGAGACGACGATGGTTTCGGTGGTCAGGTAGGTGGTTTTGGAATTGGCGGGACAGTTAGGAACGGTGGAAGGGCAGGCAGTGATGGTTGCGGTCCGGGTGCTGAAGATGGTTGAGGTGGTGTATTCGTCAACGGTCTTGGGGGATGGCTTTGCTGGGGAGCCGGTCTCGAGGGTCGGTTGGGGGATACCGCCGGTGGTGGTGGTTTCAGTGGCCAAGGGACATACTGTTGTCGAGAGGACTAGGGTCTCGGTTGTGAGGAATGTAGTCTTTTCGGTGGCGGGGCAGTCGGTGACGGTGGAAGGACAGGCAGTGATAGTCGCTGTGCGGGTAGTCAAGACCGTCGACGTGGTATATCTATCAGCTGCTGGGATGGTTGTTGTGCCGGTGGAGGCGGTGGACAGAGTAGAAGAAGAGGCCGGATGGGATCCCCCAATGGCCGTGGATGGGTTGCTGGGGAGGATAGTGTTCACTCTGGATGAGCTCGATCCGGGGGATGGGATCACCGAGGGTCGGGCAGATCTTGAGTATGGAATCACAGAGGCAGAGCTGCTGGCATGTGACTGGACGGGGGAGGAGACCGAGACGGCGCTGGAAGATCGCGCAGGTTGTGATGAAGCGGGTGACGGGCGGCTCACGACAGAGCTGGAGGACGAACGAATGAGGGGCGTAGACGATGTGGCCGGCTTAGAGGAAGAGGGTACAGACGAAACTCTGACGCTGGAGCTGGAAGCCACCGGTGGTCTAGAGCTGGATGAACGAGCGATAGAGATGGGGGAAGAAGAAGGAATCGGAGACGAAGAAGCGATCGGAGATGAGAAAGGAATCGAGGACGAAAAAGGAATCGAAGATGAAAAGACTGGTGCAGAACTGGCCGGGAGCAAAGTGGTTGCCGGGCTGGGACTTGGAGTCACCACAGATGAAGAGAATACCGGCGATGGAGTAGACGAGGGTGCTGCAGAGGAGACGGCGCTGCTCGACAGAGTAACGACATACGTAGTATAGACCTCACTGGTCAGGTACTGAGTGGAATAGTCGGTCTCGATGGAGGTAATCGGCCCATAGCATGGATTGGTGCTGTAGGACGTGAGGGCCTGGTAGCCCGAAGCAGACACCAGCGTGTTGGAGGAAGCCCACATAAAGTAACAGGTACTCAAGGCCGGCACATAGTTGACGGCATTGCACATCCCGTTGAAGATGGAGCAGTATTCGTAACAGCCATTGATGTTGGATTGGCGTCCATATGCCGACATGACATAGCGGGTGGTGCCGCCACTGATGGAGGCATCGGTACAGTATTCACGCCAATACTTGCCGGCGCTGGACCAGACATAGTCCGAGCATTGAGCATTGTAGGCAAGGGAGGCCGTGCCCGGAGTACAGGTCGCACCTGTGGTGACCACCGCCGAGGTACTGGTGACAATGTTGGTGATGGTGGTGGTGGACGACGAAGTAATCGTCGCAACCGACTCGCCGGCAGCACTGGCTCCGGGCAGAGGGATTGTTGCTGCCAGACCTGTTGGCACCAGGGCCGACAGCAGGATCAGCCCTCCGGCGACTGAAAAGCCCATTATAGCGGGGGATTGGAGGAATGAGTGACTGCTTGCTGTCTTGGTAAATGAAAGAAAGGAGGAGCCGTAGGCTGAAGATCAAGACAGCGACAACATAAACGAGAGACAGGAAGGAATGAGGGTTCCGTCAGTTCACCACATGGCCGGACCCTGGACGGGGACAACTTATACCTGCTCGATGGCAGCGTGCCTGGCAATGGCGTCGGCAAGAATCGCCTCCAAGACAGTAGGATGACCCCACCGGTCACTGATTGGGTTTAGTCGAAAGAGCCAGAGCAGCTCCAGCCTATCGTTTATAGATCCTGTCGAGACTATCGAGACTAAGCGGTGGACCTGCTCGGACGCTTCAGCTGAAGGCTGATTGGGAAATTCATAGCGACAACCGCTGCTCCGAATGCTGAGGTGGCGATGGGTTGCCAATTGCCTCTTCGATATCGAGCAGAGTCGGATCCAAATTGTGTAGATTGCCTCTCTTCTTGCCATTGTCTGCTTCGTTCAGTCCTGGTCATGGAGTTGGAGGTGGGATGAGGGACGCTCCTTGCCCTAGTCAACTGCCCAGTCAACAGAGCAGAGATTTCCTTGGCTGGCCCCTATACGCATCTGACACAACCAACCTGTCAACCCTAATACCCCCATCGATCACACTATATTCCAAATTCCATAAATACGAGATTCCAAACCTTATCTCTCACCGCGCGCTTTCTACATTCTATCCAAAATCCGTATGTGGGAGTCCGATCCTAAGCACTCGCCTCGTTGAATATCCTCCATGGACAGTCCAAGTGAGAAACGAATGCTCTTCTAGAACAACTCTATTAGAAGGTTAGAATCAGCCACATGCGAGCTAGGGTGCCAGGGCATGGCCTTAATAACCCGGCAGATGCTGGTGCGTGCTCATAGGTAATCAGTGAGTGGCCCGGAGCGCTCAGGGAGACTATTGTGTAAGTTGATATGTAGTTAGGCAAGGTATCACAGAGGTATCGATACATCAAACAATAAACATCATGAAACAATCCGTGTCGTCGGGTCTCTAATGTGCCCCAGGCACGTCCATCAGAAATGCTGCACCGGCCGCTGCTGCTGCTGATGGCCCTCCGTCCACCAGTCGGCAGATGACCCTTCCCCGCGAGCATTGTCCCCATGCGCCGGGGGGGTTGCAGTCCCGCTGGTGTCAGCAAACGGGTTCTGCACTTGGAAGTCCTCTGAGCGGTACTCGTACCGGCCGGCCCCGTTGTTGTAGGAGTGCGGGAGAGTCGGGGCCGTCGAGGAGCCCGAGGACAGAGGACTTTGCGTGTCCCGAGGTGGGACTGGTGGTGCTTGTGGCAGTGGCGGTTGCACGGAGCCGGAGGCCGAGGCCTGACTCGACGATGCAGGTGACTGGCTGCCCGATTGCCCCTGGGCCCGGCGCGCCTGGAGCAGCGCATGTTGGTGCTTCGACAAGGCCACGGACAGCTCATCGTTCGTTTCGATCAACGTGACCAGGGTATCCTCGTCGGGTGTAGGGTTCGTCGAGTGGATGTAGTTCTGGACGATGCGGGAGGCGGTGCGACACCGGTCGGAGAATTCTTTGATGAGCTCGTTCTCGAGCATCTCCGCCGGGGGCGTCGATTGGACGAACTGAATGAGTAGCTTAGCGGATGTTTTGGCCTCGGAAATGCGCGCGGAAAGTTCTTCGGGCGATGGCAAGGAGCCGTTGTGGTTGGGGACGTTGAAGTAGTTCGGGGTTTGCCGATACGGCTGCACCAGTGGTTGTGTCAACCCGGGCTGCAAAAAAACTTGGAGTTAGCGTTGCGGAGGTTTGTGGAGGAAGATGCCGGTTCACATACATTATGGCCCGTCCTGCTGCTTGCCTTGCCCTTCTCCTTGCTCCACATCCCCAGGAGTAGCGTGAGATCTTCATCCCATGACCGCTGCATTTCCAGAGCATCCAAAGTTTCCCGCAAAATGTTGTGTACGTTCGCATCCCTCCCTTGGCGGAATAGATCCTTTACCGTGGCCACGAACTTGGCGTCGATGTTGCGCGAAAATGTGTGTCCCGGGTTATCGATGAGGATGCGAATGAGCATGATCGCATTGTACTGCACATTGCTCGGGGTTCTGGCCGGGTCGGACAGCAGTTTGCGAATGCGCAAGGCCGCTTCACGGGCCGCATTGGGGCTGGATTCGGCGCTTTCGACGATGCCGGGGAGATGGACAAACTCATTTCCGTGCTGGACATGTCATGGTAAGTATGGTGGCATATTGAAGGGATTCAACCGGGACGCGACGACGAGGGGAAGAGGGAGACATACGGCGCTGTCCGGGCCGCCCGATTCACAGAACGCAGCCTGTACGCAGCGAATATGGTCAGTCGGATCGCTCAGGAGACATGGCTGGAATCACACGAACCACTTCTCTCTGGACGATGCCTTCCGGGGAGTCATCGGGGTACGAGGGGCTGTCGCGCGACGGACCTGTTCCTGCGTGAGCGTTGATACAGTCTGTCGCATTGCCGATCAGCCGCGGGGAGACTCACTGGAGCGCCTGCTGAAGGAATTGAAGATGCGTTTCATGGTTGCTATGCCAGCTCGACCTTTGCGGGGGAAAAATCGAGCCAAAGCACCGACGGGAAGAACGGGGAGGGGAGAAAGTAAGGAAGGAAAGGGGAAGATGAGACTAAGCTAAGATGATCTGGATTTAGGCGCCGCGGGGAGAAAAGTAGCGCGGGCGAGTCAAGAACAACCCCGAAACCTTCTGTGTTTGATGTCAACGCAGCCGATCCGGTGGCAAGGCGCTTTGTCGACGACACGCACGCATGTCCTCGGCGATCTTGGGACGATCCAGACTTGACGGTGTCTATATAGGAATGCAGTGGAGGACCAGCTGGGAATCTGGATGCCTGCCTGCCGCCTACCAAGACACGGTGATGCACGTCCGCTCCGTCAGCGCAACCAACAGGACGCAACTACGTATGCAGGGCGGCCTCGACTCATGTTAAGCATACTTTCCCGTCGTCATGGGCCTGCGAAGGCCTCGTCTGGAGGGGTTGCATTGGAGGAGACCAGCGCGGGAAGCTCCTCTCTGGTGGTCTGGTCGCATGGCCGATTGGAGCCAGTGACGGTGACACAGCCACGCTTGGCTGGCCAGGCATCCCTCCGCCGGCAGCCTGCTGACGGACGGGGGTGGTTTGGACTTGGGACATGTCTGTCCGCTCTCTGCAACCCGCAGATCAGAGGGTCGGGCTGTGGCGCAGTTACAGAAACCTATTACGAGCTACAATATTACCTTCATGAAAGAAGAATGAATTCCGTATCCCATCATGAATTAACGCTCAAAGTGTCCTGAAGTATGAGAATGTCCGAAGCCGCCATCCCGACGCACGCCATCCATCCACGATGAAGGAATTCCCTGGACCCGTTACCCCAGTCCAGAACTGGACTGCCAGAATGCAATGATCTAGACGGACCAAGTCTCCGGGGAATAAGAGCAATGTCTAGATACGCCTCGTAGGTAGCATAGTAGGACCATTGTCATCCGTCTCGCCGGGTGGTTTCGAATTTTTTCCATTTGTCAAAAAAGTAATAATTTCTTTTGTATTCCTTCCGTGACCAGGTATTGGATCCGTACAACAGCAAACTCCGGCATTCCCATTCAGTTTCTGACCACTTTACTTCCCCCGACACCCACAGACCGCTTATGCCTCAATGAGGGCACGGCGGATCTGAGCACCACGCTGGCGGGAGCTGAGACGGGCATCCTTGACGACGGGACCCTTCTGGACGACCTCCTCAGCCTCGGTAAGGATGAGCTCGATGTGGCAGGGGTTGGTCATGTAGGGGTTGATCTATTGAGAATTAGTTGGCGGGCGGCAAAAATTCGGACTCCGTATCAACATACACGACCGTGGGCACGGTAAGTACGTCTGCGGCCCTTGGGAGCCTGGTTGACCTGGATGTGCTTGACAACGAGGTTGCCGGTGTCGAGACCCTTGGTGTCGGCGTTGGCCTCAGCGTTCTTCAGGAGGTCGATGAGGAACTCGGCGGACTTGACGGGCCAGCGAGCCTTGCTGACACCGAACTGCTTGCCTAGAAAGAAGACGGTCAGTCTTCGTCGCCGAATACACGGATCTTCCATATCCTCCAGAATTCATGTCCACCCAATCCTTCCTCAAACATTCCGGCAAACCCTCCCATGATCCACCTCTCTTCCATTCATTCCTATCCAATCCGTAGTGACCTCCGAAGGGAAAACATCGACTCACCCTGAGCGCAGCGACCGGTGCTGCCAGCGTACCGACGCATGGGGACGGCCTCAGCCTTCTCGGTGACGTTGGTGAGGAAAGTAAGGGCGCGCTGGAGCTTCATGCCGTTGATGGCCTGGGCGGTCTCGCGGGTGTTCTTGAAGCTGACACGCAGGTAAGAGCCCCGGGAGCGGGCGCTCTTAGCGGCCGGAATGTCCTGAGCAGCGTAACGGACCTGATGACGAAAAAAAAAATCCCATCAGCAAGACCATTCAAACCAGTTCCGGTGTTTTCCAAGCACAATCCATAGCAGCAGCGGTGGTGGTCATGGCAGGGTCGAAAAGTTCGATATAGGCCCAACGGCCAGATTGGGGGCACGCAGGATCGAAAGAATTCCGGTACAACGAAGGGTTGGGCATTTTGACAGCGTTTTTCTTCAGGATGTTCCTTGTCCTCCCATTCCACCGACAGCAGCAAACGCGAACATAGCACTCACCATCTTGATGTGGTTGCCGAGCGGGTGGTCCTCGATGTCGGGTGAGAAGATTTGTCGCTTTTCTGTCGTCGGCCGCTGGAACTTGAGATCGCGAGGCTCGCTCGTTGTGGTGCGCTTTTTCGCTCTTGGCGCCCGCCTAGGGTATCGGAGCCCTAACACTAGGCGCCTTGGGGCAGGTGGTCGCCTCACCGCCCGGCAGTATCCGCCTTTTAGCTCTCGGTCCGTAGCAACATCAAAGTCGACTGTTGTCGTTCATCGATGGATTCTCCAATAGTTACATCTTATATGGTATTGGGATCATGTGGTCTAGATTATATCGAGGATATCTTCTCGTCTCCATGTACAATTTGCTATTCCTGTTGTTCTCATTCCCGTTGCGTTCCCTAAAATATCCCGGTCTAGTAAGGCCGGCGCTAACCTTTTTTGGACCACCCAGACCAGCCGCTGACTGCGCTGATCGATCACTGACCAACTGGCTAATAATGCTGTCCGGTTACTGACATACTAGGTAGTTGGTACACATCCAGTATACAGGTCTCATGAAGAATGCGACGGTCGGTATCTTCATCTTTTCCATTGAGTCGACCACGACCTTGATGCTTGACAAAAAGTCTCTCCGACGATTAACTGATTTCTCCATCTCTATATATCCCCGTGGAGAGGCGATGCTGCACCATGACATAATCTCTCTCAGTTCACTGTCGGCTATCAACCTCGGCTTCAAATCCCGATGCGGAGAATGCTCGTCTGCCCCCACGTTTGAGATGGCTGATATGTCAACCACGAGATAAGAACTTCACCACAATTCGAGACCTGGTAAATTAAACTGCTACCATCGCCACTCCAACCATTTACCTGGCGCACCTCCTGGCTCGCACCAGTTCGCCATCCTTTGTATGGATGGCAGATATATAGTTAGGACGTCGCTTTGAATCGGTCGTAGCTCGAGATCTCAGCCAATTGATGCCCGGAATCGTGCTAGCAACAACTCTACTCAGGTGTGTGCCACAAGATTGCAAGGTTATTAGCGGCCTTTCGAGCACCCACAATAATTGCCTAGCATGAGATGCACCGCCTATATTATAGGCACCAGCTTCAACACCGTATACTCGGTGTGGCTGGAAAGGCCCCTATATGCCAGCCATTCCATTCGTCGCAACCCGGTGGAGGTACATCAAGGGAAGGCGGGCGCAATCAGCCACGCACTTGGGATCGCTGGGCCAGGTTCTGATTATGATTAGCTAGAGCAATCGAATGATTATCAAGCCAATCCCATACCAAAAAGGCCAACTTGTACAGCTGTGCTTGGATGAGGGAGGTGTGGCCTCAGATCGGTGCAATTCCGGCGACCCCCCACAGCCCCGCACCCGCCGTGGGGAGAAAATGGGGGCAGGCAACACCAGCCAAGTCCAAGTCCCTGGTCATTCGTATGGGCAAAAAATACCAAGTGCCTCACTTGTTCGCGCAGGAGATAGGAGCAGTTCAGGGTCGCCTCCTCCGAGCGACCTGCAGAGTCTAGAAGAGAAGGTTACTGCTCATGTCCCCCGACCATGTGGGGACCTGCCATGTCGGGGCTCGGTCTTGCCCCGCTTGGAAAAGGTCCTGGTTCTGGAACGCATCCAAGGCGAGTGTGTTGGCTCCTGACATCTGATCCCCCGAGACGTAGTCTCCAACGGCTTCGAGATCTAGCCAGGAGAAATCGTTCGCGGGGCTGAAGTGCACGTAGCTACTTTGGTCAGACATGTGGTGCGATAATGCACTATTGTTCTGCATCAGGACATCGCTACTATGGTGTGTTCCGGCGGGTGACGCTGCTGGCATCGACTTCTGCTTCCAAAGGAGTTCAAGAAGCCGTGAGTAGCGCGAGCCAATGTCATCCGTTCCGGCGCTTGCTCGCTTCAGGACTTCTGTAGTGCGAGTGACAAGGTCTCGCACTTTCATTTCCTCTAGATGCGACATGACCCCGAACGAACGTGCCTGAAGAGTCTGGTCAGCTTCTTGAAAGGCAGGAATAGTATAGATGCCAAAATCTACCTTGTATAGAAAGACAGCTGCATAGATGCCATACAGGTAGAACCTAAGCGGCATGAAATGAAGATGCTTCTCCGGGTGAACCACATCAACAAGAATAGTGAGGTAGGTCTTGGCGGCATCGATCGACTCATAGATAAAACGAGCATCCTGCATCGAGGCCACGTTGTTGAAGGTTGTTCGCAAATGCTCCCTCTGAGCTTGGTCATCATTCTTCATCCTGGACACTAGAGACTGAGATATTGCTGCCTGGAAGGCAAAGGCATTGGTGTACAACCTCAAGTATTCGTACGATAGCTGTAAGGTGACCTTCATTGGCGTCGAGCCTTGGACTAGTCAGTCATCTGATGCCAACCTTCGTGGGAGCTGGAACTCACATGGCAAAGACCCCCATAGAGACTTCCATCGCAGGATTGCAAGGCGAAAATCGTCCACGTATTTAACGTAGTCACCCATGAGCATCATCTGATTACTCGTTCGCATGCCAGAGTAGAGAACATCGTGAACATTCCCGTAAAGCTGGGTAAGATCTAAGGTAGCCTGGAAGATCCTAGCATAGTCCTCATCGCCGTCCTTGACTGGTTGCAGCGACGGAAAGTCTTGGCTGACCAGTCCAGTCATCGGACCCGGTCCGCGAGACCAGAAAGCACGTCCTATACGGACAGAGATTAATCGATCCGATACGTAGCAGCTGGTCCATGCCAGCCGCCTGCGAGCTTCCGTTTCCGCATCGCCAGATGAGTCGCCTCGAAACGACGTCCTGTCTAGGCCAAGAAAATAGCCAGACCGCAAGGCGAGCCCGACATGCATCCAGGCAGCTCGATCCTCCTCCCCACGGCCCACGCGCTCAATACGCGGCCGAAGGCCTTGGGGTTCCCATTCAGCCAAGATAAGCAGAGCCTCCACAGCCTCTACATCGCAGTCAGCTCCAGCAGCAATCCCAGATATCAGCTCATGCATATATTTGGAGCAGTACTCGTGGATCTCCGGCCGTTCGATTAAATCTTTCGAGGCAATTGTGAGGATGGCGGTAAGCAGATGCTTCTCATTATTAGCAAATGAATCCAGTGCGCTGCGGTCAAAGTACTTTCGTGGCACCAAAGGAAGGTACGGATGAAAGTGTTCAGCGTAGCGGACCACTAACTGCCACACCGTCCCCGGGTCTAATGACCGTGATTGCACTAGCCTGTACGCTTTAATGCCATTATTTGGCTGGAATTCGGTTACAGAGCTGGTTTGAAGCGCCGTGTATGACGAAAATCCACTTGTCCTTGTACGCAAAGGTTCGACGCCAGTTTCAGGACTCGGGCCTTCTGTGCTTCTCTTTGCAATGCCGGTTAGGCACTGCCAGGCATCAGAAGGGTTTCGGGGGACGTCGCCAATAGAAGCAGCGTCTTCTTCGTCCACTGACATTGAAGTTGCGGTCGGTGGATCGGGGGGCAAAAAGACAACTGGTCCGGGATAAGAACTAGACGTCGTTTGACGATTCTCTGAATTGGACGGGCTCGGTGCCTCCAGGACGGAATCCCTCCGTACCGGAGGATTGCTATCCGGCGTGAAATTTTTCATTTTATTCTTGCGAATCCGGCGCCCTCCTCGGTTGGAGCTGCCCAGGACGCACTCACGGTTGTCCCTAATACACCGCTGACATGGCGGGACTCCCGGGCTGCCGCTGCTATCCCTGTGTTACGTTGTGATTAGCCGCGGTTGGAAACTGTGGCCGATAGGGGCCGAGAAGGCTGGGACAAACGAGACGGTGCCATGGTGGCGATCAAACTTACAGGTCGCATTTGGATTTGCGCTGTCTGCAATGCAGACATGCTCTGGACACGCGCTTCATCAAATGATCCGAACGAGCCTTCGCTCTTGACCCCGGGGTCCCCTCGACTGGCGGGGATTGATCGTCTTGATCCATTGCTGCGTAAGGCGCAATAGCCACTTCAGATCACAATCCAGGTGCCAGACTGCTAAAGCGACATCTTCACCCCAGCAACGCTGGCAGTCCGACTTTCAAGCAGAGCGTGTCAAACCCCTTCAGGGAATTTCGATCTGCAATGTTAAAGGAACAGGTAAAAGACGAGGAGAACAATTGCCCCCGATGCTAAGAAATAAGGTTGAATGCTCTTTCGGTGTAGTGTGAAGGGAAATATGGGGATATAATCGTTGGGGTAAATCGAGCGTCGGAAGGGCGCTCGTGGCTTCCCCACACAACTGGCTTTTTAAGGCGCCAGCAAGGCCAGTCGCATGTCCAAACCGCACACTAGTTGTCCGCCTCGTACTCCAGATGCATCGACTCTGCAGTCGAGAAGGGCCAGACGCGGGGAGGAGGATTTGTAAAGCTGCAGACTCGTGAGCTTTGCGTGTTATGACCCACGGCCAAGGAAGCGAGAGACCGTCTGGTATTACTCAGCCCATACATACGGGTATTCATCAGTTAAATCCCGGTCATGGTCGGTCGGCAAGTCAGGCTCCTATGATTCAGGCTGAGCCGCCATTGATCATGATGAGGTATTTAAGCTTATTTCATTCCGGTAGGTGTACTGTGTCCGATGGTTTTGATCTTGGGCATCATTGGTGGTGGATGCTAAACTGGAGTTGCCAAAAAGTCCAGGTATCTGGTTGACCCATGTATACATACTCCGCCCTCTAAGCCTGCAATAAGCCACTTCGAGGAATCCCTCCTCTTGCCCCTTCCCCATAGCAATAATGCTATATGCAGCTTATAGACTCTTTGTAGGTCAACCAGCTTATCAGATCTTCGATAGCTATCAGCAAGATAGATTAAAAGTGCTGCTCTGACCCCCCTATTGGATGTTAAGATGCACTGTAACGAAACTTGCACGCCCACCTGGAATGACTGCATATCGCCCATGGGGAACAATCACGGAGCTCCGATGCAAAGCAGGCTACAGTTGCCCGGGATGATGCATTAGTAGAGATGATCTTCCGGACTCTTCCGTGATTCTATGCCAGAGCATCTCTCTCATCTCCAAGCACCTCATCTCCACGGTATGTGATTTGTACGGGTTACCGTACGAAACGCAGGTCGGACCACCGCCGAGGAAGGTTCAATAGCCGAGTGCGGGGCGTCGGCGTTTGACACGCTCTGGTCGGCAAAGTAATGTTCCTAAAAAGGAAATAGCCTCTGCTGCCCCGCGCGAGGAGGAACAGCGCCTGGTATTTATTATTGGCAGGGTGCCAGGATGAGTCGTCATGATCGATTCGGTGGCAAGAACCTGAAGGAAACCCCTCGCCGACGTGCACAGCAAGACGCTCCCCAACAAGATTCGGAGAAAAAGGGTGATTGACAGCCAACTATTCGAGGCCATTTAACTACGAAACAGCCACAATGTCGACAGCGGTTGCCTCGCTCTTCTCCCTCAGCGGCAAGACCGCCATCGTGACAGGAGGAACCAGGGGCATTGGGCAGGCCATGGCCTTTGCCCTTGCAGAAGCTGGTGCCGATATCATCTTGATTCAGGTACGCACGGTTACAAGCTCCAATTGGTGCTAGGGAAATGAGAGGGGAGTCCCGACGAAACATGGGGGTGGAACTAACGTCCTGCGAACAGAGGGATGACTCGAACACCTCGACTCGTGATGAGATCGTCAATCGCATTGGCAGAAAAGCTTGGATCCACGTGGCAGAGCTGTCAAATCGGGAATCGATCAAGAGCATCATTCCAGCCCTGACCAGCCAAGGCCTGAAGCCAGAGATCCTGCTCAACTGCGCCGGAATCCAGCGGAGACATCCAAGCGAGAAGTTCCCGGATGAAGATTGGGACGAGGTATGTGTGAACATATTCTCTTGTTTAAGCCACCCTTTGCCCCTATCTATTTTTGTCTCTCTACTTCTCCTTAAGTGGGACTGAAGGCTAAAATCCCCGACTATTGATTTATGTAGGTTATCCAAGTTAACCTGACGTCCGTCTTTACGTTATGTCGAGAATTTGGCGCATATCTGTTGGCGCGAGATGAGTCGGAATTCCCAACGGGTCGTCGGGGATCTATCATCAATGTCGCATCGCTCCTCACCTTCCAAGGTGGTATCACGGTCCCCGCATATGCAGCATCCAAGGGAGGTGTTGGGCAGCTGACCAAGGCTCTCTCCAATGAATGGGTGGCAAAGGGGATCAATGTCAACGCAATTGCCCCCGGATACATCGCCACAGACATGAACACTGCTCTGATTAACGACGCCAACCGCAATGCTGGTATCATGGCGAGAATCCCCGCTGGCAGATGGGGCAAACCAGAGGACTTCAAGGGTGTGATAGTGTTCTTGGCAAGCCAAGCGAGCAGCTATGTCTCAGGGGAAGTCATCTGTGTTGACGGCGGTTGGATGGGACGGTAAAAAGCATTACGTCGATGATTGTTCATGTTTTCTTTTCGTCCTTTCTCCCACGGATTTTTTTTCTTTCTTTATCTGTATGCCCTTGCCGTGTTTGGAGCCTGATTGAAAGTCATAGATGGAATGTACAGTGATGATCCTGAGACATCTGCTTCACACCACACAATCATTAGTATTCCCCCGTCAATATCGGAAGGATGCTATTATCAGGTCACTCTTGCCTTAGCCTGTCATACCATTTTGACAGCTGCACTGGATTTATTAAGTGAGACTTGTTCGTTGCCAGGGACTGGTGCTCTGTTGATTAGTCTTTCTGTGCTAGGCGCCAGGGAGCACAGAGCAATGATTTAGTTGAAACTTTAGATGAAGGGATGGATCCGAAGGGACCACTGGCGTCTGGAAAGGCTGTCTACGCTGGAAATAGTTTCATCCGCTATCAGTCCCCACCCGAAAGTAATAACCTTGAGGAAAACTATTCCGGAAACGACAGTGCTGGTCCGGAAAACCGCAACGCCGGACCCAGTCTGCAGAGCGGTGGTGGGCAATGAGAGAAAAAGTCGAGTAATAGGCTGATACCAAAATAGATTAACAGGGACAGGCAGGGACAGGCTAGCGACGCGGCTCCTTAGTCTGCTAGGGACCAGACCCGTGACCGCCATGTGACTCCGCCGGCAATTTCCTGGCGCCAACTCCACCCTCTCGCTCGCGCTGTGTCACTCTGCCATTCTGCTTTCCTTGATACCCGCCGCCCAACGCAGGTTCATGGGTGGCCTTGTTTCACCATGTCTTCCGGGAATAATGACAGGAACCCCCTTCTTATCGGTTCCCCCTCTGCAGGTTCATCATGGCTAACCCTTCAGCAGGGCAGCGTTGTCAGTGGGTTTCCGGTGGGCCGTGGACGCTGCTTAGCATGCCAGTTATGGCCAATACGGGTCGGTCGTTTCAGTCGGGATTGCACAACCTGAAACATGCAAAGTCTACCCGACGGCCATTGCAGCTCTCTCCGGCGGCTATCACTTGCGGTGGCACAACTGGCTGGCTGGTGATGAGAGCGGCCTGGGCTGGATGGAAAGGTGGTGAGGTCTTGCGCTGACGCCCTCGGTCGGCCGTGAGCGGCCTTGTTCCTGCAGGCTACCGTTTCCGCGGTTGCTGGATGGAGCCAAGAGCGCTAACCACCAGCCAAGGCCCAAGGCCTGTCCATCTTTATCGGAAACGACGATGCCTTCTTCAGGGCGCTCTAAAGCCCGCTCAATGGGTTCGGGACCGAGCGCAGACGCCTGGCTTGGCGCTTCTAGGGACCCCCCTCCAGGACCACGCCATTATTGCCTGTTAACAGGTTTTATGGGCCTGGTCATTGGTCCCTTTTTGTCTACAGTATGATCGCAGGCCTGATCCGCGGTGGACTTTCCTTTTCGCTTAAAGTTTCTTGTTGCGCCGTGGATCTCTTTCGGGTGACAGGGAATCTTTCTTCAACTTTTACTCTTGAGTGTGCTTCGTTCCTTATTTCGCTTTTTCCCTTTCTGGCAGCACATTCACTTCTTTTACCCAGCTGGCTGGTAGCCGTTCTTTCATTGTGTGCCAGTCCATTAATACATTGTCTATTGTTTCGGGACATTGACATTGGTGTTCTTGGGTAAAGGCCTCTTTGACCTTTGTTTGGACACTGCCGATCATCGGTTACATTCGCTACATCTAAACGTCATTCATCGTGGGTGTGGACAATTTACTTTCTTTGCTACAACACTAGACGTCAACTTCTTCAGGGCCCTTTATTTTTTTTTTTCTTTTTTGCCCCTTCTCTTTCGAACTATCCAATTATTTTTACGACGCTGTGCGTCCCCTGTCCCCTTGCTGGAATCCTTTTTTCATATCATGCATGTAGGGAAGTGGAGGTAAGTGATATTCAAAGGCTGGCTCACCACTTATGACGCTGGTAATGACTCAATGTTGGAGGACTTACAAGATCCAACTCGTCAGATTCGCTGCCTTGTACCGTGTTTCCAACATTCTTCGGCTTTTCTAGTTGCAACTTCTCGTGACAGCGCCTTGGTCATTTGCGCATACCGGGTTGCCAACATCATCGGCTTCATCGCCTGATCAGAACGACTTCCACAAGAACTTATTTGAAGAGAGGACATCTCAAGCCTTTCCTGATTTAAGGAAATTCTCCAAGTTTCGGGGTTGATTGCGCCACCGTTGCCGTGGTCTTTGCCGTCCGAGATCCCTTGAACATAGCGTGCCTCTCCCCACATTCCTGTTGTTCCCCAGCCATTGATTCCCTGCGTCACACCGGGTTTCGACTGAGTTAAAATTGGAAACTGTGGCTTTCAAGAATTTGCTGGCATTACCGACCCGCACGACTTTGTTGACAACTTGACATCTCCGTCCTGTTCCGCCATCATCTTGAACGACTGCGTGCTACGCTGGGTCGTAGGTCTCGATATCAATGGAAGACTTTCACCAGCGCATCACCCCACGAGGTTATGGGACAAATTACACCTATGTCTACGAATATTCAAGGGGTCTAAACGGCGTCGATGTTCCGCGGGATGTTCTATTTTCACGAATCATCTTCTCGTCGATGGTATTTGTCGCCCTGGTCGTCTTTTGTGGTCGTATCGCGCAGATTAGCCATGCCTATCTTCGTCAAATTACTTCTTTGATGGCAAGTAGGAGAGAGCAAACCTTCTGGAGCGTTGAAGTATCTTCCCTTTGGGCAAATGTCAAGAAGCATCTGTTGTATGCGCCTCTAGGCAGCAAAAGGCACAATCGAGAGATCCAGCTATCATCCGCCATCAACGTGGGCACGCTGCCTTCCAGATTCCAGGTAATCTTGATCGTGCTATACTTTGCGAGTCAAGTGGCGTATTGTGTCCTACTGGATTACAATGCGAACGTCAAAGCAGCCCTTGTCGCTGAACTTCGCGGACGATCAGGAACGTTGGCCGTGTTGAATATGGTTCCCCTCTTTCTTCTCGCCGGCCGCAACAATCCATTGATTCCCCTGTTGCATGTGAGTTTCGACACTTACAACCTTCTTCATCGGTGGCTGGGTCGGATTGTTGTGCTTGAAAGTGTCGTGCACACAGCCGCCTGGGCAGTGAACGCATGCGACGAGGTCAGCTTCTCCAACATGCTTGAGCGCTTACGCACCACCCCATTTTTTACCTGGGGCTTACTGGGAACTTGCTCGATGATCACACTTGGTCTCCACTCGCCATCCCCGATCCGCCATGCTTTTTATGAGACGTTCCTGCACCTGCACCAACTCGCTGCTTTCTTGGCTTATCTCGGTGTCTTGATGCACCTGGACTTGGACAATCTTCCCCAGAAGCCGTGGATTATTGCGCTTGGTCTGCTCTGGGTTTTGGAGAGAACGGCTCGCCTCTGCCGGCTGGTGTACTTGAATATCTCTCCTCGGAAAGGGTCTACGCGGCTTGTTGTCGAAGCTCTTCCTGGCGAGGCCTGCAGGGTGACTTTCCACTTACCCAGGCGCGTGAACATCAGCCCCGGCAGCCATGTATTCGCCTACATCCCGAGTGTCTCATACTGGATGTCTCATCCGTTCTCTGTCGCCTGGGTAGAGCCAAGCAATGCTGTGACTGCCCCTGCCACAGCAGAGAAAGACCTGGACCCATCGCTTCTCGAGAAGCAGCCCATGGCAGGTCTGGATGACTATATGCGAAACATCCAAGAGCCGACGTCTGTTTCTCTCATCGTCGGTGCTCAAAAAGGCATGACGCGGAAGTTATACAACAAAGCCTTGGCCTCTCCCGGACAAACACTCTACACATCAGGGCTTATTGAAGGGCCGTATGCGTCCCACGCGTGCAATATGGGCAGCTACGGTACGGCGGTGCTCTTCTCAGCTGGTGCCGGTATTACGCATCATATGCTATTCGTCCGCGATCTGCTCATACGCTCGTCGGAGGGTCGTGTGGCCACGCAGAAGATCTATCTCATCTGGTCCGTACGCAGTACAGAACATCTGGCATGGGTGCGAGAGTGGATGGACCAGATCCTTCGACTCCCGGCACGGCGCGAGATCCTCACTATTAAACTCTTCGTGTCGAAGCCAAAAAGCAGCCGTGAAATCGTATCGCCTAGCGCTACGGTGCAGATGTTCCCGGGTCGGTGTCGCCCCGATGTGGTTCTCAACGAGGTCATTCCTCGACGTGTCGGCGCCACTATAGTCTCTGTCTGCGGGCCGGGCGCATTCGCAGATGAGGTACGTGCAGCAGCACGTAGTAACATCGGCAAGGGCGCCGTTGTCGATTTTGCCGAAGAAGCCTTTACATGGTAGTGCCATAATCTTTCCACCCCCCTGGGGTCTATCTTGCACTCTTCCCCTTTTCCCTTCTTGTTCAAAATTTCTCTTCTTACTTTCGTTTATTTCCATTCCAAATGTATATTTAGTTTTCCCTCTACTAGTCTAACCTAACCTCCCATGACAACCGTTCTCTGTTGGTATATTTGCACGATGGTACGAGTCATTTCCAGTCCAGCATCTGTTTGAATTCAGGTACACCCCCCCCCCCCCCCCTTCAGCATTCCCACTGCATATGAGCCCATTCCATCAAGCATCAAGCGCACAGTACACATGCACTTTGGCCACATGCATCATTGCAAGAGCAAGAGCTATATAGCACAAGTACCTATCCACCACATAAAATCCTCCATAATTACATATAATCCCAGAATTCTAAACATAGACATAATAATATACCCTGACTTAGACCAAAAACACCAAAGGATACTAAAAGGGCCGGCTAGATCCTAGATACCTAGAAACCCTTATCTCTAACTAACAGATCAAGTCCCCTCCCCCAGCGGGTTACCAACACACAGTACATGAAAATAAATATGTACATATCAACCCATTTCCAACCTCTCGTATATATTTTATTCTAAAGATATCCCTACATCTGCATCTGCATATCCCACAAATAGAATCATAATCACTGAGGGATTAACACCCCCCCAAGCGACCAGCGGCTATCCAATCCTAATTATAGCCAGCCAACCAGACAGACAGACAAACAGGATTTAGTTTTAAACTACGTACATATGCATGTATAATGTAAGGGCTGTTTTAAATTAGCCTAGGATTTATGTGTGATAAGTTAGTCAGTTAGATGGGCGCTTAACGCCCTGCATATGTTTGGGATGACGAATTATATCGAGGGATGGGATTGGTGGGGTGAGTGGGGGTTTAATGCATGTATGTATGGCTTGGGGGTGGGTTTGGGTTTTGGGCGGTTATTTTGTTGTGTATGTGGTGTGGTGCGATGCGGTGCGATGGGTTTGGTGGTTGGTGGTTGGGTGGGTAAGTGATTGATTGCTGTTGACGTGGGGGGGGGCGTTTACTTTTTAGATAGAATGAGTAGGGAGGAAGGAAGGAAGTAGTGAATGAATGAGCTGTTGAAGGCTGAGCGAGGTTTGTCCTATCTATGTATAGTCTAATGCTTCTGGATATACATGAATGGATATATGCGGGTTTGTGAAAGGACAAAACTCCGGGGAGATGAGTTGAAAGGTATAAAGAAAGGGAAAGGGAAAAGAAAATTCTAGCAGACGCTCTAAACAAAATACAATGTCCATCCTGTACAGGATTTAACAGGCATGTGTCCAACGCTTATGTTTATAAACCAGGGAAGAGTATGTTCAGGAAAGTGGGGATAAGAAGAAGAAAAGGTTGGTGGCGGGATTAGGAGTCTTTGGTCCTCGAGCCCTTGGGCACACGAGCGAGCCAGTAGATGAACACGGCAGCGAAGATGTTGAATACGATGTAGACCCACATCAGGCCGAAGTTGCGCCATGCGTCACTGAAGTAGCTGCTCACTTGTGCCAGGTAGGCGTCGGTACTGGAGATCGAGCAGAAGGAGCAGTTGCTGGTAGCGCTGGGGTCCTCGAGGTATCCACCGTAGGTGCTGATGTAGTCGGACATGTAGCTTGAGCAGGTTTCGCCGGAAGGAGGGCTGAAGTGAAGGTATTCCGAGGTTTCACAGACCGCATTTGTGCCAGACACACCCGTGGATAACATGCCGGATACGAGATATGTGAATGGCGAGACCCGGTACATGAAGATCCAGAAGCCTGGGAGTTGGGAAGGAGTGGCGAGGACACCACAGAAAATCAGGCACAGGGAGAAAACCAGGTTGGCAATGTTACCACCAGTCTCGGCAAGCTCGATACCAGCGATGATCATGTGCGCAAAGGTGGAGGTGAAGAGAAGGAAGGATAGGATCAGCAGGAACATCAAAGCACCACGCTCGTGGACAGCGTCGGTCGGTTCGGCATTCTTGTAAAGGCCGATGGGGTAGTACCAGCAGACGAAGATGATGACACTCATGAGCGCGTTCCAGGGGAGCTCGACGATGATGTTAGCGGTCATGAAAGCCTGCCATGAGTAGGTCTTGGAGGGTCTTTCGCGAGCTTCGTACAACGACCGCTGGGTACAGAAGTTGGGCAGGATTTGCTGGACGAGGTTACCGAAGATGGTCATCAGCATGAAAATACTGAACATCTGGTTCTGGAGACCCTGAGCACTGTTCTTGGCCTTGAAGAAGGAGAAACCGATGTAGAGCGAGGTGAGGATGCAAAGCGCTGCCTTGGAGTAGATGTACACGGGCGTTCTCCAGTACTGCGAGAAAACACGGACCAGGCACTCCCACAATTGCACGGTGAAGGGGGCGGCGAATTCCTTGAGCTCGCCAGGATCCGACTTCGAGGCTTCAACCGGCTTCTGCGAAAGGGTGGATTTCAGCTCAGCGAGGTGATCATGCACCCCCTTACGCTCGTCACTCTCACGCCAAACAGCGGGCCAGTCGATGTCACTATGCGATCCAGGAGCAGCACCAATGACCTCAAGCATCCATTCAGCTGGATTGGCGTCAGCAGGCAGTTTCGGGGCACCATTGCGTTCGAAATAGCTAGCAAGGGTTGATGACTTGTCACCAATCTCGCCAAAGTAGACGGTCTTGCCTCCCCTCGCGAGGAACAACAAGCGATCGAACCGTTGGAAGAGCATCGCGGAGGGTTGATGGATCGTGCAAAGGATGGCCTGGCCGTGCTTGGTCAAGGTGTCGATGAGATCGAGAATCGACCAGGAGGTTTGACTGTCAAGACCCGAGGTGGGCTCATCAAGGAACAAAAGTAGCTGGGGCTTGGCTGCCAATTCGACTCCAATCGTAAGACGCTTGCGCTGTTCAACATTGAGACCTATTCGGAATTAGCTCTGCAACATGCCAGTGAATCTTTTCAGCATGGCTTACCTTCACCAGGAACACCAACAACAGCGTCGGCATACGCCTCCATGCCAAGCAACTTGATGACCTCCTCGACGTAATCGAGTTTTTCCTGGTGGCTGACATGGGCAGGTTGACGAAGGATGGCGCTAAAGCGGAGGGCCTCTCGAACGGTGGTGGTGTGAAGATGGAGATCCTGTTGCTGCACGTAACCAGTCTTGCGCTGGAAGGACTGGTCGCGGGGGCGACCGTCAACCAACATTTCACCAGTTACCACACCCATTGTCACGCGAGTAGCAAGAACATCCAGAAGCGTGGTTTTACCAGCACCGGAAACACCCTGCGAGATTGGTCAGTACAGGCAAGACATAGGCCGGGGGCGTGGAGTTGCTTACCATAAGCGCAGTACAGGTTCCGGGCTTGACCCAACCATCGACATGGTCGAGAATGCGTCGGGGCTCACCCTTAATCTTGATATCGTAGCACACATCCTGCCAGTGGAAGATGGCCTCTTGTCTCTGGATAGCAGCGGTCTCATGGCCACTGGACTGATCGCCCTTCTCGCCGGTGGCGACTTGCTGGGCCGTTTCGACATCTTCGAAAGTAGCGGGGGTTTGACCGCGGCGGAAAAGCAGCACTTCACCCTTGGACTTGGCCTCGGAGATGTACTCAGTCGCGAGCAAGTAGGTGCCCATGAGGAAGATCATGAAGCCGAACATGATACCCAGGTTCCGCCACTTGTGGCTGTCATAATACTGGAAACTCGTGTGAAGATAATCATCACCCTCGACGTAAAAGCTTCCAGCAATCGAACCTGAAGTGGAACAAATTTGGTGCGCAATTGACGCACCCGCATAGTTGGGAACAAGCTCTGACTCGGAGCAGTTGAATCTCCGATGGTGAAATTCGTTGACCATCAAACTCTCAAAACCGTACGCAATGGGATTGATGTAGTTCATCCATCTGGACCAGCCAAGCATGTATCTGGTAGGAATAGTAAACCCAGTGTAGATGACCAGACCCAAGATAAGAATGGCGGCAGGCACCAAAGCCTGGGAAAGCGTGCGGGAAGAGGCGGCGATGGTACGGAAGAGCATAGACATGGTCAAGGTCGTGACAAAGGAGAACAGGAGGAAGACGAAGAAAGCTCCTGGGGTGCGGCGAAGATTGGTCATGAAATAGAGGGTGATGTTGAAAATGATGGCATTTCCAATCTTATACGGCATGTCACAGAGCATGGATGCTATGGCTTCGGCGAACGGGTGGTACATGGCGTAGCGAGATTGTTTCTCGACAATAGGACGTTGGGCGTACAGGGTCAGAATCTGTTGCCATTGTTAGTCTCAGGATCCCAGGCAAATAAACACAGGTCTAACTTACCTCAAGAGCACTCGAAAATGCGTTGAGCAACACGGCAAAGAACAGCAGGGCACCACGAGAATAGAAACTAGAAGTATCCGGCTGCAGATTGTAGAAGACACTTCCAATAATCAAAGCCATGATAAAGTTTCCCACCAATTGGGATATGGTCAAACTAGCATCACCCTGCAGTCGTTGGAAACCTCGGATCAAGCAGAGCTTGACCTGTTCGTAGAGGGAGATGGTGTACGGTGACTTGACGCGCTGGTTCCTTGATTGCATGGCCTTGCGAGATTCGATGAACTTGCCAAGTGACTCACCACCAATAGCATACTCTTGGTTGTACTCGGCGATTTCTCTGAGCAACTTCGCATGCGCCTCACTGTTCCTCCAGGCAGCGGCGAACTCGTCCGGCGTTTGCGGAACCCTGCCTTCGTAGCCCGGCTTCACGATACGTTCAGAGGGGCTAGTAAGGGAGGTGAGGAAATCAGCAGTTGTCTGACGTTCGGGGCATTCGAATCCCATGTTGGTGAAGAATTCCCGGGCCTCATCAGTGGGTCCAAAGTAGATCTGTCGACCCTCGTACAGAACAGTCACCTTGTCGAAGACATCATAGGCACTCTGGGAGGCTTGGTAGATAGCTACAGCGACCGTGGCACCGGCATATTTCGTCATCAGATTCAGGGTCTTGCAAAACTCCAGCGCGTTCGCACTGTCCAAACCACGGGTACTGTTATCCCAGCATTGCAGAGGGCTTCCGCAAAGAGTGGCTTCGGCGATACTAACACGCTTCCGCTCACCACCACTCACACCGCGGACGAAATCGTTACCGACGCGAGTGTTGATGGTATGAGAAAGACCAAGCATGGCCATTACAGCATCGCGCATGTGGGTGGCATACTGTTCCTTCGACACTCCAGGGAATCGATTGCGCGGGCAACGAGAAAGGGCAGCGAACTTCAGGGTGTCGCCAACAGTCAGTTGAGGGAAGTGGACATCAGTTTCGGCAGTGTAAATGGCTTCGCCTTTGAACTGCTTTCGCATCTGCTTAGCCGAGATACCCTGGTAATTCAGCTCAGAGGCCTTGTCCATGTAGATGCCGTTCATTTCACCCGCGAGGGTTTTCAAAAAGGTCGAACATCCACTTCCAGGGCGACCGAGGACCACCAGCATTTCACCGCTCTTGACGAGGCCGTCGAAGTTGCGCAGAATCTGGATCTTCTGTTTTCCGGTACCCGTCATCTTGCGGACAAGGGCACCGATCTGCAGCACCGAGTTGGCAACATCTTTCTGGTAATCGGTTGGGCTACCGAAACCATGAATACTGAGGTTCTGGAAAGAAACACCCGCCTCGCGCCTGGGATACCGTTCTGGATCGCGAGACGAAAGTGCCAGCATGTTCTTCATCCAGTTCTTTGCCTTGAAATTCGAGCTATGCGGGTTCAGGGTGGAATCTTCCTTCACCTCGAGGAATGAGTTTTCTGCGTTGCCGCTGACGGACAACCTCGTCGATTGGCGAGTCAATTGCTGCGCCAGACGAGTGACTTCCTCCTCAGCGGCCTTGTCATCTTCGGCCGCCTCCTCACTGCTGTCGTCGCGCTTCTCCATGGCGGTTTCGGCGCTGCTCAGCGTGATCGTGTCCCTATTGTCATCGTCGCCATATCCTGGCGTAAGACTATCGTAATGCTCTTCATGACGGGTCGTGTACACGCCGTGTTCCTCGTGAATCAAGTCCTCTGTTCCTTCGTTCACGGCGGCCGCTCTTTCAGCTGCCTCGCCTTCATTCTCATTCTCGTGGGCGCCTTGGGATTCGACCGCACGGCCGGGATTAAAATTAGGGTTTATAGTGCCTAGAAGCGACATGGTGATTAGGGGGGGAGACACGCAGTCTCAGACTGAACCGGTCAACGTGGGGATGCCAAAAGCATAGGAAGGATTAGGGACGAAGGTGGAGGGTCAGTGATGGTATGATAAGAAAAGATTATGGGAGATTATAAGATATATAAGGATATATGAGGAGATGAAGGGAGATATACTCCGTGGAGGTGTAAAGAGTGACAGGTGGAGGGAGGGGAGGAGGGAAATAAGTGGCAGACGCTAATCATAAAGTACCTGAACTAGGTAGACACCTCGATACGCTGCCCCGTATCTGCACCATCAACAGTGCAAGTAATCTGCGAAAAATCGGCGGCGGGTCCCGAAGTCTGGGCCCCCGTTTTTAGTATCAGCCCCAATTTGAAGGGCGAATGGCGAATGCCATGAAAGTTCGGCGAAGGGCTGTGGGCGAATCGGGACCAGGCACCAGAAGCTATCCGGCCATGATCCACTCGGCACTGGGACTTCTCCGTGCGTACCATCCCCGTATGGCGTATTCTCGGCGGCGATACGCAGCTTACGAGGCTTACGAGGCTGAACGCAGCATAGTACATGCCTAGTACTATGTAGATGGCCTCGGAGATACAATATCAACTCTCCCTGTTAAGCCCGATCATATCTGGGGACGGACATTATTGGACATCCACTGCTTAATTCGGATACTTAAATACTGACTGGCCATGATCGTGGACCCTGAAGGTATGGAAAAAGATCCATCGCCACCAGCTGTTCTCGCGACGTCTTGGAGAGTTCTAGGGGCATTCCACGCCATGGAGACCATGGTTTGGTTCAACAACATCTGAGATAAGCCTAAGCATGTACAGTATGCAGAGGATAACACACGTCACAATGGCTCACTCGTATTATTCCCGCTTTTGCAATCTTCACAGTTCACACAAAGGCAATCATGGCACTAGATGCTGACGCTGCCCAAGCGCAATGAGACAACAGACAAGGGATAATGACAATCCACCGAACCTCCTGATTGATGGAGAAAGATTAGGCAGGCCCAAACCAAAATCCAGGTTCTGTGTGCGGCCTCGAAAACGTGGCGAGAAGGAGGTTCGGCGCTGAGCGGCCTTTGGCCGAAAGAGGCATGGCAGCTGGCCCGGTGGGGCCCGGTGGGGCGGGACTCCAGCCATCCGAGGCCCGGCCATTTTCCTCTGTCGCAGCCCCTTTACGGTACCGTATCGGAGGACAGGCCATCCGAGATTGCGGTACAGATCCTAATGCTCGTCCGATTAAGATGGTGACTCAGCTATACTCGGCATAAACCACTTCAGCCTGCGTTCTACACAGTATGAATTGGAGATGCCTTTACAACATTTTTGATGCCCCAGTAACGCCGTAACATTTAACCACATACACGTAGCTCTTAGAGATCTTTGATTTGACCCTACTATGCAAGGAGATGCAGCATGCTTCGATCCCATGTTGTGTACCCATCTCGTGACGACTGTCCAAAGCCAATCAACCCACAGTGGAATGGGATCACAGCCTGAAGCTAAACTTTCCTTCAGCACCTCCAGGGATTTCCAATCAGGGATCAACACGGATTGACGTCGTAATGCTTTTTCAGCCTAATCATTCTGACGGTCATTAAGGTTTCATCCTCGGGATGTGCCAAGTCCCGAGCTTGTTACGATACGGGGTGCTGCTAGCATCCAGACCGATCAGCATGAGTCTTAGACCCTCATTCTAACTCTCTTCTTTCGTGACTCATATGACCCATCATGATTCATGACCTAGTAAGGACCGCATCCGCTTCGGATGGCGCAGATCCCGGGCGGCTCTCTTATCAAGATCCTTCCGGAAACCCGCACATGACATTGCTCGAGTTGGCCATTTTCGGTGATTTTCCTAGCTTCCTGCGCACGGAGGCACTTCTCCAGGGTCATTGAGCGATTCATTATCGTAAACCTTGTTATTACATGGTACAGCCTGGGAATTCTGCGAATCATTCCGGGCAGCTCCATTCTGTGCCATACGTCCATGATGCAAAAGATACAAATACATACATTCGGCCCTTATTCCTCATCCTCCTCGTCGCTTTCGTCATCAATCGGTTCGACCAGGAGGTTCCCTCCTCGGCCGATCTTGTCCCGCACGGATCCTCCTGCATTCACTTCGTAGACAACCCGCGGCATGGGCGAAACCAGTCGGAAACCGTACTGGTGTTCGAACCCCTCCGGTTTCAGTACTTCGGCGGCTTTCTCCGCTGGCTCTTTCAAGATGTCGTAACACTCGACAAACGCGTAGAGCTCGTCGAGAGGAGCTTCGGGTGCAAACTTGCGGATGACGCGCTCGCCGGAAGGCAGTCGAATACTAATACGAACAGCATCCTTGATGTCCGCGCCGGGTTCCTCCGGGATGGATTGTGCCCGCCATTGTTTCCATTGCGCAAGGTCGTGTATCCGCTTCTCCTCTGCCGCTTGACGTTCGGCTGCCTCTTGTTCTTCCCTTTGACGGGCTGCCTCCTCTTCCCGCCTCTGTCTCGCCCGCTCTCGATCGATAGCCAGTGAACGCTCGTAGGCGGAGTCCTGCTGCTCTCGGAGACTGCGCGATGCCTGTTGCTCTGCCCGTGTAGCCCGAATGCGCTCGAGGGGTTCTTTATGCTGCGCAATAGCCGACCGGAGTTTCTCCACGAACTCTGCCGGAGACGTCGTTCCAGATATCCTCGAGACAACTGACATCGCAGTCGAAGAAACATTGGGGGTGTGGACTATCGCGGCTGCAAAGGGGAATTTGGTGCACCGGAGGGAGTTGGCAACCTGATACGCCTCGGAGTCTTGAACGTTTCCTCCCCAGACAAGGATATCGTTCTGCTGGTCATTGACAAAATCGGTCACTTCCCGGGAAAGGAGAGTGTCTCGAACCCAACCGTTCGTATCATCGTGCTCCGGGGCAAGAAGCACGACCAGAATGAATTTGAGGTCCCGATGAGCCTTCTCCAACGCCATGTTATATCCATTCTCGAGAAAGCCGATGGAGTTGGTGCCATATTCCTCCTCAAACTCCCGAATAAACCGGGCGGCCGTGTCTTTAGGGCCCAACGCCCGGCGTCCATTGGTGTTCCTCCGGGAACCCTGAAGAGCAGGGCTTGCTGTCGTATTAAAGAACCGTGGAAGAAAAGGGAACAGGGCCCCAAATAGGCGGAAGGAGCTGTAGAGTAATCGGTATAAGAGATTGAGCGGCGTAAACAGAAGAGCCAATAGGAACGGCGGGCGATAGACCGACTGGTCTTCCGGTTGGGTCGTTATCCGGGGAGCCGGCTCAGCGGCACGAGTGTTGGGGGAAAATTGCGCAGCAATATCATCGCTCATGAGATTTTGGGTCTGCCGGCTGGGTCGCGGGGGAGGGGTATTGAGAGCAGCACGGGCTTCTTCGACGGGATCCGGTCCTTCCCCGTCAAAGAACTTGGAGATGGCAATCTAGGACCAGCAGCTGGTCAGTCTCCAGGTCTTTGAGACCTAGTTGGCTGTGATGGGCTTACCTGCACGTTCCATTGTGAGCGGCGCAACAAAGGAATGGCCTCTGAGTGCTCCTGACCGGTGACAGCGATATAGGTTTCGAGGGCCGACCTCTCGCTGTCGGAGAGCTCTGAGATATCAAGCCCGGAGGATGACATGGTCAATTGATGGTCTCGTCCATGAACGACGGGTCTGAGGGGAGGGGAGAGTGAGGCCAGTGAAACTGGGTTGGGTGATTGTGCGGTATAGACAAGCTCGGAGTTGTGTCCGGAGAGCTTAACCCAGGGCCAGGTAGAGGCAATTCCAATGACAGGTATAGCAATGACTTTTTCGGGGGGGGGGGGAGAGGGATTCAAGAGATAGTTGGAGAAGAGCTCGGGAGCTGGGCTCAGAGAAGGACAGCTCCGTCATGGCCGTTTCCAGTTAGCCTTACACGCGCGCTTGACGCATGGGGTGGCCCGTGCGTGGCACGGAGTTCGACGCCCTGCCGTCGAGTTCCCCTCCCCTCTGCTGCCCCCCGTGCCCTGGGCCGGTGTCCTCAGCCTGGGTGCGTGCGCATAAGCACCCCCCCCCCCCCCCCCCCCCCCCCCCCCCGCGCACCCTTGGTTCGGATGCTGCCTTGCGGTCTCTGCTTTGCTGCCTTGTCTCCGTCCATGGCATGAGATCCCCGTCCGTTACTGTCTCCGGACGACTTGTCATCGATTGATTCGGTTGTTACCATCGCCCACCGGTCGAAAGGGGCCGCCAATCTTACCAGCCAGCCGTCCTTGGCTGTTGCGGAACATTTCCCCTGCCATCAGCCACCATCAGCGACTATCGCCTCGACAAGTCGACAAGGGCGTCTCGGGTTGTCAGACTAGTCTACGGGCCTCCTCCGCAGGGGAATGTGGTTTCCTCTAGACAGATTAGGTCGACCGGTTTTTCTTGACTCAATGGATATACCTCTCCGTTAATCCGCGCCCAACTGTGGATATTGAAGCACCATGGCCACCACCGGGAAGTCAGCTACGCTGGATGACGCCCGCCGTGGGACAGGTTCTCCGAAAATGAAGGCACGAGGTTAGTCTGCTATGACATTGTCGCATGGGATGCCGCTCGGGAGGGGTCAATCATGACCTGACGCTCCCATCGGCTCGTGCTTTTTGGACCTTTCAGCTAACTTTGCGGCATCCTGACCTTCTAGAGAATGCGAAAGACACGCTTTGTCGCAATGTGACCATCTATGGTCGATGCCGGTACGAAGATAAAGGTGCGGCTATTACCATTGTTCCACATGGCATGCTCGCGGAATCCGTCTAACCGTCCATTGTTTGTGAAGGGTGCGCCTTTAATCATGACCCGCATAAAGTGAATTCATCATATCAGTCAGATAGGTTGGCACACCCGAGAGAGACAAGCGTTGAAGTCGGAGTGAACGACAACTTACCAGTTTGGCAGCAATAAGAAGCGGCTCAACGTCGACTCCCCTAGTTTCACCCCATCGATATTATCATCCAATGGATCGTCTCCCACTACCTCATCGGCGAGCATGAAGAAAATTACAACGATATCGCCCAAGGCTGCGAGCGCAGCTCCCTTCCAACCCAGGAGTATATCCTCACGTACGTCATCCGGGTTTCGAATGCGAAGGTTATCTGACCACAATCAGGATCTAACTCGAGCACTCCTACAACACGACCAGGTACAATGACCCCCGATTGGTCTGTGGCGGAGGTACAGGAATTTGTACCTCAGGGCTTTGATACTTCGCATATGGTAGGCTGCCGGTTGGTTGGGTTTATTGCCCGGCTAAGTGCTGTCTCGCAGAGCTAACCATCCGGTCTACAGGGAAATGGCAGCGCTGGCGTTACCAGCACGCGCGCCTTTGATCCTTTTGTGACCGCCCCGAATCCCCTTTCCGCAGCCAACGCTGTCGGCCCGGTGCAGGCCAATCCCTTTTCTCATGACACGGCAGCGGCGCTGAACGGGGCGTTCTTTGCGAACCAGTCCGGTTTCCAGCAGCCAGTAAGTCACCCGATTTCTTGATACAGGGCATTTCAAACTCAACCGTTAGGTTCAATATCACCTGTATGCTCCGATCGGGCCTCATAGTCAGAACACCCTGGGCTATCAGCGAAACGTGCACGACCTTTTCCTCCCGAATGACCTCCGAGAAGAAATGCAGAAGAAGTCGGCGGCCACTCTCCAAACCTTGCCCAGTATGTTGTGTTCTTTATGTACGCATGTATTTGACGCTGACTCGGATAGATACCCAACTACCGGCTCAGGTTGATTACTTCCACTCCCTTGTTCCGCTAGACCTTAACCATCAGAAAAACGCGACTATTTTCGGATTCCCCAGCTGGGTGTACAAAGCTCAGTCCAGTAAGGATGGGAACTTTTATGCTCTCCGGAGACTTGAGGGTATTGTCCATTAGTTTACCTAGTTTCAACGTGGTATTAACGGTCTGCAGGCTTCCGGTTGACGAATGAAAAGGCTATTCGCTCCGTGCAAGCCTGGAAGCGGGTATGCAATGGCAGTGTCGTGACAGTTCACGATGCGTTTACCAGCCGAAGCTTCCAGGACAGCTCGTTGATCTTTGTCACCGACTATCATCCGCTGTCGAAGACGCTTGCGGAGCAGCACCTCGGGACAGGAAACCGGTTCCAGGGCCGCCATAATACGCACATCCCGGAACAGGTCATCTGGGGTTATATGACGCAGATTGCGAATGCTCTCAAGGCGATTCACAGCAACGGGCTCGCTGCGAGGATCATTGACCCCAGTAAGATTCTGCTGACCGGGCGGAACCGCATTCGTCTGAATGCCTGCGCCGTCATGGATGTTGTTCAGTTCGACACGCAACGGTCGGTGGCCGAACTCCAACGGCAGGATCTTGTCAATTTCGGACAACTGATTGTCACCTTGGGCGCCAACCAGCCCACTGTGATGCACAACCCTACGAAGGCGATGGAGCATTTCACGCGGGCGTACAGTCCCCAACTAAAGAATTCGGTCTTCTGGCTGCTCAACGGGCTGCAGAAAGATCAAGACCGAAACATTGATATCTTTATCACGGGCATCTCGTCGCAGCTGATGTCGACGTTCGACTCTGCTCTGCATCTGGACGACCAACTGACGTCGGACCTAAGTCGCGAGCTCGAGAACGGGCGGCTCGTGCGGCTCATGACGAAGCTGAACTTCGTAAACGAGCGGCCCGAGTATGAGCATGATCGGCAGTGGTCCGAAAACGGGGAGCGGTACTTCCTGAAGATCTTCCGGGACTACGTATTCCACCAGGTGGATGCGCAGGGCGATGCGGCAGTTGATCTGGGGCATGTGCTGATGTGCCTGAACAAGCTGGACGCGGGGTCGGATGAGAAGATCACGTTGGTGAGCTGGGACGAGCAGAGTTGCTTTGTGGTCAGCTATAAGGAGCTGAAGAAGGCACTGGAATCGTCGTTCCAGGCGCTGTTGAAGCCGGCGGGGCGGCGGCTTCATTAGCCATCTTCTACCGAAGGTGATATATATGATGGATAGTGTTACGAGATCATGACCGGATGGCTCGTGGGATTTTCCTATGTCTGGCTCGATCTATGACAGCCCGGATGGACGCTGTGAGATCAGCGGGGCATATACATGAAGATAAGACGTTTGTTAGAAATGTAGTTGCTTTTATGCTTACAGAATATCACATCACATACTCAGTTTACAATTCCTCCCAATGACCTTGATCCTCATCCTGTAGCCACCCCTCCACCCCTCTTTCCCAATCATCAACATCCTCTCCCTCCTCCTCATCATCTTCATGATCAAGACCATGAACAAACCCCTCCAACCTCCCCTTCACCTCCTCAATCCCCAACTCCCCTTCATCCTCCCCCCCACCCTCCTTCACAATCCTTCCCCCCACCCGCCTCGGCGGAATCAACACCCGTTGCAAAACATGCGCGTTCCCTTCCTCGGCCAATAGATCCGCCACGCGGACACGCTGGAACCCATTGACTCGGAGCGAAGCATAGGGACCGAATCGTCCCACGTCAATGACTACCTCTTCTTTCTCCCCTCCCTCCCCCTCCCCCTCCCCCTCCCCTTCCCGAAGATTTTCATGTCCATGATGGGATTTAGAAAGAAGAGTCCGTAAAGAAAGACTCACAAACCCCCTCATCCCAAACTCGACAATCTTTCCCTCTTGAGTGTACAAAGTATCCGAATATACCGTTTCGGATGGGATGATATGGTATTTGAGTAATGCGGTTAGATGTTTGATTCCCAGGGGGGAATTGAATAGCCATGCTGTGGTTTTGTATGTGAATGTGGATAGGAAGGCGGAGTTGCTGGGGATTAGTAGTGTTAATCCTCCATTGTTTTTTACTTCCGAGCCATCTTTATCTGTGTGTAGAGATGTGGATGGGGAGGAGGGGGGATTGGTGGTGAGGTTTAGCCATCTGTCTAGGCCGGTTTTGTACAAAGCTAGAATGAAGGTGCTGAATTCCGTAGGGACCAGGTTTAGGAGTCTGAGGGAGGGGGGTGGTGGGAGTAGAACGGAATCAATGTGGTAGAGATTCCCGTTCGAGGCGCGGTGGTCGAGGGAGGTGATTCGTGCGTATAAGTTCAGGGTGAGGCCTTTCCAGGTTGTGCGGACTGAGAGGCGTTGCGGGAGGGGGTTGGGGTTGTGGTTATGGTGGGGAGTGAGAGGGGCAGAGGTTAGGGTTGTGGGGAGGGTGTGGGTGTGGAAGATTTCGGCAGGGGAGTAGGTTCCGTTGATGGTGTGGTAGTGGAGGATGGAGCGGATGAAGGATTTTGGGGGTTGGCGGTGGTGGTGGTGGTCGTGGTCTTTGTTTTCATTGTTATTGTTATTGTCTTCTTTGTTGTGGGGGGGATGGTGGTGACGGTAGTGCCGGTGGATTCTTCGGATGGCGTCGTCGGTTGGGGCGAAAAAGGTGAGGTTGGCGGAGGTGGTGTTGAGGAGGTCTGTGAGGTGTTCGTCGTGGCTGATGAATTTGGCTAGGATGGTGGTGTCCGGGTCGGAGAGGATCAGGTCGTAAAGGCTCTTGTTGGAGGGCGGGTGTCGGTGGAATGGGGGTGGGGAGGGATGGCGGAATGGCGGCGGCAGCTGGCTCAGTTCCTGAGGCAGGAACTCGGGGTTGTCGGCCGCCCGCGTGAAGACGTCGTCGACGTAGGTGGCCCAGGTGTCGGTCGTGGAGCTGTGCAGGGCGCCGGCCAGCGAGGTGGTTAGACTGTCAAGGTCGAGGTCAAGGAGGTCCAGATCGACATAGACATTGTCCGTGGCATCCTGGAGGGGTGCTTGGGGGTGGAGGGCGGAGGAGAGGGGGAGGGCCACGAGGAGCCAGAGTGGGAGTTTCATTTTGTTGTGCCACTATACAGGTTATGTGCAGGACATGGACATCTGGAAAAGTGGGAGAGATGGGCAGTGTTGGACATGGGACGATATATTTAGATCGACGATCATGATGATGCGACTAATCTACTATCGAGACTAGCTCCAGCCTGCCGAAGGGCCCAGACCGAACTAACCCCGTCACGTCGTCAGCAGAACTGCAGACACAAGGTTCATGACGACATCCACTGATGTCATGGCCAGTCATGACCGACAGACAATATAAGTAATTCTACGACTGATACAGAGATACCCATTGTCTTCCAGGATTCATTCTTTTGTTCGGTTTTGTTCCGTGTCCGCGCATCCCAATGCAGGTACAAGATCAACGCTCAAGGCGCACATAATACATTATCATCTGCCTCGTAGAGTGTAATCACCGCCCATGGCGGACTCGTCAACAGATAGACCCAGACTCAACATATCGTCTGGATCGGGAGGAGCCATCGTCGTCATTCGTCACGCGACGGTGCCACGGCTGGTTCAGAGCCTAGCGCAGGCCATCTAGCTGGTGCATGTCCATCGAAGATGCTTACTCTTCGGGCTGCACGAAAGGATTGGCAATCTCTTCGCTGCCGTCGGCGGGCGAGATCAGGACAATCAGAGTGCCACGGGCCACAATGAGACCGAGCGAGCGGGTGTTCTCGTTGCCCTCATCATCTGCGCTCGTCAGTAACAGTAGAGCAGCAAGAGAGTGAGGTACCTACCGCGCATGCCTTCCTTGACATCATCCAGGACCAGGTTCATGAGCTGGTCGTACCCCTTCAGCAGACCGGTAACTAGAGTCGGTGAGCAAGAGGGGAAGCAAAAATGAGAGCAGAATCTAGCTTACCCTCACGACCACCGTTGAACTTGACGCGCACCTCCTTGTCCATGTACTTGTTGAGGTCGAGGATGTTTTCCTTCTTGGGCTTCTCCTGTTGCTGCTGGGCACCGCCACCAGCACCGCCACTCTTGTGGGCGCCACGACCAGCGCGGTCGTAACCTCCGCCGCGGCCGCGGGCACCTCCACGGAACGAACCTCTTTCGGACATGCTTGGCTGGGTTAGACTGTCGTGGGAAGTATGTGCGTGGGTTGGGTTGGGCCCAATTAAAGTGGTGTGGATTAGATAATGCGGTGTCGGGCAAAAATGAGGGGAAGGAGGGGAAGACGGGGATGAGAGGAAGTGAATGGGATCAAGAATGGCACCGGTGTGGAACGAAAACCAGATTGGGCCCGACGGGGATTCACGGGGGCGGAAAGGATGGATGGATGGGGATGGGGGATGGGATGTATGAGGGATTTTTGCAGCAGAGCAGCAGCAGAGCAGCAGCAGTAGCAGCAATCGGAATCAATCACCTCAACCAGACAACCGCAGCTGCAACTCAAGACGTGCTCAGGTCACGGGGTCGACGCCGGGAGGAAAACTCTTTACGGGTGACACGGTACGAAACGGGGTCGTCACGGGCTGACGCTGACGGTACCTGACCACCGGCCCGGCCTAGCGTGTATCATGGTCTGGGGGGGTGGCTGGAACACGGCCAGTCTCGGACACGCGCGAACCCTCCCTCCCATCCCTCCTGGTTGCTACATGCGACAGGCTACTTACTATGAGTGGTTTTTTTTCGATTTTTAGGCAGCCATCTTCACCGGCTGGACCTTGTACAAGGAAAAAAAGTCTCCCGTCAGTTATATCCCCGTCAGCCTAGCGGCTAAAAAGGACCGCATACATAGGCCGGTGTCACGGAAGACGGAGCTCAACGATCGTCTTGCTTCGGCTCACCACGGGCGGAGCGCGACCCCCGTCCGAAAGGATGAGCTGGCCCAGGCCGGCTTCCGGGCGGCTCCCTGTGCAAACCGCAACCCCTTCACCTTGAGATTTGCTATCACGCCAGCCAGGTGGACCCATTGGGGGTATCGCCATCGCCATCGCCATCCCCAACCAAAGGCCAACGTGTCGATAGTCGATAGTCGATGGTCGATACTCGATACTGATAGTGGTCGTGGTGCTGTACCCGGTGGTCCGTCCGCAAGGGGCACCCCAGACGCATGCGCTTGGGGTCGGAGCAATGCTGATAAGGGAGGATTGTCGGAGACGCAGCTCGGGGGTGCTCTGCTTCGGTGCTTCTGTCTGCATCTGTAGGGCAATTAAACATTAATAGATGCAGGGTCATTTACCCAAAACATGGGGACCTTCGATGACCGCCCTAAGGCGTCTACTAGCAGGAGTTGGAGTTGGAGGAGGAGGAAGAGGAAGAGGAGGGTAGGACAGGGCCGTGGTCTGGCCCCGGGCTGAGAATGACAGTAATAATCTATGGTGTACGGAGTATACAGTATGGTCATGACGGGTCACGCTCACCGAGTGGCCAGCGGAAGAGCCCGGCGGGACTCCGCCCTCCCTTAGGTAAGCCGCAGCCGGTCATTCGTCCTCGCCAGCCAGAAGGCCGTCCTCAGTTACTCCGTCGATCCCCGCCTCATTCTGATTCTGATCTCTCAAGGAAGAGTCAAGTCGAGTGGGATACGGGAGGATGTCTAGATAGGTGCCCGGAGGAAAGACAGCCAGCATATCAACCGAATGAACCAACCGCCCGGGGGACATCCCTATCGTGGGCTCGCAGCGTGATCAGGCTACCATTTGTTTTGCGGAAGATCGCCATCGCCCACTTGCAGGCCTTAGCTCGGTCCACTCGGCATGGCCCATCATGCTACAAGCCTACAAGCCTACTTACAATCGGCTGCCAATCTGCTACCAATCATCCCCCATCCATCCATCCTCTCGCCCGTTCCGCCATCCGCAGCGTCACCAGCACCCTTTTGGCCCTATCATTGGCCATGTCTTCCACCGTTCCGTCCCTGCATTCTATCTTTCGCGTTGCTGAGTGCTAGTTACTAGTCCTCCGTACTCCGTACCAATTCTTCTTATCCTGCCCGAACATAGCTATCTACGAACCAGAACCAGCACCAGAACCCTCCGACCCCAACGGGGGAACCGACTCTGTACTAACCCGCCTAACGGCTCCTCGTCCCTCGTCCACCCGGTCTGGTTCGTCCTCCTACCTTTCCTTGTTGCCTCCCTCCCCCCCATCTCCTCTTCCTCTTCCTCTTCCACCACCACCTCCTCCTCCTCCTCTTCCTCCTCTCCGTCCTGTCCTCTCCTCCCCCCTCCCCCCCATCCATTCCTTCTCTTTTCCTCTCCCTCTCCCTCTCCCTCTCCCTCTCCCACTCCCCCTCTTCCACTCCCACCCTTTCTCTACCCAACCTCTGGGTTCTCTCTCAATCCCTCTCTTTCTCCCCCACGTTTTCTAATCTCCCGTCCCAAGATTTTCGTTGGGGTCGCGATTACCTAACTCGAAAGCAGCACGCGCAGCCCAGTGGCTGAACCTGAACCCGCACTCTGGAGCCTGATGCTCCGCCATCGGCAACCCGTCTGTCGCCAGCGTTCCCATTACTCATTCCCTCTATAAACCCTTTTTCTCCTCCTCCCATTTTTCCCCTCCCCGCCCCGTATTTTCTCCTCGCGACTCCTCGCATTGTTGCAATCTCCCCGTTTCTCTGGTCGCGCCTCTTTCGCCTGGCATCGCCATGGAGTCCAGAACCGTGACGGCTGAGCCGTCCAGTAAACGGCCTCGCTCACCTTCCGGCGATTTCCCTCCTATCGCGTCCAAAGTCCCCAAGACCCATTCCAATCACCTGCAGATCAACTATCTGGCCCGGCAGTACCCGGACAACCTCCCCCTCGTCTCCGTCGAGGATACCATGCCCGCCATCATCCATCTCATTGGCGAATACGACGGAGTTTTACATCGGCACGAAAGCATCGCCGGCAACTTGGGCGCGTGCCCCTTGGGACCCATCCTGATCAAGCGCTTCGAGCGCCTGTTCGACGGGCCGCCCCGCGTGCTCAAATCGCATGGCAAGGACTCGCCCAACGTGACCTGGCTGGATGTGGTCGAGTTTGCCAAGAACAAGCCCGAGCAGTTCAACTTGGAGAAGTCCCGCAACGGGGTGCGGGTCTGCCAGTTCTACACCAAGCAGTGTCGGGTCGAGATCAGCGAGGAGGACTTTGTGTTGATCGCATCGGGCATGCCGCAGAAGATGATCCCTCCGCAGCCGATCATCGAGGACGAGGAGAAAGAATTAGGCGCATTGGAGATCCTGGAAAAGAACCTCCAGCAGATCATCCAGGTGGCCGACCAGGGTACGCACTCCCGTCTAGTCCTACCAAACCCAAAGTCTAATCCAGCTCGCTAGTGTCCGCCCGCGCCCGCCAACTCAACCATCGGCTGAAGAACCGCCGCACGGCGATTGTCACGCGTCGGGAGAATGACACGTCTCTACATTCGCAGCGGCAGCAGCAACATCGCTCCATCAGCCCCGCGTGGCGCGAGGCCAATGGCCATGGCCATGGCCAGAACCCGCTGAACGGCAGCACCCCGGCTAGCGCCCAGTCTCCCTCCACCGGCTTTGTCGCCGTGAATGCCGGCCGGCCCGGCGCGGGCGAAGCCACGGTGGAGGAGAATGCGCTGTCGTCGCAGTTCATGTTCTCGCACTCCAACACGGACAACGTCACCATCATCAACGGCACCTCCATCAAGGGCGCCTCGCCGACGACGCGCGCCGAGCTGATGAAGAAATTTTTTACGACGCAGGACCGCCAGGCACGCGGCTACGAAGAGGGGCCCGATTCCAGCAGTCGACAGTCCTCCCGGCCCCGGCCACGAGCCTCGGATGCGGCCGAGTACAACCTGTACACGCCAGCGCCGGCTACAGTGGCCATCCCCAACACGCCGTCCTCGCTGCTGCCTCCGCCCAAGTCCCACCACCACGAGAAGGATGACGGGGGCCCGCACAAGATGGAGATGGTGGCCCGCATGGAGGAACTGCAGCGGGGCGAGCGCATCCTGCCGCCCTGCGATCGGTGTCGCCGGCTGCACATGGATTGCCTGAAGAACCTGACGGCGTGCATGGGGTGCACCAAGAAGCACGCCAAGTGTTCGTGGAAGGACGTCAAGGAGGATGAACTGCGCGAGACCCGGGTGGACCGCACGTCTCGGGAGCGGGCGGAGGACCCGCCGTTGAAGGACATGCCTTCACCCAACCCCTTGCCGACCCCCGTGCCGGCGCCATCGTCTGTGCCTCCGACGCCCGTCTCTGGACCAATGTTGCTGGAGGCGGAACGACATCGGGAAGCTGCGCGGCACCGGGAGGCCGAGCGACATCGCGAACGCGAGCGTGAGCGCGAGCACCAGCACCACCGAGAACACGAGCGCGAGCACCATCGGGAGCACGAGCGCGAGGGGCCTTCGGAGTTCAGTGTGCGCCGCGAATCTGCGCCGACGGCGGGCCCGGTGGCGGGGATAGCGCTGGCGAAGGAGGTGTCGCCGCGGCGGGCGATGAGCGAGATGCACGGGAGCAGTGTGGCGAGCCATGATCGTCGGGTCAGCCTGCACCGGCACGCGGAGGCCGAGGACGACGACCCGGATGCGAACCAGCGGCTGATGCAGGCCATCCTGGACACGGTGGACCACCACTCGCGGGTGGCGGCGGCGGTCAAGGAGGGCCACGAGGTGAGCAATGAGCGCGAGCGCGAGCGCGAGCAGGAGCGCGAACGGGAGCGGAAGCTGGTGCGGGCATAGTGTATATTGGGAGGAGTTGTATCTAGGTTTTGATTGAGCGAGTTAGCGGATATCCCGGTTTGAATTATGATTGCATGCCTATGCCTCTCTCTGTATGCTATCCTAGTATAGTGGGAGTAGCTGCATGTCGGAGTTAATCATTGCCGCAGGGGCGCGAACTGCCGATGAACGATCCGACCCCGCGGACTCCTTCGTGGACGACTTGTAACTAGGCCCATGGCTACATGGATGACGGATCACCCTGCTTGCTGCTGCATCACCCCACCTGCCGATCATCGGCCACTCTCGTGTCGGGACTTGGTCATCCTTCCCCCAGTGTAGAATGATCGTAGGGCATGGCTCGGGAATGGGCATAGCCGATCCGCTGAGTGATGCTTACGTAGTCCCCCATCCGGAGGGTTCCAGCCAGTCAGCGGGCGTCACCCGCCCGGCTAGTTCGGCCTGGAGTGCAGCAATGTGGGGGAGCTCCCACCCCGCAGGTGGGCGTTCCTTCCTAGTTCCTATACTTCGAATCTTCGATATCTTCCTTCGTTCTTTCCTCCCCACAACAACCGCCCCGCCTTATTGACCCTCCTCTCCCTCTTTTTCTCCTTCTCCTTCTCCTTCTCCTTCTCTTTCTCTTTCTCTTTCTTTTTTTCCCTCTCCCTCTTTCTAACCCATCCAATTGACCCCAGCAAATCATCCCCTCCCCACATTTCCCCAGAAAGAAGCCCCAGTACAAAAGAGAAAAGACAGCAAAATGGACCCCACCGACGTCACCATCCCCCCCATGAAAGACCTCACCGTCGACAACATCACCGAGAACGTCATCCGGATCAACTCCCTCTGCCAGGATGAACGCATGAAGTATGTCCTCGAGCGGCTGGTCACCCACCTCCATGATTTTGCGCGCGAGACGCGCCTCAGCACAGACGAGTGGATGACGGGATTACGGTTCCTCACGGAAGTGGGGAAGATTTGCTCGGATGTGAGGCAGGTAAGATAGCCCCCTCCCCTTCCCTTTACTCCCAGTACTGAATATATGGAATAGGAATTCATCCTCCTCTCCGACATCCTCGGCCTCTCCATCCTCGTCGACTCCATCGACCACCCCAAACCCCCCCACAGCACCGAAGGCACCGTCCTCGGCCCCTTCCACACCCACGACGCCGCGCCCCTCGCCCCCGGCGCCTCCATCTCCCACGATCCCGCCGGCGAGCCTCTCCTCGTCGTCTGCACCATCCACGACACCCACGGCAACCCCATCCCCAATGTAAAGATCGATATCTGGGAGACGGATTCCACGGGCCATTATGACGTGCAGTATCCGGGTCGGGAGGAGCCGGATGGCCGCTGCGTGATGACTAGTGACAACGAGGGTGTGTTTTGGTTCCATGCGATCACGCCGGTTCCGTATCCCATTCCGCATGATGGGCCGGTGGGGAGGTTGTTGAAGAAACTGGGGAGACATCCGTATAGGCCTTCGCATATGCATTTTATGTTTGAGGGAGAGGGGTTTGATCATTTGATTACGTGGGTTTCTCCTTTCTTTTTGGATTTGGGGGAAGGGGTGATGGTGGTGAAAGGCTAACTGGTGTATGTGTAGGGCCCTCTATCTCCGTAACGACCCCTACGAAACGTCCGATGCTGTCTTCGGAGTCAAAGACTCCCTCGTCGTTGATATCGGTCGCGCTGGTCCCGAGTACGCGGCCAAATACGGCGTCTCTGAGGACCATGCCCTGCTCACATACGACTTTGTCCTGGTGTCCGACGAAGAAACGAGCGAGCTGCGCGCCAGGAACTCCAAGGAGGCGCTGGATAAACTGGGGCGCAAGGTGCGCATTGTCAATGGGCTGCCGGTGCCGGATCTGGATTAATCTAGATCATCTTGTTCTTCATATCATTCGTCCATTAGAATGCGGTGGTTGTATATACATCATTCATAATCCACATCAGGTGGCAGCATCCGCTCCCACTATGTCTCCAAAGTCACTCCCCAGGTCTCTCCCCTCCTCTCCCTGGGCAGCACCCTCCTTCAGTCGGCGTAACCCTCCCTCGTCCTCCACCCAACCCCCAACCTTCTCCACCCCGGCAATATACTCCGTCCCGATCCGCAGGTTCAGCCCTGCGCTGAGCGCCCGCTCGATCCGCACCTCGCGGCCCTCCGAAATCAGCACCCGGAACACATGCCCCAGAAACCCGCTCAGGATATCCACGCTCCAGTCATCCGGCACGACGCCCAGCACCTCGCCCACGTCGAACCACGCCGCAAACCGACCCAGCAGGTCGCTCGTCCGCTCGATCCGCTCCGACGGATCCTGGATGTGCAGGAACTCGTCGAGCAGGAAGCGGAACAGCTCGGACTGCAGCGTCCGGTCTGCGAACTCGGTCAGCGACCCCGTCGAGCTGGTGCTGCGCGGCCCGCCGAAGAGGCAGTATCGCACTGCTGAGTCGTAGTCGCCCAGTCCGTGCGTCAGCAGGTGGAGAGCCTCGCGGTGGCGGCCTTGTAGTCCGTCGAGGATCACTGATTCCGAGACGAGCTCGTTTTGGAACGGCTCGATGCGTGCGAGCACCGCTGGGATGGAGTAGGTTAGGTTGCGGGATGGCAGCGAGGAGAAATGTCCGCCGCTGCCGCCGCCGAGAAGCTGCAGGAGTCGGAGCCGCGATTGCCACCACGGTTCTGCCGGTGTGTTCTCGGTGATGAAGTTCATGTATGTGGGCTTGGGGGGTTGCAGCGCGCGATATGTAGAGTATGATTCTGCGAGCGAGGCACGTGCCTCTGGAGAGGACTCGAGGACAGAGAGTACGGTGTCTAGGTAGTAGGAGAGCAGATCGTCCGCGTATTGAGTGTACTGAGATTGTTAGCATGAATTGACTGATAGTGGCAGAGGGGACCTACGTTTCGGACAAAGACGAGGTGTTCGAGGTACACCTGCACTGCATTGGGGGCATGCTCTTTGAGCAAGCGGACAACGTCGGGGGTCTCCAGCTTGACCCGGCTCGTGCCGTCGGAGAACACTTGTATACCCAGAGAGGGATTGCGCTGGGCCAGCCATGCTCCGTATTCCTCGACTAGCTGCGCGTCCTTGATCTTGACCAGGTATCGGCGCATCTGCGCCTCCGTCCCACCGATAGTAACCTCGCCGCCGCGGTCTTCCTCGCCTTCAATGATGCGCCGCCAGGTCTTGAGGACGTTCCGTGACATCTTCTGGCTCTGGTACAGCCGGCTCAGCACAAAGAGGCGTCGGTAGCTTTCCAGCAGCGCCACCGCTCGGTCAAAGTTGCCCTTCCAGTTGTCCACCAGGCGGTTCAGCTCCGCGCGGACTGGCGAGTGCGAGCGCTGTTCGGCCGACATCTGTGCATCTTGCTCCAGAATCAGGTGCAGGAGAGCCGCATCAACGCTGTCAAAGACATACGTCTCATCCGTGATACTGCCGTATCCCCTCTTTTGCTGCCAGGAGAACAGAAATCGCTTGAGCATGTCCAGGACCGCGCTGTCGTAGACACTGGTGTCCGTAGTCTTCTCGAGCTGCTGCACATAGGCCTCCGTGATCTCAGCCAGACCGGCATGGACCCAGATTCCCTGCGGGCCCTGGAGAACCTCGCGTCGCAGGAGAGGGACCAGCAGCAACGCAATCCGGGGATCCAGGTTTCCAACGATGAGCGCTCGTTCCGTGTCGTCGATAATCGTAGTTTTCCGCGCAGCCGGGTCCATGAACACAAGATCCGCAAAAAGAAGTAGGCTTGCTTTCTGCTTCACATAGTTCAGTCCCAGGAATTCCGACTCGGACTTGGGCTCGGTAGTCTGCACGAGGTGGATGATATCGGCAATCGCATTCCTGTTGTAGACCCTTGAGTCGCCAGTGCCGGCCTCTTGAGCACCCTGCAGAGCATCGTTGAGCTGTGTGGTTAGTGGATTTCTCACCACCCGCCATATCTGGTTGCCGTTCCACATGACCATGCTGCTCTGCGTCTTGCCCAGTTCACACGCAAACCTGGCTTCTTCGGCGTTTCGCTCCGCCTCCCAGCCGTGCTCGCCTTTCTTGGAGCCTTCCGAATCGGTCAGCTCCTGGGCCTCGAATAGCTCCTTTTCCTTCTGTAGATGTTCAATAGAGGCTTGCGTTCTCGGGTCATGCGCAGGTACATGGGGCGACAATGACGGGGTTTTCAGACGAACCATGCGCAGCAAGTTCCCTAGCTCGGATATCTCGAGCTTGCTCGGGCTGAGCGTATGACATAGGCCAACAGGGGTGGGCTGGGTGGCCGGTATTTCTACCCAGGTTTTGTGGTCCTCTGCCTCCGCGGGATCGACATCCCAGAGCTGGACTTCCAAGAACTTGCGCGGCTGGCCATCTGCTTCTGACTGGATGACAGCAAGGAGAAGCTCCTCGTGCGTGTTCTCCGGTGATGGTATCATGTGGTTTTCGTCGCCCTTGTCAATCACAATCGACTCCGGATACTTGTGAAAAGTTATCGTGCCACGAACCACATCGCCGTCGACGTTGACGAACATGCCAACTCCGGGCTCGGTCGCATCGGTCCCCCTGACGAGCAGGAACTCTGACGGGGTTGGTGAGAGCACGTAGGGCTTCAATTGTGTGGGCGGCAGCTTTGGTGTGGCAGGAAGCGGTTTTCGATCATCTGGGCTAGGCTGCGAGTCGCGGGCCGAGTGTGCGGGTGATATTCTTGGGGAAGCGCTTCCTGCTCGGTCCTTCGAGATTGACCGTCTTGGAGTCCCTGAAACGGGAGACAGCTCCGGGGTAACCGAGCTTGATCTATCGTGCGGGGGAGGTTGGGTTTTCGGCTGCAGCATCCCGGCGAACGCGTTGGGACCGGCGGTTCTGTCATGCGCGTGGCTTTCCGCTACAGGGGAGCTCGCAAAGGGTGATGACGGAGACCTCGCTTCTATCTGACCCGACTCGAACGCCTCGCTGGAGAATGAGACGGGGAACAATTGGATCTTCTGCTGGTTTTCCACATCCAGCAGCGAATATGTATGTGTATCAGCAGCGCAGGCGATTGGGCCTCGTCGCGACGCCACCAGGCACCCGGGAAACTCAATGTTCCTTATACGTCGAGCATCATCGCCAATCCTCACCAGCATGATTCGATTCGAGGCCGCAATCATGACTACCGGGTTCTCGAACTCATCCGCCGCGTTCAAATCTAGCCCCCCAACCCAGCGACAGCTGCTGACCTTGGTGTTCCCGAAGGCCGGGCTGAGCTCCGGCAACATGTAGAAGGTGGCCGTTCCATTGCACAGGACACAGGCCTTGTTCACCGTCGGAAGTAGCACAATCTGCTGGATTCCGGGCAGCTTCGCTGACGAGGTCTGGGAGAAGGGAATTGGCAGTCTCGATGCGAGGATAAACGAGGGCTCGTTCGACTTGTCCGAGGGGTCCGGCGGGAGGCAGACGAAATGCAGGATCTCGGCGGCAGAGGTACCGATATACAGGTTGTCGTCTAGAAGAATTGAATTAGCAGTGTTCCCCTGACAGCCATCGCAGCACGCACTCCAATACTCGACACAGGTAATATGGACATCGTTGTCGTCATTGTCAGGATTCAAGGGCACTTGGTCGAAGAGGGTCCGAAACACGTAAGGCGCGGCTTTGGGAGGGCCAATCTTCCGGCGTTTGCGCGGGCTGACGCCCTCCTCTTCCGACACCATGGTGAGGCCAGCTCGGTGTCGTGTGAGATGCGGGTGCCTGACGGGGGTTGGAGGAGTGAGGAGTGAGGGGAAGGAAGATGGGGAACTGGGAGGAGCTTCAGTGCTTCAGCCTTCAGGCCGAGCGACGCTGGTGTTCGGGGTGGACCCGCCCGGGGTTAGCTGCTGACTCAGGTGGAGCCACTGATACTGGTATCTAGGTAGTATATCCAGTTATCCAAGATGGAGATAATCATCCCTATGCTAGTGCAATTTCATTGGAATTTCTTCTCTCGGTTGATCTGGATTAGAATAATGAGTGGAGTGGCGGTGGCATAGTCTAGATCCAGTGGTGCAATCGCAACCGACAGCCGGCTTCATCTCCCCCGGCTGAAGGAGCAGACTTTAGGTTGCAGCGTAACACAATACCACATATGATGCATCGCAAGCCACCGCCTGGCCGGGATCTCGGGGGCCTATCTTTGCCTAAAAAAGGCCCTATCTGAGACGAACGTGGCAACGTTGCTATTAATAACGGGGCTGAATCACGATCGGACTCTATCCAGGAGAACTCATCTTGCACCGACGGGTGCTACTCTCCACTACGCTCTTTTCTGAAGCTCCAACATCCATTCGTTATTCCTTATTCATTATTGCCTGTTGCATCCACTCACGGTTGTCATTGTTGTTGTTGTTGTTGTCACGCGGTCGGATGATCATCGGCCCGGTCGGCGTGTCAGGGTCTCCGCATCGCTGTAGTTAACTAACTGGCTTCATTTACTTGTCACTCCGGATAGTGGTTGCCGGACTGGTCTCGGATGGGGGTGTTGCGCTGACTTTCGACATTCTGAGGCGGTTCGATATCAGACTAAATCTCCACCATGGACGCCTTTGCCCTCACGGAAGGCATCGTCCCTGAGAACAACCACAGCCAGGATGCCCACAACTCCGAACCGGCCGCCAAGTTGCCGGAAGGAGCTAACAAGTTCCAGCGTGCCATTGCAGCCTGGAGAGGTCCGTTGCCTTGCCCACGCATCCTTAGGTCCATGGAATCCGCCGGCCACTAATCAATCTACTCAATCTAGGGATTGATCTGGCCAACACCGTCGCAAAGCTAGACAGTACCGCCTCCGACATCGTCGCTGAGCAGCGCGATGCACTCGTCCAGCGAAAGGACCTCGCGCAGAAGACGAAGGACTTCCGAAAGCTAGATGACGCCTCGAAACTGGGAGAGTATAAGGGCCTTCTGAAAGGTTTGCCATCTGTCAACCGCAACCGCCGCGGCCGGCGCTAACAGCCAACAGCTTACCAGGGGTTTATCGATCTCCTCACGAACCAGGGAAAGGCCTCCTCGTCCGCGTTCTTGCAACTATATTCGTCCTTATCCGAGGCGCCCGACCCCTACCCTCTCCTCGAAGCATCCATCGATTCCCTCGTCCACTCCGAAGAAACCGTCCCCAAATTGACCTCGGAGCGCGATCGGCTGCAAGGCTCCGTCGACCGTCTCACCTCTCAGTTGGAGGATACTGAGAAGCGCCTGCAGGAAGAACGGGCAGCGAGGAAGAAGCTAGAGGAGAACCAAGAGTCGAAGATTAAGGAAGTCGAGGAGTCGTGGTCCGCGGTGCTGTCGGAGAAAACGAACAATTGGACGGCCAAGGAAAAGAGCTTGGAAGAGAAAGTGGAGAACCAGGAGCGCTTGGTGAAGGAACTGAAGGCAAGTTATGAGGTGTCACAACGCTTGGGCCAGGAAGACGAGGGCGGCAACGGCGCCCATGGAGCTAGCGCTGCGGAGCTGGAGCTGGTTTCCGCCGAGTTGGAGAAGACAGGCTTGAGGTTGGCGGAAGTCGAGGCACGGAATGAGCAACTGACGCTCGAGCTGGCTCAAGCCGTCTCGCACTCGCAGTCGGGCCACGCAGCGTCCGTCGAAGACGATCCTGCTTATCTGCGTCTCCAGTCGGAGAACTCTTCCCTCTTGCGCAAGCTTGATGCTGCCCGGTTCGATAAGGAGTCTGAGCGGCACTCATGGGAGTCCAAGTACTCGCAGGCTGAGAGGCAGATCACCAACATTACCGCTGAGAAGGAAGAGCTGCGCTCGAAGTTGGAGAAGGTCGCCGACTACGAAGACATCCGCCGTGAACTGGAAATGATCAAGGTGAGCATTGCCACGCCTTCGAAGCCCGACGAGCTAGCTAACATTGTGTAGTCTATTGAATTCTCCCCCGGTGATGATGACGACGCTGCCGATCTTACGGACACGGCAAACGCTAACGGCGCAGCTGCCAAGGCCCAGGAGGGTTCGAAGAATAAGAATAGCCTGGAGCAGCTCTTGATGGCCCGGAATAAGAAGCTGACAGATGAGCTCACTATTCTGCGAGTATCCCATCGCGACCTGCAAGGCCAGCTTGAGACGCTCCGCGACGACCTCTCAACTACGAAAGAGGAGCTGGAGAAGTCTCAGAAGTTGTCCAGCACGCTCGAAAACGATCTTCTCCGTGTACAGGAGGAGGCTGCGAATGCATTCCCATCATCAGCCATGTCTGTAGCAGGCACCTACACCTCCAAGTACCCGCACTCATCCCGCCGGGGGGCTGTATCCCCCACCTCCTCCATCATCTCGGGCTTTGACCAGTCCGCCGTTTCCGCCAACACAATGGACTCGATCCGTGCCGGAGAGCCCGTCGGCGGTGGCTCGGGACTTTTGCCCATGATTCAAGCCCAGCGAGACCGCTTCAAGAAGAAGAATGCGGAGCTGGAGGAAGAGCTGTCGAAGCTGTACGGTACGGTGAAGTCCCTGAGACAGGAGGTGGCCTCGCTCCAGAAGGACAACCTCAGCCTGTATGAAAAGACGCGATATGTCTCGACATACAACCGTGGCCCAGGCGCATCATCATCGGCATCGGTCTATGCGAACAAGCCCAACACTTCTTCCATTCACTCGTCCGCGGATACGCCGTCGGGGCTTTCCCTGGATCGGTACCAATCCGCATACGAGGCCCAAATCTCACCATTCGCCGCTTTCCGAGGCCGCGAGTCTGCGCGTGCATACAAGCGCATGAGCCTACCCGAGCGAATCGTATTCTCTCTCACCCGAATCATTCTCGCCAACCGAACTAGCCGGAACCTTTTCGCGGGCTATTGCTTTGCTCTGCATATTCTTCTCTTTACCGTGCTATACATGATGAGTAGAATGGAGATCGAGAAGCACAGCAGTGCAAGCCTGGGGGCAGCTGCTGCAGCAGCCATGGCCGGCGGTGGCAGCGGCAGCGGTGGTGGTGGCTATGGGGGCCAGCAGCTTCATGGAGATGACTGGCAGCAGGAAGGCTTTAACCATGCAAGTTAATCTTACGACTTATTGTATTCTTAGCCCGTTGGGAGCGACGAATCATTCAGGGGCGTTTGTTGGTGGGCGGTTACGATCTGGGGCTGACTTTTCTATGTGAATATCCTTTGTTCTTCTACCATGCAAATACTTCTATGTGTTGTTGATGCTCGAGTAACTTGACCCTCGGTGGTGAGCACAGTTGATACGGATGTGTTGTCAATCCTGGGTCATCTAGGTCCCTGCTTCACTGTAGAAGGCTGATCGCCTGGCCCTTTTTCAATATTTTCAATCTTACCCACCGGGCTTATCTTGATCATCTATAACGTCTTTCCATGAACACCCCAGCCACGTCAGCCCCATTCTCATGCCGTGCACATTGCAGGGGTAGTGTTGCTATGAGTCTTATCTATTGGATGGTATCTGATGAGCAGTACGGCCTAATGCAAGGCTGGCCTTGTGCCCTACATCAAGATGCCAAGATGCCCCTCATCGGCTTCCAGCAAGGCTCCCAATACAATCCTATATATGTTATGCTGATATCTATCACATACCTCGAGCAAGTCTATTTTATTTTCCGGTCAAACTGTTCCCAAGTTTGCGTTGTTCGCTATACCCAAGTGGTGTTAGCCATTCGCCCCATCAGCGCTTACACTATAAATTTACCACGGATTGCTTGCCTCCTACCAACCACTACGGACGATAAATACTTAAAAATTATTCAAAATATTTGCAGAGAAATCCTTGCTATGGAGAGCTTGTTACATGGCTTCAGGGGATTCATGGTTCTTCTACCTTTGTAGCAAAAATCCGCACCTTAATTAAGAGTATGGCATCAGCGGGATTCGAACGCGCACCATCCTAAAAAGGAAAAACCCGGGGAGGGGAAACTTTAGTTTAACGTCATATAGTTGGCGTTCCCCATTGCCACCTGCGCCATCTGACCCGAAGGTCACCCTAATCGTTACCACTTATAAATATATCCTTCCTTTACTACTCTCTTGGCGGCATTTTAGTTTCAGGCAACCATCACCACCACTAATAGGAACTTGAGGGTATGTATATGATGGTTTTTTTTTTTTTTTTTTTTTGTTACCGAACGGAGGTAAGTGAGGACATACGGATGCTCAATGGGTGGGAGGTGATGAATTTGACGATGATATGATGGAGGCATCGTAGATATGGGGAAAGGAGCATGACTCGATTACATGTTAATAAAGGACTTCTTCTACAAAAATTGCCGTGTTGGGATGGATCGATCCATTAGTCTCTACTCTATGTATTTCGTTGGAGGCAGATACGAATATGAATAGGGGGGCAATTGGATGTGGTGCGGGTGTCCAAGGTCCTTGACCCGGTAGGGACCAGGGAGGACCTTTAATACTCGCGGTATCCTATCTACACTAGCTAAAAACAGGCAAATCTGATCCTCCCAGATCCAAAACCCGTAACTCCCCAGGCCGTGTCGCAGATAATGATATGAGCTTAGTGGCTTAGAATTCTAGTCTTTTTCCCGATGGGGGAGTTGGTAACTCCCTCCAACTCACCATTACACGGCAGCGGGTTCACTCTAAGAAGCGCACCTACGGTGGGTTCGTGACAAGTACCTGCCTGCTTCCCATGCAACACCTCCAGCGACGCATTTTTGTGGTATCTAACCCACGTCCGCTCAGGTCAAACCAGATTAGTTCTTGCTTCCACGGCTCCTGGGGGTCAAACGGGCCTCAATACTCCTTACTAGCCTACGAGGCACCACTACCTCCGTTACTTGGTCAAGTTGATGTGTATCTCGGGGTGAGTTAGTAGATGGATGAATGGATATCTTTTATGTAATCGTAGACCGTCTTGTCTCAAGAATCTAGAATAAACAAGTATCGAAAAGACCACTATATGCAAGCATGGTATTCACAGTCCGTTAAACCCCTTAACTTCAAAGGGAGATGTACACCGAAGCCATTGCCCTTGCCAGAAGAGGATGGTGATCGAGAACAAAGCTGGATAGAAGAGAGAGCAAAAAAAGGCAAAAGTGGCATCATTTAAATACACTGCATCCCTGACCAATACACTCCTACACTACCGTCACAATGCCTGTTGGATAGTCCTTCACACTATGACAAGACACGCGTAGAGCGGTCGAGTTAAGAAAAAGGAATGATATGGGGATCAAGGTGGTAGGTGGTTCATATGTACATGGCGAGGATGCTGTACAGGAAGGCCACAAAGCAAAGCAATCAGGTGCTCTAGCCTGCCTACAGTGAAGGCAGAGGTAATCCTCAACACATGACTGGCATTGGATCTCTATCCATTGAACTTCCGTGTCTTTACTATCGTTCCCTCCCCTAGGCATTAGTGCTGTGGTGGTGACATGTTAACACTTGCTGGCGGAGCAGAGGATCTAGATGGCTTCATTGCCTGCTTGGACAGAAAGCTTCTCACAGCCTCTTCTCCTCGTGGCAATGATATTTGAAGGGAATAGGGGGATATCGCGCTGTAATACCGAGCATTGGGTTGCCTCAAACGGTCGAACTACCTATATGAGCATTACTCAACAGGAAATGAACCAACACAAATTGACTGTTTGATCCAATCGTTTCTATGAGCCTCGCCATGCCTGCCAACCCCATCTAATTCAACACCATGTTATACAGCTCCAGGCTCCGGAACAAGTATCGGTGGGGAATGGCATATGCGTCGGGGATTATATGGTGGCCGCGATGTGGGAATCCATTAGCTTAAATGATGCACCTCACAAAACGTTGACACAAAAGATGGTCTCACCTAGATCATCACTGCCGATGACAGATCGGTCATGAAAAGCATGATTCCAGCCCCTGACTCTGGGATGTGGTACAGGATTGAGTCTGGAAGAGAGAGAAAAGGGGGTTAGCCTGGACAAAGGTTATCCTTGACTAAGTGAGCTTCGCATGCAAGCTGCCTTTATTCACTCAGAAGATTAGCGTCTTCATCACCGGGCTCCCCACCCAGCCCTCAGCAGGATGACGACTTCATCACTGGTCATTAGAAAGGTGTACCCACATCATTTTTCTGGTCAAGATCAAAGATCGATGCACTGGCTGTCAGTTGATGATGGAAATGAGTAAAGTCGATGCTAACTTGACACTGATGAATGAGACGGGTGAAAGACACGATAAACATAATGAGGACAGGAATGTAAAGGAGGGAGAAAAGGATTTGGGGAAGAAGATCGAGGGAACAGGCTTTGACCGCCGTTGTTCTCTACAATAGGAAGGTGCTCGCCCTCCGCCCACCCAAAGAAGCTCTAGGGACTGCCTATGAACCACACGAGTCTTTGGAACAGAGCTCAAGAAAGGCTTTTAGTTTGTCTAAAGGGTTGATTCTCTGGTCTCTGCTATGGTATACCAAAAAACAAACAATAGTATGTGAGGCTTTTACAACTCATCACCCACCAACACCGCCACTTCAACTTGGAACTAATATAGTCTGCTGGGATAAGACACCTGGCTGCGCTGCATCAACTTTCTCAGACTATACAAAGGTCTCCTGTTCTATGACAGACTGTATTCTCAGATCATATCAGTAAGCGTACTTTATGTTGCATCATTCTAATTTCTCCCACTCTACCTTTGACTAATATGACTACGCTAGATAGTGGAGCGAGCTGAAGGTCGAGATTCCGGAGAATAGACTCTGTCCGCCAGACCCGAATAGGCTCAATTATGTCCTATGGCTGCAGGATCTACTCGACACCACCGGGGATGAGTGCCGTGATAACCATGACCATGACCGAGAAGTCGTCGGACTTGATATTAGGACAGGACCCTTCTAGGATGTTCCGCGCGACCCCATTGGCGCTTCGTCGCAACCGACATCGATAATGACAATATCCAAACATCACGAGAGACGGTGTCTGCAAATAAACTTGATTCCTGGATTGAGTGTATCCAAACAGACCCGAAGGATGACCTAAATTCGCTGGACACAAAGCTTAAAGCTGACAGACTCGACTTCGCCATGTGCAAACCCCCTTCTACGCTTCTTGCGACGAATTAGTCGCCTCCGCAGAGGCCAGAGAGTGACCCCCATTCTCATCCTGCACCGGCGCAGAAGTGGAAATGGTCACCACCGGTGGCGAAATTGCCTTCATCACACGCATGATCGAGGAGATCCTGCACCTCCATGAACGAGTGATCTAGTACACCACCATACTTGGCAAGCTAAGCAATGTATGTGTTCTAATTGGGATGCTTCTCGAATATAAAAATGATAGCTACACAGTGACTGAATTTATCCAAGGAAATAAACCCCGAAGATGGGCCATAGCCTGGCCCTGGATAGATTTCTATCAAATAATAACTGTATCGCGCAGCATGTCTGTAATACTTAAAGTTTAAAGGGAGGCGCTACAGCCACACCGGCGTCTGCTACTCCCACCCCAATTTCATACCCCGCCTGCTTGATTAGGAAGCTGTCAGGCAGAATCCTGATTATCTGTAAAGATCTTTATAGAATATTCTTTAAAACAATTATTAAAGGGCCTCCTGAGGGGCCCTGCGCAGGCCCTACATTAAACCCTAAAATTGCTCGCGTGGGGCTTCGTGTAGGGCCTTATAAAGAACGATGATATATGTAACAAGGCCATTCAGCAGCCATAAGCATCACAATGTAAAAGCGATAAATGTTCTGCTAGTTATGAAAGTAAGCTTTTTCTGATTAAGCAGACGGAGTATGGAATTGGTGTGGGGGTACTCCGCAACAGATGTCTGGGTAGCTATTAAGTGCGAGGTGGAGAAACGTAGTAAGGTACGAGGGGGCCTTGAAAATCAGACAATATCTTATATTACTGCACTAAACTATGCAAATTTTACACATAATAATACATAGAACTGATCGCTGGCCTCCAGGATGGCCTGGTGGCCTGGCGGAAGAACCTGACTGCGGAAGGAGGCTTTACAATATAGAAAATCTAGTCTTATCAAGCACACAGGAAGATGCAGAACCTGGATCTAATAATTAATAAAATTATGGATCATGATAGAGAAGATGAGTATTGCATTAGGATCTAAAGTGTAGTTAAAAAAGAGTATGATTGAAAAAAAAAAAAAAAAAAAAAAAAAAATGAAAGTAATTAATTATATTGTGATTCAGCCCTTCCTATATACAACCATACGACTGCGGCGTACGCCTGCGATAAGACCCTTGCCCTGTCATATGACCAAGCATCTCCCTTGCCTTGCCTACAAAGGATAACACTTAGCTACGGCTGGTAGCCTAAATTCCAAGTGATATCACCAACATGATGAAACGACAAATATCAGTAGACCTGGAGTAGCTAGAAGACATGGAATGCGCCAACCGAGAGTGCGAACAGAACGCAGTTAGACATGGAACTCAGACCCCAACACCCAACGCGATTCAAAAAGCAAGTCAGTACACCCCAACGCCACGCCCGTGTTTATTATGCCTGTCCCTCTCCCTCTTCCTCTCCCTCTTCCTCTCCCTCTTCCTCTCCCTCTTCCTCTCCCTCTTCCTCTCCCTCTTCCTCTCCCTCTATGCAATCAGCTCGTTCCATAGATCCGCCGTATCCTGACCCAACTGTCCCGTGAGCACTACCTGCTTCTCCGCCGCCCAACAGACATCCGCCGTCGACTGCGGCGCCTGGCAGGGAGTGGCCAACCGATTGCAGATAAAGCCTATCAGCGCATCAGTGGAGGAGGTAGAGGCATGCTGGATGTCCTTCCGGTCGGTGGTCTTAAAAGACCAATCGGTGTGTCCGTCATACGCATAGCCATAGGAGATACCGAGGGAGGCGTAAGTCCCGTAGTTTAGACTGATAGTGGTGGGGTATGTAGATGTAGTTGGTGCCATGGTAGCATTGTCGGAAGATGCGGTGATCGGTGCTGTTGCTGTGGTTATAGCTGTGACAGCGGTTGTGGCAATGACGGTAGCAGTAATGACATCTGTTTCTGTTTGGGTTTCTGTAGCCACTGTGGGCCGGCTCAGAGGGGAAGAGGGAGAGGTAATCGTTGGGGATGGGGTAGATATGGGTGGTTTCTGGGTCTCTTTTGCTGTTGTCTTCGTTGTGGTTGTGGGTGGTGGTGGTGGTGTTGAACCAGCTGTATGGGGGCTTGTTGTTCCCTGATGGGTTGTAGCGGTGCTGGCTGGGGTGGGACTATCTCTATGTTAGCATAGTATTTTATCCTGATCCCATCCTATCCTAATCGTGGTCCTCAATCCAGATAGGTTGGATGGTTTCATACCTCGGGGTCGGCTCCGTGAAGGTGAGAGTTTCAGAGGTACTGTCACCAACATCGACTTGAGCATCATCTCCAGTGCCATCACTACCGTCCCCGTGATAATGATGAGAAATATAGCGTGTGTAATAACCGTCGCTATGAGCAGCCCCGTTGTCATTGTTGTTTGTTGTTGATGTCTCTGCTCGGAGCCCCGCTCGGTTTCGCCCCGGGGGTGGAAGTGGCGATGGGAGGTGATTTTTGTTGTATTGAACGTTTAGGGGGGGTGATGGAAATAGTTATATAGAGATAGATAGAGGTAGATAGATAGATATAAATAAATATAGTGGAGAAGGGTTGGTGGTACGGAGGAGTAGTAGTTAGTAGATGTTTTTTAAAAAAAAAAAGGGGAAAGAAAAAAGATAAACGGCCCGAGCCGCGGATCGAACGCGGGACCTCTCGCAGATATGCTTGGGTTTGTAGGCGAGATGCCATCCCTAAGCGAGAATCATACCACTAGACCACCCGGGCGGTTCTTGTTGAAGAATCAATTCTGCTTTTGCATTATAAACCTAAATAATACTAATCTCATTACTTGGGTGCCCACCATTTCTTCTCAGGCCAGGCCATTGATTGATTCTACCAAGGCAGGTTCCGGAACTGGGATTGGTGACTGCTTTAAATTTGTACCACTTGTCTGTTGTTCTCTCTCTTAGTTTAATGAGCGAGTATGTCACTGGGAAGTGAATGTATGCTAGGAGTTTGGATTATCGGATATATTTCTTGTGTGGGAGGCGGGCAGAACTATATATCTGGCTCGGGTACATCTTCATGCCCGTCCTGATTTATTTTATCGAGACTTATCAAATCTCCCATCAGGTGACCGTAATCCACTCATGATCCCACCCGTGCTTTTTATCAGGCAACACCATCGTCTACCCACCTACCACCGCCACTTCCCCGTGTCGTGTCGCAGTATCAAGTCAAGCGATCAAAATCATTGAGATATCCGGTCTATTGAGGCCACCACCCAATCCCGCGCGAGGAGTCACTTTTTATTAGAAGTGTATCCTATCCATAGCAGGGATATTGTCTCAGAATGCGGACCTAGGCAAGGAAAATTTCACATCCACGCCGCATACACCTTGAAACTGCCCAGCTAGCATCTCGAGTCGAGTGCTACAAGCACGTAACGCGTCCAGACGGGAGGTGCATAAGCACTAAGCTGACCCCACTATCCAATTCTACTAGGAACAACATACAACAGGTGGAACCGCATCAATGCTGCCGAACCTTGCCTATCATGTCCCAATAACCGCCAGCGCCATGGGACATACCAGTACCACACTGCGGCTGAATAAAGTCTTCCCAAGAGCCAGAAGGCCAAATAGGAAGCTGGCAAACTTCATTCAGCTCGCAGCACGTGCATATTCTGAATACCGCCCAGTCCAGATAGCGCTTCAAATCCTCGATAATTGCAATGCCCTGCTCATACGTCTCTGCGCCGGCGCCTGCAACTAGACCCGAGCATAATCTTTCCGAGACATGAGATACTGCTTGAGCCGGGACACTAGTCATGTTGGCCCCGGCGACCCAGAATTGTTTGGCGCAGCGTTCAACCTCTGCGGTCGAGTTGCGCGCATGCGCGTTGATAAACGGCTCAATAGCGAGGTGGAGCTCACGTCGGAGCTCATGATGGGTCGAAACAGCGGAAGATAGCATTAGGCTGATGCGGTAGTGATATCTAGTGATGATCATGTCCACGACATTCTGCCAGTTAAAGGCATCATTCGTCTGGTCGGGTTGCTTAACTAGCCGGTAAATATGCGCGCGGACCGGCTCCAACCTCGAAGAGTCGTTGATCACCCGGGGAAGACCGTGATCGTCAAAGTACATTGCATCGGGGTACGCGAACATTGTGACAAAATCATCGTAATTGATGGATACCCTCTCGCCTCCGATACCATCAAATCGGGTAGCAAGTGCCCGTGCATAGCTGAGGCCGGATCCTCCATCCCCGCTGCGCCCTGGATAGGTGCTCAGGATGCTTACCACGTCGAGGTCCTTGGCGAATGAGCAGAGGATGATTTCGAAGCCGCCGACCATTCGAAGAAATCCGTCCACGCGGTTGTCCCACTCGTCGCGAGCCAAGGCGCAGAGGTCATCGGCACGCAGGTTGTCGCCTTCCGCTGGACTCCCATCAAAGTGGGATGCGTTTCGAAGGACAATGTCCTGCATGTCGAGGGTACCTCTAAGGGATTTTGCAGCCGATTGTCCATCGAAGTATACGAGACGCAGTTCATGTTTGGTCCGGTATGTGTAGAAATATCCGGTCTGCTCTTCTGCCGGGTGCTCATCGAGGCTGAGCGGGGATTGGTAATCGGCTTCTGACTGCCTCTGGTAGCCAGTTTCTTGGTGGTGGCCGTGGTGAGTTTCATGAAGAGCCTGGGAGTCGAGTCCTTTCACCTTTTGTATCCTGTGAGAATCCCCGTGCTCGAAGACGAAGTACTGAAGCAGGGAGTGCACTCTACTCCACTGGCGAGTGAAGAAACCACGATGAAATGACTTTGGATCTTCGGCGCCCATGTCCATTTTCTTGTTGTTATGCTTGCCGTGGCCGCGAGACTCCGCATGAGGTTGTTTTTCATGCTCCCAGTGCCTGACATGGTCACGGATCCACCCGTCCGTCTCAAGTTCCAAACCACCTCTCTGCTCAATCGACTCTGTCTCGTGCTTATGGTGACCGCTCCGAGTACTACCCGGCTCCCTTTTGTCATGTGGCTGATCGGCAGCCGCTGCGGATCCCGAGCGACGGATTCGGCGAGGATGGGCAAAGGCCATGGCGTGTTCCGGTTCAAAGGCGAGCCACTCAGTGCCGTTAATGCGGTACGGGCTTGAGGTGCCGTGGTAGAATTCCGTTCCCTGAGGTACCGTCGCAATGAAGATGGACATCCCATTGTGCTGCAAAACACTGCCAAACGTCTTCATGGAGTTATGCAGCGCATTGAAGATGTGACTGGCATGAATAGAGCCGTCTGGCACAGCCAGCCGTTCCTCGGCCGGAAATGGGCTCGATGCAGCCGTCCATGGCAGTAAAGCCCAAGTCAGCCTCTTGAGTTTGAGTCTCATTGATGTTGAATGTCCAGCGCTTGGATATTCGGAGAGTGTGTCCAAGGGGAGATGATCCCTGTTGGCCAGGAAAGATGCCAAACAAGCTTCTTATCAAGCAGTGCGGTAATTTTGGGCCCTCAGGGGGGCCGGGGGCCCGCGATGACGCAGTCCCACAGGCCTCATAGTAGTGGGTTCACGTCTTCGAAGGGGCTGCCCCTTGGCCGCTTCGAGAGTAGACTGACATCGACAGCATCATCCCTGTTGCTTGATCCCGCCACACCCGGACATGGGACAATGAACAGACATCGGTTGCGGATGGAGGAACGGGATGTGATCCGTCGGGCTGTCGCGGTCCCATCTGATGATCAGCCAGTCAGGCTCGGGCTTCGGAGATAACGATGCCAAGAATAGAATGCATCGGAGGTCAACCTCAACCGGCAAGGACGCTCTCGAGCCGAACGTCGTTGCAACCACGCGGGAGCGGGGAGGGCTGTGGGCTGAAATCGGAACGGCCGGCATCATCTCTGGAGAAATGGCTCTCTAGGAGGAATCCTGATGCAGACCGTGCGTCGGGGTGTCCCGAAAAAGTTAGGAAGCTGGGTTATCTTATCTGATCATATGTCTTGGCAGCCCTGATGTACTGTGACCCTGACTCAATCAGGTCTGACCACAATATACAGAGCTCTGCTATAATCAAAACCAAATTCTTGGCTTCTAGATTGGGCATTCCACAGGCTCAGACCACCAACAATGACATCTCACTCCTGTCAGCTTCGCGCGGAAGTGACGGATGCCCAGAATTTGATCCTTTGACCCGACATGTCTTGGATGCGAGATAGATGCAATACCTACTCATTGGCCGTAGCGATGAGGGGTACAGGGCAGAGGTTCCACGAGAACATCGTCTTCGGATCCTGCACTTTCCGAGACGAACACTATAAATCGGCGATTCAACACCGTTGAACTGGAAACCAGAGCATTCTACATTGGACGACACTTTCAATTCCTAGGTGGCTTCTCATACTCTTTTTATATCCTGTCAGCTCCTACAGAACCACGCCAGAATCATGAAGCTGGCGATTCCTCTGATTATCCTTTGGGCTGCCACAGTGGTGAATGCGTAAGGATCAGTCCCATCCGAAGAAACGCTGTGCTCCATGCTAAAAGCGCGTCTAGCTTGAGTGAGTGCATTCTCAACTGCCAGGCCGAGGCTGCGGCCAGTGACTGCAGTACTAGTAACTAGTATAATGATATTCCTCTTGCCTCCTCCTCCCTCCTCCGACAGTCATGCTCACTATCAGATAACAGCAACCAAACCAGCTGCTACTGCAACAACGGAGACTTTCCTATTGACGTGCAATCCTGCCTGGAAAAGTACTGCAGTCAGCTAATCTTAGTGTGACTTGATGCATATGCTGACACGGAAACAAGGAGCTGCTCGGACGATATCGGATCCTTCCACACCTATCGTGGCTCACAATGCGGAGGTTCTTCTTCGACAACCACCGCAACCGCCGCTGCGTCGACCTCGACCATAACCTTAACCAGCTGCATCCTGGACTGTCAGTCTAGTGCTGCCGAGACAGTCGGCGGTGTTTGCTCTTCTAGCTCTTAGTACCTCCCCCCCCTCCCCCTCAAACCCTCATCATGATCATCGTACCGCAAACTAACCCAGACCTAGCAACAACACAGACTGCTACTGTGACTCTGACACCTTTGCAACCCAAACCCAGGACTGCATTTTCTTGTCTGTCCCTCCATCCCCTCCCAAGATCAAGCAACCTCTAACAAAGTACAAGAGACTGTGCCTCCGACGACGGAACCTACCACCAGTGGCGCGGGACCATATGCTCCTCCTCCTCCTCCACCACCACCACCACAACAACATCCCCCACCACTTCAACCACCACCTCCTCCGGCAGCTCCAAACTCAACAAAGGCGCAATCGCAGGAATCAGCATAGGATGCGCAGTCGCCGGCCTCGCCATCCTCGCCATACTTGTATTTACATTCCTTCGCCGTCGGTGGAAAGCGGCTCATACTTACAAGAGTAATAGTGATCGGCAGCACAATTATCCGCTTGATAAGTTGGTTTCGGTATCTACTCGGGATGCGTGAGGATGCTTCGTTGTGGGCTTGTGTACCTATCAATTGGGGTTTGGATATGGGATGGAAGTATAAGTAAGGGGCTTAGATGTATGGGGAATGATACTATCTGATCTGCTGCAAAAATGAACTGGCTTATTATATTATATTAACTATGAATAACACCCGGTACTATCTACTACGAGAGACTAATCAACTTCAATCCATCCCTGTAATGTAACTTACCCCCCCTCCCCCGGCGGCTTGATGTCGTAAGTAACATAATGTAATGAATAGTCAGAAGAAGAACTCTACATATTCTCTACTTCTTTACGGAGTACCCTATAAGAGATCATAATACATCATTAGTCTATATAACATATACTAGCAAACCTCGAAATACCTTCCTCCACTTCACTGAAGAAAAACACTCATCTAGTATCCATCCTCATCAGATGGCAATGTTAGTATTCCAAGGACTACTTTAATGATTGAGTAGTCTAGTAAAGCAGGCTGACTAAGACGATAAGATACGATCGGTCCTCGCAAACTACCACCCAATGCGGAAATTAATGCCGGATACTAATTAACTAGTACGTACTAGTCGTCTCATGCAGATGGAGAAGGTAGGGAGTATGCATTTAGGGCGTGCATGGGCGTTTATGATGCTAGGTATGAAGATAATATGAAGATGTGATAGTAAATAGTAATGGAGTCAATAAATTGGAATGATGGCATTCTGGGTGTGGTTGCTTTTGATTAGGTATTGAGATCATGGGGTACAAAGAGGTGGTGGTGGTGGTGGTGTGCATTATAAGGGGAAGGGGGAGGAGGGGTTATGATTTAGATTGTGTGAATGGATAGTTTTGTTAAAGGGGAGGATCATGTAGTTGATGTGTTGGACAGTCAAGATAGTATGTTGGGTGGGTGGGATTAAAGTGGTCTTGGGAGGTGATATACACCGACTACCTTAGTTGAAGAGGGAGAGAATGCAGGACAAGTCAAGGGGGGAACGAAAAGGTAACCCGACTACACCCTCGACATTAATGGCGTTGAGTAAGCAAGGAGAACAGTTGCTCTGCATATGACCCCCGGATATACTGCATAACACGTCTCAAGGTCTTAGCTAGAGCAGCCGTGTGTCTCTTTCTTGTTGCCTGACCATTGAGGTCTGAAAGAGGCCCCCAAACACGCTGGGAATGTCAGTAAAATGAAGAAGAGAACAAAGGGATATGTTTAAACATACCACTTCAGACAACTGATTGGAAGCTCCAGCAATACCGTAAACGATATAGAACTTCCAATCTTGTCCAATGACAGTGCACCCGACCATCGGTGGGGGGATACACACATTTCCAGCATTTCCGGAAGCGTCACAGCGACTGGCAAAGCCCCAAGACACTAAGCTAGCCATCCATCCGGCCAATTGCACTTGAGCCTCAACCAAGTTCCCATCAGATGCCTTCACTTCCACGCCTAACCCAATTATTCTCTTCCCTGTATAGGGATGGTCGACATGGCTCAAGTCCCGACCAAAAATGTCAGCCCCAGCTTGCTTATACTTCCTCACCCAGGGGATCTTGGGTAGGCCAACGACCAAATCAAGTTTGCAGTTGAACGCGTCTTTTGCAGTGTGTCGTGGCATATACTTACTACCCACGGATTCCGTCTGCCTAGTTGTTTTCAAAGCCTATTAGCCTTGTCGTCCTTATTTCAGAATATGATTCTGTATAGTAACATATACATTCCATGACTCCAGAGGCAAGTCATCAATGGCCAAGTCTAGCAGGGGTCGGGCAACGTCCATCACCCATGAACCCTCACTGCGAAGCTGTGTAGCGTAGCGATTCGATGTGTTTGATATCTTTTTGATCCCTCCCATATCCGCCCCCCAATATGCATTATCGTCGGATGTTAAGAAAACCAAAAGACGAAGAGCGGCATCGCATCCTGGACTCATATTTTCATTCCAAAGGACTACTTTTGGTGTGGCGGTTGCAAGTTGAGCCTTCACACGAATGGGATTGAAGGACTGTCGATTTGATGCGGACCGGGCGAGAGATGGCGGTAAAGAAATATCGTTGCGAAAAGAACCGGGACAAGGCAGTGCATTTACAGACCTTTCACAACGAGGTCTCTTTTGCGCATTGGGTTGCGCCACGGGGGTTTCTGAAAACTTTCGCTTTCGTTGGGCATTTTTCTGGGTGTCATCCAACAATGGTTTCCCCGCCTCGCTGTCATACGAGCTAGGCTGCAACGGTAACACGCCATCAATCCACTGCTCGATCGCATGCCTCTCATCGCCGCCCATTGGCGAATAGTGGGATATATTTATTGGCCGAGAGGTTTAGTCGCCAGATACCAAAATAATGCTAAGGGAACTGATTATGGGGCGCAAAGGAATGAGAGCGACGTGATGGGAATCAAACGACAGAGTATTAATTAGAGAAGTTGCGTTGCGGGTCCGTCTCCAATGGGGATAAAAACCTCCCATTAGGTAGAAGTTGTCGAGCCACCAGGGATCGTACGATAAAGATTAAATAGACGGTCACTAGAGAGATAGAATGAATTAGCGAGACCTCCCCGAAGATGAGCTGTACAACCAACCGTGCAATAATGATGCCTTGTCCACGCATATGAGAGGTAAGCAGTCCTCTTCCGTAACCTTTAAGGGTACCTTTCTTAGATTCCTCACGAAGGTATCTTAATGCTTCATCTTCTTGCATTTGCCGTTGGACCGGATCGTCAGTCCGTCGAACCAAGCCCAGCTGGGTACGGATTCGCCGCAGGGTGCGAGAAGAGATCTGAAACCCTTCTGATTGTAAGACCCGGAGCAACTCTCTCTCTTCAAGGCCTTGGTTAGGGAACAACTCCGAAATTCTAGTATGAAGTTGAGTATTGGAGGTGGCCGTGCGATTGCGCTTGGAGACCCCCCAAGAACGGAGCCGAGCCTTGATGGTTCGTTCGCGGACCTGAAGGCGATGGGATCGCTGAAGATGCGACGCGATATCCGCCGAAGTTGTATTGTTTTGAAAGAGGGAGATAATTTCAGCCTTGTACGGCTCCAGGTCAATGGACCGAGGCATTTTAACGCGAAAAGGCAAGCAGACCGGAGACGCGTACCTAAGATGATGATGAAAGGGACGCGCGAATGACGACTAGTGACGACGCTAAAACCCCGGATCGGCCTGATGGCCGCTGTCGTCCCCCGTAGCTCCACCCGTGACCTGCCCCATTTTACGGCCCATTCCCACACCCACGCCTCTACTCTCCAGCTACATCGGTAGATGTCGCAATGGCCCTGGTAGCCTCCAGGTCTCGCTGGAGCTCTCCAATCCGATTCTCCAATTCAACTACACAGTCCGTCCCCAGGGGCATCCGGAGATAGTCATATCCCGTGGCAGTAGCTTGGACAATAGCCTGCGCCGCTTTATCCGGATCCCCTTTAGCAAAGTCCGAAATGGAGGTGATCTGTCGAAACCCGGACACCATCTGGTCGACCGCGGTGCCCTTGTAGCCCTCACTGAAGCCTTTCTCAAACAGGGCGGGATTGCGGATGCTAGTCGAAAAAGGCGTTCGGAATGCCCCAGGTTCCACTATAAGGACTTTGATGCCCAGCGTTCTGACCTCATGAGAAAGCGACTCGTGCATGGCCTCGATGGCAAATTTACTGGCTGCATAGGTACCTCGTCCAGGACGGGCTCTGAATCTATTTTCAAGAAACGTCTGGTCAGCTAAGAGGCTTGAGAAAGATGGAAATGGAGGACCACAATTGACATACCCAGCACCACTGCTAATAAGGACGATGTGACCAGACTTTTTGGCGCGCATGATGGGGAGGCAGGCTCGGACGGTGCGAAGAGGTCCATAGAAGTTGACTTCCATTTGATCGCGAACTTCGGTCTCACTGCATACAGAGTAAGCAATTAACGTCTAGCATGATAGAAGCATCACCGAGCCATCAGCTAACCTGGTATCTTCAACGCCGCCGATGAAAGCATAGCCTGCACTGTTGACTAAGACATCCACATCGTATTCCTGAGCGCACTTGGCAAATTGATCTTGGGCGTCCTTGTGGGCAGGATCCAATTCTATCCAGATGCCACCTTTGGCTGAGAACTCCGGACAGGCCGTTTTAGCCTTGGTGATGTCGCGGGAGGTTCCAACCACCCTGTGTCCAGTCTTGAGAGCTTCCAAAGCAAGCGACTTGCCTAGACCTGACGAGGCACCGGTGATCAGCCACGTGGAACTAGCTACCGTCATTTTGATTGGTAGAGTTTTTTTATATTATGGCGTTTGATCTCACGGAATAGTGAGGAGAAAAGCAAGGCAGATAGCCAGTTTATACTGTGGTGGTGGGGTGAGATCTCGGAGTTAAGAACTTAGCCCCTGGCGCTATTTGTCTGATTAGTGTCATCAAGTCGCAATGAACTCTCATGGACCTCCCTATCCCCTCGTCGTCTTCTTTGATAGAAAGAGGTGTTGAGCAATACCAGCCGGGCATTTTGTTGATTGATGCGAAGTCGCCCAGTCTGTAAACATGGTTCTGGTGCGATCGGCACGGCTGATACCAGAAATAAGCATTAGGCGGACAATAAGACAGAAAGGCTATTTTCCAAGTTGCCTTGCTCTGGTACAGGTTCGAAGGGTAGCTAGTATGGCTGTTCGTATAACTGTTATTATGACGGTTAACTCAAGTGTGCTGTGTGTTTAAGCACTGCGATATGATGTGGACTGATCTGAGTTCGGACTTTATGCCGGATTTTGCATAACACCGCTAACCATGCTTACTGGATGCAGATACACTGACATGTACCCGACTTTCCATAACCTACTTCCAAGATAACTAGTAGGCCAAAAGAGATATTCTTGTCACATAACAGAGTGAAATATAGGTTCTGACATTTACTATGGCCGTTGGCAATAAGAAGTAGACACAATACAACAGCAGATGTATAGATCAGGTACCTGAGCTCTTCATGCAGGTGGTCTCTCAGCAGGTAATGACATTCGTAGAAGATACCAGTTTTGGGACTTGGAGTTTGGCAGTTATCAGTGTGAAGGCCTGGCCAACCTAGCTATCTAAGTGACGTGCATTATGAGTCTGGTGACCCAGGTTTCCAGTCTTTTGCCAAATAGTTGAGTTTGTGGACGACGGAAATTCACCTCTAGAAACACCGATAATATCGTGAAAGTCGGCCTGAAAGAAAGTCAGAAGGCAATACAAAGGTCCAAAGTGACGGAAGTTGCCAGAGTATGTCACAGTATTGACTCAATAAATAATCCTTGTGATTGAAACGTCTAGGCAACAGTGTTGTTTGCAGCGGGATGTTCCTAGCAGACCGTGAAGACGAGATAGGCACCCATTTGGCAGGAACCATGAGTGGCCCAACAGCCACTGAAGCCTACATTCACCTGGTTTTCTTTTCTCATTTCACCCCAACTTTTTTCTACCTTCACATTCATTCACATTCACTTAATTCGGACTTTCCCCTCGCTTACTGTTAGCCTTCACACAAGCTGACTATTTTAACGCTCTGTCCATCTATCCTCCACACCAGACGGTCTCGTTATCCTACTAGTCACACCATCATGGTCTACATCAAATCAGAGGTCAAGACGGAGGAAGATGTCTGGCACTGCATCACCTGTGACCAGACCATGCTAGAAAGCCAAAGCTCCGCTCATCTCGACAACAAGGCTCATATCCGGATGCTCCAATCGCAATCCCAGCTGCAAACCGCACCAAGGACGCATGCGAGCCAGGACAATGACCTCCGGTACACTCATCACCGACTCGGTCATCGCCGATTCGATTATCCCCAATCTGGTCATGACCGAAAAAGGCCGCATGGTGCGTGGGGGTCACCAAGAAAGCGAAAGCCCGGCCAGAAGTTTTGGACCTGCCCGAAATGTCGAGAAACCATGACGATCAACAAAAAAAGCGCGCATGTGTGCTGCAAGCGTGAGAACGGCACTATCGGAAGACTCGAGATGTGGTCATGCGATGACTGTGGGATTGAGGTTGCCACTACTCTCCGAGAGGATCACTTACGAGCAGCGGAACATGCCGTCAATGCTGCCATGTACATCCCCCCTCATCCGAATGGCAAGCGCTATATTAAGATCAAGGACGTCCGCCGGGTTTATAACCATATCAGGCCTATTCCGGTCAAGTGCTATAGACCAGCGGGGGCCTACAGGGGGCGGTGGAAAGGGGGGGTGACTTTTGTCACGGCCGAAGATGTTGAGATGGTGTTGAAGCCGTTCAATGGAAAGGGAAATCGGGACCTGAAGCTTGGCGGAGATTACAAGGGCGAGTATGATTGCAAGGATGAGTATGATTACAAGGACGAGTATCATTACAAGGACATGTATCTTTGAACGAAGGTTGCCTCTGCACGCTCGGCATCTCATCATTGGTTTTAGATCAAAAGCAGGTCTATGAGAGTCATGAGTGGCCAGAAGAAAACTTGGGATTTGACTAGTGGCTCTACCTAGCTTGTACAGGGTCTCCAGTTCCTATTTTTACTGCACCAGAGAAGGATAGACAACCCTGCAACCTGCATTTGCTATGGTGCAAGTGGTGGGGTATCAAGCACACCGGAGATTTCCCTTCCTGGCGTCTTTACATGGAGTTTTTAGTTATTGTGTAGGGTTTGGGGCATTACTCTAGCTTTTCTCAAGAATGATAAGATTAACGCATGCATCATTTGGTCATTTCCAAGCTCAATTGACAAGTGTTCCCTTGATGATAACTATCGATCTAATTCCTATCTTACTGATACGACGGGCCCACCACTCACACTATACTATGGTAAATGCAGGATGCAGGATGCAGGGTTGTCCATCCCTCTCTAGTACGGGAATAACAAGAGCGGTTGTAGAGCTAGTGCAGTAAAAATAGGAACTGGCAACACTATACAGGCTAGGTAGAGTGACTCGCCAAGACCTCAAGTGTTCTCCGGTCACAAGATAGCTTCATGAGAACCATTATAAAGCTATTGCTAATCTAAATACCGTCCTGATACAACTGATGCTACCCACCGATGACGACATGGCAAATGTGAGACATTATCTACAGGGACTTCTGTCTAATGCAGGCACTAGTGTGTCTTGTCCCAAGAATGATGGAAGCGCAGTGTGCCTACTCTGCACCAGTTAGTCATCTTCCGGTCTCAATTGACAATTCAATGTCTGATGATGTCACAATATATACGATATTTGACTTAGCCCTGTGGCAGGACGGTATGCCTTCTGCCCTGCTGGTGAACTGTTCCAACCGATGATAACAGCCGTTGGTGGGTGTGGCGCTAGTAGAACCGTAGTCGAGGGTCGAGCACAGGCCGCTTTAGACTTTAACAATCAATCTTAAGTCTTCCAAAAATAACCCGCGACTAACTACTGCGATCGGCGATGGCCAATTCATTCTGCAGTGGTTATCACAGTCCCCCCCCCCTCGTTGTCGACGCTACTGAGTACTGGGGGGGTGGGCGGGAATCTGCAGGCTAACCGGCATTGGCAAGCTTCTAGTATGCTAAGCGCCGACCCCTCACCGTGAGATATTAGAGCCCTCTATTAATAGTCTATTAATAGCCGGTGAAGGAAGTCGGGCATTTTTCAACAGCCGGCGCCAATGAAACCCCGTCAATCGACAGGGAAGTCCCCCGGGGAAGGAAGGCTTCGATCGTTCGATATGCCAATCACCGTCCGCAACGGCCCTATCTTCTGCAGGGCAGACGCCAGGGAAACCGGCCGTATTTCGCGTGGCCCACCCTCGTATACTTTTCGTTCAGGCATTCTAGAGACCGGAAGGATTTCTGCCTGGCGCATTCTTGCACCAATGAGAGAAACGGATCCCTTGTGCTCGCTGCGGGCGGCTTGAGGATGGCTGTGAGTCGAGGCTGTTTATAGACACAACGCTTCGGGTTTCAAGTGCCGGTGCGGTACTGCGTTTGATTACACATGCAACCCTCTGCCACGGCCGGCCTGGAGGAAAATAGTTATATAGCCCTCCTCCAACGGGCCTATCTCCCTTCTCTTCCAAGCCTCCAGCAGTTTCTTTCACAGTATAACCAGATTGTGGCGGAGAGCTCCTCTCTTCTTGTGCTCGTTCCTTCGACGGTCCTTGCTTGAATTCCTTTGAGATATCCTCTGGCACTGAGATTGGCACTTGTCCAACCTTATTATTTGAGCTCCATCCCTCTATAGAACTTGTGCCTGTATCAAGCATCCGAAATGCGTGCAAGCTTCTTCCTCCTAGGCTGCTTGACAGCCAGCTCTGTTGCAGCACCGACGCTCCTCGACGATGTATACGACTACTCGACGGATCTGGCCACCTTCCTCGGAAAGGTGAGCACGTACATCGAGAACGCTGAAGATCTCTTCACGAACTCCAACTCGTGCGACACATCAAAAATCTCCCTCCCGTCCTATGCGTCGGGCCTGCCATCGCCATCCGGCATAAACCCGATTTATGTTGCAGTGGGCCGCGGCACACAGGTGAGCAAACCCGCCTACCGTCACACAATCATGCAGGGGGATCCCCTCAAGCTGACAAACTCCTAGAATTATACCTGTGCGACCTCCACCTCAAACTCGACCCCCCAAGCCATAGGTGCAGTGGCGCGTCTTTACAACGCTACCTGCATCGCCGCCAATTACCCGGACATGTTGGAATTACTCCCCGGCATCGTGTACAAGGAACAGTTGCCCAGTAACGAGGAGGACCCTCTTCCTCCGGCAAACCTTGAGCTCCTGGGTCACCATTTCTTCAGAGATACGACAACCCCGGTTTTCAACCTCGACACAACACCCTCCCGGCAGTATGGAATTGCGATCACGAAGAAACAGTCCGCTCTCGATGCCCCATCGACTGCAATCCAGGGCAGCAATGGTGCTGTTCAGTGGCTTTACCTTACCACCATCGATGGCACCGTCGGCGACTATAAGGCGGTCTACCGAGTAGACACTGTTGCCGGCTCGGCCCCGAAGACCTGTCAGGGCATGCAGTCGGTGTTCACCGTTCAGTATGCTGCCAACTACTATTTCTATGGTGCATGATGGCGTCTGCGGGGGAAAGGAGGGGGCTGGGTACCGAGGATTGACAAGCACTAGCCATGTCCCCCAGCCAGGTGATCCCCAATGGGGATAATCTGACGAGCACTTGCACTGTAAATAGAAGGAATCAGAGAGGGCTCAATGCAAGGCATATCGAATAAGAACCGCGTATCCTGGCCCGTAGCTGTCAAATGCCCGGCAGTTTTGTTTGTGTAAGCGCCGGCATGTCGTAGCAAATGGCGACGCGACTTCCGATTGGCAGGGCTGGCCAACGTCATGTGACCTCGCTATCCAGCAACGTCACGTGTACAGAGTGCCCACAGCAGCATGTGGCACTAGTCCGCAGGCAGCCTAGCGCAGTCTGATTTTCGAAAGATTCCAAGGCTCCGTCTGAAAAATCTCGACCGCAACAACGACGAGCAGCAGGCCTCGACCGAACACTGAACGCCAGCGCGGGTGCAATTTTTTTGCGAAAGCTTCATTTCCAAGTCCTCGAGACCCGCGATCTCCGCCTTTTTTTCCCTTCCGAACAGGCCTTTTTGCCTTTACCGCAACCGAGCACGAGCATCAGCCGATATTTTTTTGGCTGAGAGCATTTGATCTTATCACTTCGTCGAACCCTTCAGATCTCAATCACATAACACAATGGCTTTCGGTGGTCCTCGTGGTGGTGGTGGCCGTGGCGGTCCTCGCGGTGGTGGTGGCCGTGGTGCGCCCCGTGGTGGTAGAGGTTTGTTCACCATCGATTCCCCTTGGGATCAGGCAGGCCTATGAATGCTCGCATTGTTGTCGACTCTATTGGACCTTGAATCAGCGACGGAAACTTTTTTCCCACAGCGTCAGGTTTATACAGTCGACCTTTGCTGGACCTGCGATGTCCTCGAGGAGAACGTGTCGCTAATTCGATCTTTTCACGTTCTATAGGCGGATTCGGTGCTCGCGGTGGAGGCCGTGGTGGCGGCCGTGGCGGCCCCCGCGGTGGTGGTGGTCGTGGAGCTCCCCGTGGCCGTGGTGGCCGTGGTGGTGGCCGCGGTGGTGGTCCTGGTGCCAAGGGTGGTGCTAAGGTCATCATTGTAGGTGTTCCTTTTTTTTTTCCTTTTTTCCTTTTTTTTTCTTGTCGAGGTAATGACATGGGAACTAACTCGGATTACTTAGGAACCCCACCGTCACGCCGGTGTCTTCGTTGCCCGCGGTGGTAAGGAAGATTTGCTCGTCACCAAGAACCTGACCCCCGGAGAGGCCGTGTACGGTGAGAAGCGCATTTCCGTCGAGGGCCCTACTGGTGAGGATGGAGCTGTGACCAAGACCGAGTACCGTGTCTGGAACCCCTTCCGTTCCAAGCTTGCTGCCGGTATCCTGGGTGGTCTTGATGACATCTACATGCGCCCTGGCTCCAAGGTCCTGTATCTCGGTTCCGCCAGCGGTACTTCCGTCAGTCACGTTGCTGATATCGTCGGACCTACCGGAAACGTCTACGCCGTTGAGTTCTCCCACCGTTCCGGTCGTGACTTGATCGGCATGGCTACCCACCGCACCAACGTTATCCCCATTGTCGAGGACGCCAGACACCCTCTCCGCTACCGTATGCTCATCCCCATGGTTGATGTCATCTTCGCCGATGTTGCCCAGCCCGACCAGGCCCGTATCGTCGGTCTCAACGCCCACATGTTCCTCAAGGAGGGCGGTGGTGTCATTGTCTCGGTCAAGGCCAACTGTATCGACAGTACCGCCAAGCCGGAGGTTGTGTTCGCTCGTGAAGTCCAGAAGATGAGAGAGGAGAAGATCAAGCCCCGCGAACAGCTGACCCTGGAGCCCTTCGAACGTGACCACTGTATAGTGTCTGGTATCTACAAGCGCTCTGCATGAATTTAAAGAAACAAAAGAATCAGGTGGTTTTGCTCTCTCATGTCTTAATTATTTATGCTCTTTTACGGCGTCGAGTGTTCCGTGATCTATTGCCATGTCTCTTTTATTTCCTTCGTGTCCATGTCCAGGTTTCTTAGATGTATTTCTTGAGTCAGAAAATTTCGAGGTTTACGGTTTCTGCTCCTTCAAGAATTTAGCTGCTAATTAGCTGGACTATGATTTATATACCAGTATACCCTATCTTTTTTTTTAAGCCGAACGGTAGAAAGGCATTCGCCGAGTCGGACCACCGGCCCACCACCCACAAGAAGTTGACATCGGACTTTCGCCGGCCATCCGCTTCCTGTCAGCGTCGGCAGTCGGACCGTTGCCCGGTAGGCTTCGAATCGGACTTGCTGCGTGGAGCTAATTAATCGGAGCCCGCCATCCCGTGAATAATGTCATGGTGATTGATGGAATTAGAGATGGGTCACTTTATGGGTGGTGGCACAGTCTCCGCTCAACCCCGCAGCAGCTGACGGACTCGGAGTATATAAAGGCTGGCATATGATTTCGACATCATTATTACCACCTACCTATATAGATCAAAATACTACACTACAGCCTACCCAATTTGCAATCTGCAATCTACAATTTACACCCAACATGTCGTTCATCATCACCGGAGCAAGCGGCTACGTCGGACAAGAACTAGCAGCCGCTCTACTCACCTCCCACCCCGAAGCCACCGTAACCCTCACAGACGTGGTACTTCCCACAGTACCCCCATCCGCATCCCAGCATGGCTCTCGCACGAAATGCATCTCAGCCGACCTCACCTCGCCCGCCGTTGTGGATGATCTCTTCACCGAATCCCACCGCTTCGATACCGTCTACCTCCTACACGGGATCATGTCCAGCGGCTCCGAAGCCAACTTCGAACTAGGCATGCGCGTCAACCTCGACGCTTCACGGTACATCCTGGACCGTCTGCGCCAGGTCATGCCCGGCGTGAAAGTAGTCTTCACCTCCAGTCTGGCCGTCTACGGGCTCGCGCCACCGGGATTCGTAATCGACGAGACGAACTTCCCCGCCATCCCGTCATCATCGTATGGATCGCAGAAACTAATCGTGGAGACTCTGTTAAACGACTACTCGCGTCGCGGGTTCCTGGATGGTCGCGCAGTCCGACTCCCCACTGTGACAGTCAGAGCAGGCAAACCAACTCAGGCAGCGAGTAGCTTCGCGAGCGATATTATTCGCGAGCCGTTTAACGGAAGGAAGGCGGTGTTGCCGGTGAGTCAGGAGACGGAGATGTGGATTTGTTCGCCTGCGACGGTGGTGGGGAATTTGTTGAGGGCGAGGGAGATTCCCAAGGAAAAGTTTGGGAATTCGAGGGCGGTGAATTTGCCTGGCTTGAAGGTTAGTATTAGGGAGATGTTGGAGGCGTTGGAGGAGATCGGGGGCCCGGAGAAACGGGCGTTGGTCGAGGAGAGGTATGATCCGGATATTGATCGGATTGTGCAGACGTGGACGCCGAATTTCGATCCGAAGAGGGCGTTGGAGATGGGGTTTGTGGGGGATGTGTCGATGCGGGATAATATTCGGCAGTATGCGAGGGGGTTGTAATAGTACAAAATGGTGGTGGTGGTGTGAGAATTATGAAATGAGAATGTATTGTTTATGTGGTAGCACGGGGTTGAAGTAGTAGTACAGTAAGCTAGGAAACACTCGGGATCGAATGCGGTGGTTTGGAAAAGCGGGTCATGTGATTGGCTGGCGGATGGGCGAACAATTTGACTCCCGAACTTCAACCTCGCATCTCCAGGGCTGACCGTCTTGTTGCACCCTTCCTCATTCCCTCCCCCTTCTCCCCCCAACCCACCTTCATCTTCACACAATGGCTTCCCGGCGCCTAGCGTTCAACCTTAACCAGGCTCTGCGGAGCAAGGCCGCCCTCAAGGCCGTCCAGCCCGTCAAGCGTGGCTTCGCTTCCCCGGTCACCTTGCCTTCCACCACCCAGTCCACTACCCTCTCCAACGGGTTCACGGTACGCCAAAGGGATATCTCAATGGCTCGAGGGAACTAGCTAACGTGATTCAGATCGCTACTGAGTACTCCCCATGGGCTCAGACCTCCACCGTTGGCGTCTGGATCGATGCCGGTAGCCGGGCAGAGACTGACAAGACCAACGGAACCGCGCACTTCCTGGAGCACCTTGCTTTCAAGGTACGGATTGGTTGGAAAGCTTGAAGCTCGAAATCTGCTTTGCTGACATCTACTAGGGTACCAACAAGCGTTCCCAGCACCAATTGGAGCTCGAGATCGAGAACATGGGCGCTCACCTGAACGCCTACACATCGGTACGACCCGGAAACATGGAAGAAGCCTTTTGGTCGGAACTAACGAGACGCATCACAGCGCGAGAACACCGTCTACTACGCCAAGTCCTTCAACAACGATGTCCCCAAGGCCGTCGACATCCTCGCCGATATCCTTCAGAACTCCAAGCTGGAGCCCGCTGCCATCGAGCGCGAGCGCGACGTCATCCTCCGTGAGCAGGAGGAGGTCGACAAGCAGCTCGAGGAGGTTGTCTTCGACCACCTCCATGCCACTGCCTTCCAGAACCAGCCCCTTGGCCGCACCATCCTCGGCCCCAAGGAGAACATCCAGACCATCTCCCGGGACAACCTGACCGACTACATCAAGACCAACTACACTGCTGACCGCATGGTTCTCGTTGGTGCCGGTGGTATCCCCCACGAGCAGCTCGTGAGACTCGCTGAGGAGCACTTCGGTGGCCTCCCCAGCAAGCCCCCGACCTCTGCTGCCCTGGCTCTCACCGCTGAGCAGAAGCGTATCCCCGAGTTCATCGGTTCCGAGGTCAGAATCCGTGACGACACTCTCCCCACTGCTCACATTGCTCTTGCCGTTGAGGGTGTCAGCTGGAAGGACGACGACTACTTCACCGCTCTCGTCACCCAGGCCATCGTCGGCAACTGGGACCGTGCCATGGGCAACTCCTCCTACCTTGGCAGCAAGCTCAGCTCTTTCGTTGAGTACCACGGCCTTGCTAACAGCTTCATGAGCTTCTCCACCAGCTACAGCGACACTGGGTATGTTTTTCCCTCGTGATATTCCGAGCGATCCTGACTAACGTTGATAGTCTCTGGGGTATCTACCTGACCTCCGAGAACACCACCCGCCTCGAGGACCTCATCCACTTCACCCTCCGTGAGTGGTCCCGCCTGAGCTACAACGTCACCTCTGCCGAGGTTGAGCGCGCCAAGGCTCAGCTGAAGGCCTCGATCCTCCTCTCCCTGGACGGCACCACCGCCGTTGCCGAAGACATTGGTCGCCAGATCATCACCACTGGCCGCCGCCTCAGCCCCGAGGACATTGAGCGCACGATCGGCCAGATCACCGAGAAGGACGTGATGGACTTTGCCTCCCGCAAGCTGTGGGATCAGGACATTGCCATGAGCGCCGTCGGCAGCATCGAGTCCGTGCTGGACTACAACCGTATCCGTGCGGACATGAGCCGGAACTCTCTGTAAGAGAGGAAAGGAAGAGCATCTCAGATTTATGGCCGTGATTGTTGTTTTTGGTGATTTAATAGATAGAAGCGGTGGTCGTGCCGAGGAGCGTGTCTTGTACAGTACACAACTGTCGCTATATCAAAATGTATTTGTTCAGTTATTCTAACAGATGCAGCCAAACATCATCCATCCATCCATTGAAGCAAGATATGATATCAAACACCTAACACCAACTCTAAAAAACAAAATATCCAACCCAACCAATACCAACCCAATGACAACATACTACTAACTCATCTATGAAATTATTTCCCATACTCCATGCCCCCGGGGGCCTTATACCCTTCATTCCCGGCCAAAAACCCCGCCCGACTCTCCAGTTCCTTCTCATGCTGCATCAACGTACAGCACGGACAACAGCACGCCCGCATACAATCCCCGCACCCGGAGCCCTCCAACCCGAAATTGTGTCGGATCTGTCCTCGCTTGTTCATCAATGGGATGAAGTGTAATCCGCACCAGCTGAGAGAGAAGTATAGGCAGCACTGTGTCGTCGTATTATTAATTAGTATGGTGGGTTGGTTGGTGGAGGGGAGGGGGGGTGTAGGGTAGGGATACATACACCACCATTGCACATCCCATCATCTTTCATGGAGGGATCCTTGAGACGGGAACTGGTTCGTCCGTGGAGACAGCATGGGCAGCAGAAGGCGAGGGAGCCTGTTTTTTATGGGTTTTGGTTAGTTTGCTGGAGGAGAGGATGGGGGAGGGGGATTGGGGAGGGGGGGAGATATACATGTGCCACAGGGGGAACAGCAGTCCCAGAAACCAGAAGACCAAGGGTGACCGTCACCCATTTTGATTGTGTGTGTATGTGTGTGTGTGTTGTGTGGGTAGAATTGAGTTGAGTCGAGAATCAAGAATCGAGAATGAGATATTATAAAAGCGAGTGTTTTATGCAACCAACCAATTCAATTACCCAGCCAAAACCACGTAGTGAATGAATGAGAAAAAAAAAAAAAAACAACCTGTCAGCAGGAGCCTTCAGACAAATTTATAAAACTTCCCCTACGCCCCCCCCCCCCCATGCTACATGATGATTACGCTCCTAACCGTTCAGGCATGGGGGCGATGCAATTCCACTTCATTAGAATAGACACAGAGTAAGTTACTAGGGTACTAGGGTACTAGTGACAGACACATGGTTCATCAAGCAAAGGAAAAAGAGAAAATCAGCCCCCCCCCCGGGGGGTCCACCCATCAACACAGCCTTGCATTAGAGCACCGCTGTTGATCGCTAGACCACTCCGGGAGAAGACTGCTGATTGGTATCCCTCGTTTAGATGGGATGGGATGGACCACTCGGGATCAGGATTAGCGGGTTTTGGCCCTTTGGGGGCCAACAATACTACTAACTAGTAGATAGGGAGGATTAAGGGATTGGGCAGGTAAGCAGTAAGTAAGATGGGTGGTGACCTTGGCACTGACTGGGTGGATGCTAAGAATTTTATTTTTATTTCTATTTTTATTTTTATCTTTTGCTAGGTGGGAGAATTGGGTGTTTGTTGTGACGACGTGGATATAAGGATGGGCGGTGGGAATTTCTTAAATGGGGAGGGCAGTTCGTATTAAAGAAAGGTTCGGGGGGATGAAGAGGGTCGTGTTGGGGCCCTGGGGGTGGAGCGCACGGGAATACGGGCTGGTTCGGGGGGCCTGTTTGGGGGTGAGTGCTCGCTTGCTGACCGCGTTTTACTTTGGTTTCTTCCCATGGGGTCGGTTTGGCTACTAAACTGCCCGGGCAATCTAAGCTTTTGCTAGAGCACGTCTGGTTCGGTCAAATCAAGTTTCAGCCACTGCCACAAACCACAGGATGCTGTGCGTAGCACTCATTTATTTGGTCCTGCCCCTTCAGCTGCCTTTTTCCAGCCCTCGTGCTGCATGGCTGAGACAAGCAGATGCTCGCTGTATCTAATTTTGTGCTTCCATTGCATGATCTAACTAACGGCGAGGACTAGATTGCGGCCGATCGATCCCTCCATCCTTTGGCGGATTCCGACCAGTGACTTGGCCACGCACCGTGATGGAGGCTCAACAGGGATATCCAGGCCGCTTCATTCGTGGAGCTGAATCAGACAAGGATTTGGGCACTAGTCGGTGGAGTAATGCGTTGGTTGCTCTGGCACGATGTCACCCAGAAGGATGATTTCGCGTCGGTGCTATGGCTTCGCCCAGCTGTCAACAAAAGCAAGCATTAAAAAAAGAAGCTGACGCTCACCTACTCTGCGTTAGAGCCATCCAGATTCCATGCGAATCACCCTTCTCATCGCATCAGTGCTTTCTCTTCAGCCCTGCTAAGCCACGCACTAGCCAGGGAACCGAATGGCCGTGACTGGATAAGCTCTTCTCCGAGGGAACGAACCCTGGTCAAAACCTGGTCTTTAACGACCAGCCCCTGCAAATACCTCGAGCCACGGCAAACGCGGCCGCGGCCGAAAGATACAGCACCCCCGCGAAGATAATGAGTCCGCCATACTCCCCATGATCGCGTTGCTGGATTGCCCCGGCAATCGGGATCCCCGTGAGCACCCCGATGCTGGTAATGGTGTACGTCGTGCCGGTTCGCGTTCCATAGTCTTCTGTCGCGCAGATCTGCGAGATGCAGACCGGGGACAGGCTCATGGCAGCCCCGCTCCAGAACCCGAATAGCACAGCATAGCAAACAATGGCGCCCAGGCTACTTCCGGACTTGTACCACAGTGCGAGAGTCAAGATTGCGCATACCAGGGAGGTGAGGACCATCATGTTGAACCGTCCTAGTCGGTCAGCAGCTAGGCCGGGCAGCAGGCGTCCGGGGATCAACCCGATGTTCAGGAATACAATCAGCAAGTACGATACCGTGTTGCTTAAACCGACGTGGACTGCATATGCCGAGAGATATGTGGTGGGCACAAAGACTGCGAACTCAACCAGGAAGATTGCGATCGTTGTGGCGGCGTATTTGGGATCTCCCAATGTCCTGAAATCTGCCAATGCACTGCCCCCGGTTTCCTTGCCGAGTGGTAGCCGGGTCCTGATCAAGAAACACGCAATGACACACAGAACAGCGCTCAAGAGTGCTATGATCCGGATCGTCCAGCCAAACCCGATCTTAGGCGCTGTGAAGTAGATGATCGCAGGAAATATCACGCCTCCCAGCCCGCCTGCTGTGCAAGCAAGACCAGTGACAAACGCTCGGCGGACATTGAACCAGTGACCGATGGCTGCAATCGCCGGGGTGAACAGGGCACTGGCTGATAATCCGCCCAAGACGCTGAAGGAGAGAAAGATCTGGTAGTATTCTACATGTCGTCAGTGGCGTCCTGTTGCTCATTGAAATCCGAGATTTACCATTGCTGACACTGAAGCATACCAATGCCACAACCATTCCAATGGACCCGGGGATAATAATGTAGGTTGGTCCCCATGCGTCCAAGATCGGTCCTAGATCCTCAACGAAGACTGTTAGCTGCATCGCTTAGAGCCTGGGTCAGATATGAAACGCACCACTTTGAGCTCCTGCAAAATAGAGGAAGAAACCATATGCGCCGTATATCCAGCCATAGCTCGACTCTGGATAGTCTTTGAGCTGATGGGTACTGGTCCAGATATGGAGGGTTCCCACGGTGTTCATCAAGCCCAAGGCTGGGACCATGGCGCACCATGCCCCGAAGACAACCAGCCATGCCTCGAGGCCTCCTTCAGGATAATATATGGCATCTTCTTGCTCCGTAGTCTCCTCGGAAGTTGACGAATAGCTGGATAACTCGGCGTCCATATTCGATTCGACTCTTAGCGCACTACCGTGTTGGTAGCACATATGTCATGCAAATATGAATCCAGATCTGATATACCTCGAGAATAAGTGAAGGCGAGGTCACTTTAAGATACATGACTGCTTAAGAAGCATGCGTCATGAGGCGGTGATTGCTGTGCTGGCACAGAAATATTGACGCCAATCAATGCAAGGGCTCATGCATACTGGCGACAACACTCGTTAAAGCTAAGAACTTCGGAGTATAAAGCCAGCTTGACTGGTCTGACTGGTGTTTAAATGCCACCCCGCCTGCTGTGTTCATTTGCCTACTTTGCATGATCGCCCGATCCTAGGATACGACTGCACTAGCATGGGCAGCCTTTCCAGATGGCGATCCATGCATGCGTATTTCCCTCAGATCGGTGGTGACCTTTATCTCAATAAAATTTAACTTCTCTTTCCAGTGTCTGTATCGACTTACCCAAACAGCCTGATAGTCATGAGAGCCGGTTCGCCATATGTTGGCAGGGTCATATAAGTCCTACTTAGCCCATGTCCAGCGTCAACTGGTCAGTATGGTATACTGAACTAACCACAACCAGCTAGAGGGCCCCTCCGGCCCGAGGTTGTTCCATGGCGGGACGGCTTAGGTAATGCAGGCCGGATTGACGGCGCGATTGGCGATTTTTGGATTTCTGCAGCGGAGAAATTGCGGAAGCTTGCCTGTTCCTCAGCATCCCAATTAATCTTGTTCATCATGGGTGGTAAGCGCGGAAAGAAGGTATGTGTGCCCATTCATCTCCCAGCACTTGTTTCTGGGTTGCTTTCGCTTTGCTCCCATCCCTCGACCTGGACTGACCTCCGCAGGGTGGCAGAGGCGGCGGCGGCGGACGCGAACGCCAAAACTGGCAGCAAGTCGCCAGAGAGAATGCCAAGTTCGAAAACTACTACAATGAGCAAGGATTCATTCCGGAGGAGGAGAGGGAAGCTTTCTGGGAGGCTATCAGGAGAGATCTGCCCAACAGCTTCCGTTTTACCGGGTCAAGAGGGTACGTCATTGGTTGCGCAGCATCCCCATGGCATTTGCGATATGATTCCATGCAACTGACACGCTTCAAGCCACGCTTTGGCCGTTCAGGAAAAGCTCAAGGATTTCTACGTCCCCGAAATCACCTCGATCAAATATGAGGGCAACTTCGTCGAGCCTCCCCGCCCGGTCCCCTGGTACCCCGACCAACTCGCCTGGTCTATGACCACCCCCAAGCAGGTCGTCCGGCGCTTCGCCCCGTTCGCGTCTTTCCAGAAATTCCTTGTCGCCGAGACCGAAGTTGGAAACATCAGCAGACAGGAGGTTGTCAGCATGATCCCCCCTCTTCTGCTTGACGTCAAGCCTGGCATGACCGTTCTGGATATGTGCGCTGCCCCTGGTAGCAAGTCCGCCCAGCTGATGGAGATGATCCACTCCGGAGAGGAGGAGTCTATGGCACAAGTTTCCGAGAAGGTGGCGGATGGGACTGCCTCCGCCGAACCTATGGGGCCGGAAGGTCTCAGTGACGATGGCAGAACCACGGGCTTGCTGATCGCCAACGACGCCGATTACAAGCGCGCGCACATGCTGATCCACCAGATGAAGCGCCTTAGCTCTCCGAACTTGATTGTGACGAACCACGACGCTACCATGTTCCCCTCGATCAGGTTGCCTTCGGAGCCCTCCATCGGAAAGCCCCCCAAGAACCGGTACCTCAAGTTCGACCGTATCCTGGCCGATGTGCCTTGCACCGGTGACGGAACTGCCAGAAAGAACTGGGGTGTCTGGAAGGATTGGAATGCCAACAACGCTTTGGGATTGTACGCTACCCAGGTCCGGATCCTTGTCCGTGCTCTGCAGATGTTGAAGGTCGGCGGTCGTGTCGTCTATTCCACTTGCAGTATGAACCCCATTGAAAACGAGGCCGTTATTGCCAGTGCCCTGGAGCGTTGTGGCTCTGCCAATGTCAAGATCCTCGACTGCAGCAATGAGCTTCCGGGCCTGAAGAGAGCCTCTGGCTTGCGGACATGGAAGGTCATGGACCGTGAGGGTCGCATGTACGACACTTGGAAGGAGGTTGAAGAGCGGAAAGAGCGCGAGGGCATCAATGGCCTCGGCCGCGTCGCCGAGGGCATGTTCCCGCCTTCCGAGGATCTGCCTCTGGAGAGATGCATCCGGATCTACCCTCACATGCAAGACACCGGAGGCTTCTTCATCACCGTCCTTGAGAAGCTGTCCGAAATCCGTGCCAAGCCCGAGGATTCCTCCAAGGTTATCCCTAAGGCCTCCATTGCTGCCCTCACGGAAGAGCTCGACTTCAAGCAGAAGAACGGAGACGGCCAGCCCTTGGCGAAGATTGATGCGTTGGACGACTTGGTTGCTCCGGGTCAGGATGCTCAGGTGGAAGCCGAGAAGAACGCATCCGTTGCGCAGGCTACCCACCAACTCCCTTACTCGGCTACCGACCAAACCTCCCCCGCCAAGAGAGATGCGGAGAGCTTGGAAGACGAGCTTCCGGCCAAGAGGACGAAGCTTGAAGACGGCTCCGAAGTTGTTCTGGGAGACCGCCCGGTTCATGCTCCGGCGCCCGTGGCCGAGTCCGACAACGCCGAGACGACCGACGCGACCCCGGCGCCTACCGAGTCCGCGCAACCGGCGCCTGCAGAGGCTCAGGCTCAGCAGCCCCCGCAGAAGCGGAAGAATGGCCAGCCCATTGAAGAGCCCTTCAAGTACTTGGATGTCAACCAGGAAGAGCTCGACCCTATCTACGAGTTCTACGAGATCTCGAAGCGATTCCCTCGGGACCGCTTCATGGTGCGCAATGCGGAGGCGATCCCCGCTCGCACCATCTACTACACCAGCTCTCTGGCCCGCGACATTCTGAGCGCCAATGAGAAGCAGGGCATGAAGTTTGTGCACTGCGGTGTCAAGATGTTTGTGCGCCAAGATGTGCAGCGTCCTGACGTCTGCCGTTGGCGCATCCAGACTGACGGGCTGAGGATCCTCCAGCCCTGGCTGGGCCCTGCTAGAGCCATCACTCTGACTAAGAAGGAGACCCTGCGTAGGCTGCTCGTGGAGATGTTCCCCAAGGTCGATGGTAACAGCTGGACGGAGCTTGGAGAGATCGGAGAGCGGGTCCGGGATATCCCGATGGGCTGCAGTATCCTGCACATCAGACCCGATGCCGGCGAGAGCTTCCAGTAAGTAACAGGTTCCCGCACCGCTGCACAAGTGTTAACAATATCTTAGCGAGAGAATCACCCTTCCCCTTTGGCGGTCACTGCACTCGGTCAACCTCATGCTTCCCAAGGAAGACCGTCGCGCCATGCTTCAGCGTCTGTTCAATGACGACACTCCCTTGGTTAACACCACGCAAAAGCGCCAGGCACAGTCATCGACGCCGGTCACTCCCGCGACCGAGGCAGTCAATGGAGAAGAGACCCCTGCCGAGACGGAGGAAGACGCGATCAAACGTGAGAATCTGGCGTTGGGCGAGGACGAGCAGGAGCAGATGGACACGCGCGAGACGTACACCAAGGCCGGCGACGAGGAGGACCGGTTCAACACGACTGTATAATCTAGGAGTTTGCTTGAACATATACGGCAGTTTACTTGAATTAAAAGCATTGAATGTTACTAAGACTTTTTTTTGAACTTGGAATTATTGTGAGGGTATACTTTGGTTACAAGTCACTACTTGCTATGTGGATGAAGGCTGCATAGGAATTGCTGTTAAGGTAATTGGTCCCTCGTCTCATGATTCTCTGGATCAGGCTGAATCCTGTTAGCCATAAATGTCAGACGAGTCTCCAGAATCACTCACATGAGACCTGAAGGACGGTACGACCAGCCAGCTGGCCATTGGCCATCTTTTCGACCCACGAATCCAGGTCTTCCAACTTGCCCTTGGTCAAGACAGGCTGCTCAGATTAGCACAACTGGGCGTACGACGATGCAGTAGAAGCACACTCACATAGACAATGTCTCTTGCGGTGAAATCGAGGGCCTCCTCCACATCCTTGAGAGTACCGACTATGGATCCCACCACGTTCAGTTTCTTCAATGCCATCAGCATCGGGGGTGCACCAGCCAGGATGGAGGCATCCTTGGGCAGTCCAATTGCTACCAACGTGCCATTTGGCCGGAGATATCTTGGAGCGGCCGCATAGACAGCCTTCGTGGCCGCCGTCACAATAATGCCGTGAGCACCATACTTGGTGATCTTCATGATCTCGGCCCCAACATCTGGGGTTTCTTGGAAATCGATGAACACCTCCGCTCCAAGCCGTTGGCACAGCTCCCGCTTCTCCTCTCCTCCATCGATGGCGATGACCCTCATGCCCATGGCGCGCGCAAACTGGATGGCCAGATGGCCCAGACCACCACCTGCCCCAGGAAGCACCATCCACTGACCGGCCTTGACATTCGACCTAGAGCACAATCTTCTTAGCTACGACCAGAAACCACACGGGAAAGGGTTCTCACCGCTTGCAAGCGACATAAACCGTGACTCCACCGCACATCATCGGCCCAGCCTCTTCATCCGTGACACTGTCCGGAATCCTGGATGCGTACCGTCCATCCGCAATGCAGTATTCCTGAAAGGTTCCCGGGACCGAGAACCCACTGTTCAGCTGATTCACGCAATTCACCTCATCCACACCAGTCAGACAGAACTCGCACTCTCCACACGTACTGGCAATCCACTTGACTCCAGCACGCTCTCCAATCTTCCAGCGATTTTCCATCCCCTCCCCAACAGCCACGACAATCCCGACCCCTTCGTGACCGGCAATGCCTTTAGCATTAGGCTTCATCGTCAGCCCAAAATCATCCCACTCGTCCCGCAGAAGAGATTTATCCGACCCACACAGTCCGGTCCATGTGATTTTGACCAAGATCTGTCCAGGCCCAGGGCGCTCCACATCGATTGTCTCAATAGACGTAGTAGCCGATGCTCCGGATCCTTGGCGGACCGCGGCGCGTTGCTGCGTCGGAATAGGGTCAGAGATAGTCATGATGTTGTACAAAGTCACACGAGCAAAAGGATCCGTGTTGATTCTCAGAGTAGGAAATCCCTCAGAATCAAGCACGAAGAGGAAAGGGGGGGGGGAAGGACATGGCCTTTAACCCCCTCCTTCTCCGCATGCACACGTGATGGTTCCTAACCCATCCATGCAGCTATAGCGATCCTACTAATGCGTTGATCGCATTTCCGCACCATACAGATTCCTCCCTTCCACTCCGGGGTGGTCCATGCTGCAGCTTCTAGTCTCGTATCTAGGCTTGGATTTGTTTCACTTGATCTGTAGTGCCTTAACTATGCAAGATGGCGCTTTGTGGGATCTACTAGATACCTATAGTAGATTGGTTTGTGGGTGGTTGTGAATGGTCTTTCATCTTCTGCATGGTTAGAGATGGAAGGTAAGGTCGAGTAACATGATGGTTAGGTACTCTTTTTTTTTTCTAGCTTCGGATAGGTGGGTGGGCTGTTTGTGTTACCCTCCTTTTTCCCTCTTCTCTTCTCTTTTCTTTTATTTGATTGCATCGTTTCAGAGATCATCACCGATTGCAGTCGCCGCCATTCCTCCATCCCTGTCATACACTTCTGACCCCGCTTTACTACCTAACAACCTCTTCCTTCTTCTTTCAACATCTCTTACCCCGCAATCTACGACCATCTCTCAGCATCAACCTCGATCCGAGGCCAAGCAAGCTATAACCTCGACTCAAAAGAAACGTTATTCCCAATTTACTTATATATATATAAAGAACCTATATTTCTTAATCTGAGAATGAATACAGTCCGGGAACAAAAAATAAGCCCGTAATATTAATTATCAGTACTATTGCGGAACATACCTACTCCGTACACACAAAAGAAGAATGCATACGATCGGGGTTATCTTGTACATATCTACCTAGTATGAGTACTAACCACCCTAGCTCCGCAAACTAAGATCTAGCTTGTATGAAGCGCAGCAATCATGTCGCTGCGTTGCTCTTCTTGCAAAAAATGATTGTTTCTGGTTGAGTGAGTCCTCGGGGTTTGGTCTTATCACCCCTCTTTTGGGTGGCCAGTTAGAGGGGTTCTTGGTGAGGAGATCGACGGCTGGGTTGTGGGGTATAGTTACATTCGGGATGTGGGTTAGGATCGGTGCTTCCGTTGGTTTTTGAAGCTCTAATGGGGTCTTGGGTGTGTTTTGTTTTGAGGGTTGTGGGTTGTGAGCTTTGAGGTGAATGGTGAATGGTGGATGGGTGATGTTGTGGGTATTGGTATGTACTGCCAAGGTGGGCAGCTCGGTGTTGGTTTGCTGGGTTGCAGGGTTGTGCATTGGTCGCTTTGGTAGCCGAGGTTTTGCCGTGGGGTGTGGTTTGGGAGGTGTTGAGATGTTTGCTTGCTCGATAACGAGGTTGTGTTGTAGATGCTTTGCACCAGGGTATCGTAGCCTTTGTTGTTCTCTTGTTTATGCTGTGGTGTTCGTGTGAGGTAGCAAAAGTCAACTTCATAGTGTCTCTGACTTTGATCTGCGCTTGGATTCTTGGTTCATCCCATTTCTTTCTATTTTAGAGGTTAGGATTCCATCGGAGAAGACGAACCATCACTATAAACCGGGATTGAAGCTCCCGAATTAAGCTTAAATGTAAGCCTTTAATGGAGGAAGCTAAGAGTGGAGATGAGAGGCTGGACCGACCAACGGCCTGGAACTACAAAAGAAGTAGGTTTGTAGAGGACCTTGCTGGCCTGTTGCATGGTGACGATTTCCAGCCTCTGGCTTCGACTGCTGTCTGGATGAGGGTGGAGTAGACTATGTCGTGAACTCAGTATGCTGGGACAAGCATGTCCTCATTTGTGTAGGCCGGAATACTAGCATTTAGAAGGAATGCTACACGCATTGAATACTTGGTCCTCGGAACCAAGAATTCGCTCAGTCGAGAGATCGTCCTGGTCGAATTCACTGATTAACATCATAATAGATATGAGACTGGTCCGGGATCTCGTTCTCCCAATGCCATCTTTGTATGATCCCTTTTTAATAGGATACTTCCAGGTAGGTCCATGGTAGATAGGGACGGTTTTGAATGTCACCACTCGCTTAATTGAGGAGTTATTGTAGTGGCAAGATGATTGCACGACTTGCTCTCGATTCTTTGTGCCAGATTAAAAGCTAATACGAAGAGTTCGAAATAGATTGCCGTGGAAATTTTCAAGTTATGAGTGCTAGAGGTGAGCGTTTGGATATTGTCTGTTTGAATCTCATTATGTCCCAACCTGCTTCGAAACTGTCAAGCTGGGTTGAATAGCTTGTGAATCCAGTAAAAGCCAATGGCCCATGAATGCAGTGAGCCGCTCCATACCTGATATTTGGCGACGATTTGGATGATTTCATACTCCAAGTTTCATTGGGCAGGAAGAAGTGCAATTGCATTGTTTTGCTTCGGCGGCCGGCAGATGAAGTGTGAGCTCAACTTGCAGTCTCTGATAGTTAGCGGAAGGTTGCATCCTAATCAATGTATCCTTCATGGCCTAGTTACTCCGAGTCCAACTTCCTTCCGAAGATTCCGGGCATGGTGTCGCAGATTACATCATGTGGCTTTCGTCCTTGAGAAACACTCAGTTCTTACTCAGACCAGCTGTCTCCGGAATGCAGACCATTATAGCAAACAATCCGGTAGGTCACAAGGACCGAGCCCAACCCACATAGATCGGATATGAAGCCAAGCTTGTACCCAACTCAGCAGGCCTTCGCTTGGCAAGCCTCTGGGTAATTGTCGGAGAAATGAGGGCATCCACGCAGAGACATGCATCGCTAGTTTGGCCTGAACCATCGGATAAATCAAAGGTTTGATCGGCTACGCCGAGGGACTCATATTGTCTCAAGAGACCGGCCTCATTTGCTTAAATCTCTGCGCCCGTTTGTTTGGTTATGCTTTGTCCTTGTCCTCGGACGCGGTGCATACAGGAAGTTGTTCCTCCAGTCACATTGGGTGGCATGATTCCGGTTGGCTGAGGGCGACGGATTTCGTCATCGAGCCGACTGGGGGACTATACTTGAAGACGGGTTAGTGAAAAACGAATATCCACCACGGACAAGAAATCAAGATTTCTCCGGCGGCACCCCGCAGGTCAGCCATCCGGAAGCTTAGGCTGATTGGGTTTGAGATCAGGGTCCTCTCGAGTGGTCACGACGAGAGATAGTATACACCTTTTAAAAAACCAGACAGCTGATCGTCAGGAGTAATGGGGCCAGCCTCGAGGTTCCTGCATATGGATAGGCAGTTTCTTGAGAATATCGAGGGAATGATGGGCGAGGTGCAGGCGAGAGGAGGGAACGAGGAAATAGGAATAGCCGGGCGGCAGAAGCGATGCGGAGAACCCCGAGGGGCACGGGGCACGCTAACCCGATGAGGCACCGTCCCTGTGGAGGATCTTCAGCGGGATTGCCTTGTAGATACTCTCTCTCTCCTCCTTCTCTGGCTACCATCATGCCAGCCAGCACCCTCGAGTCCACCTCGTTTCTGCAGGGTCCCACTTCCCCTCATTGCACGATGATGTCGACGCTGCGAGGGTCAGACTCGTGGCTCGGCTAGGATGTCAACACGTCCGGTCATTATTCAGCATCGGAGGCATCGAGGGGTGGAATGAGGGAAATAAAATGGTTCATTCCCCCCGCACTCCTGGCGGGTTTCTCCCGTGAGCTCTGCGAACCCATACCACCCGGTGCTATCAACCCATTGGCGTTGCAACATGAGGTTCTTGTCCGCTTGTGGTGTGGCCTTGCTGGCTGCACAGGCATCCGGAGCGGCCATCAAGCACCGGCTCAATGGCTTTACCCTGACGGAGCATCCAGATCCGGCCAAGCGGGAGCTGTTGCAGAAATACGTATGACTTCCCCAGAGGGCTACGTTGCAATCAACTGACGGGTTGTGTCTAGGTCACTTGGGATGATAAATCTCTCTTTATCAATGGCGAGAGAATTATGGTCTTTAGCGGTGAATTCCACCCATTCCGGTAATACTTTCTTCCTACGATCTCGTCCGTTTCAATAGGTCTGACCTTAATAGACTACCGGTGACATCGCTCCAGCTTGACGTATTCCAAAAAGTCAAGGCTTTGGGATTCAACTGCGTCTCGTTCTATGTCGACTGGGCCCTCGTCGAGGGAAAACCGGGAGAGTACCGCGCTGACGGCATCTTCGACTTGGAGCCGTTCTTCGAGGCAGCTTCGGAAGCAGGTATCTATCTGCTGGCCCGCCCAGGCCCCTATATCAATGCGGAAAGTTCCGGTGGTGGATTCCCGGGCTGGCTGCAGAGGGTCAATGGCACTCTTCGCACAAGTGCCAAGGCGTACTTGGATGCTACTGATAAGTATGGCGAACTTTGCGTGCGTGCGAGGCCTACTCAGCCTGCTAACGCTCTCTTAGCTATGCTGCTCATGTTGGTGCAACAATTGCCAAGTATCAAATCACCAATGGTGGTCCGATCATCCTTTACCAGCCCGAGAATGAGTACACTGGCAGCTGCTGCGGTGTTGAGTTCCCCGACCCCGCTTATATGCAATACGTGGAAGACCAGGCTCGCAATGCTGGTGTCGTGATCCCACTAATCAACAACGATGCCTCGCCGGAGGGACACAATGCCCCTGGGACTGGAGAAGGTGCGGTTAATATCTATGGCCATGATAGCTACCCGTGAGTCACTCGCTCTGAGTTGCCAAACTGTGACTGACAATTCTAGGCTTGGGTTCGACTGCGTATGTCTGTTATTGACAGATAGTGTTCTTGGGGCTAATTTAAATAGGCAAATCCGACGGTATGGCCCTCAGGCGACTTGCCCACGGACTTCCGTACCCTTCATCTTGAGCAAAGCCCGACGACACCATACTCCATTGTTGAGGTTGGTAAAGCATTCCTGAGAATGTTCCTAATCTAACATGTCACAGTTCCAAGGCGGCTCGTATGACCCATGGGGAGGTCCTGGCTTCGCTGCATGCGCTGATCTCCTGAACAATGAGTTTGAACGGGTGTTTTACAAGAACAACTTTGGCTTCCAGATCGCCATCATGAATCTCTACATGGTACGTGAGCTTGAAGGGTTGCCAGTACAAGGCTAACTTGGAAAGATCTTCGGTGGCACTAACTGGGGTAACCTCGGTTATCCTAATGGATACACCTCCTACGACTATGGTTCGGCCCTGACGGAATCCCGCAACATCACCCGTGCGAAATACAGTGAACTCAAGCTCATTGGCAACTTCGCCAAAGTGTCTCCATCTTACCTGACCGCTAGCCCTGGCAGTCTGACAACATCGGGGTATGCTGATACGACGGACCTGACCGTGACCCCTCTGCTTGGAAATGGCACTGGTTCGTTCTTCGTAATCAGGCATTCGGACTACAGTAGCGAAGCCTCCACCTCGTACAAACTCAGTCTCCCCACCAGTGCTGGTAACCTGACAATTCCTCAGCTTGGCGGTACACTGACACTCAATGGGCGCGATTCGAAGATCCACGTGGCCGACTACAACGTTTCAGGAACAAACATCATCTACTCCACGGCAGAGGTCTTTACCTGGAAGAAGTTTGCTGACGGCAAGGTTCTCGTCCTCTACGGCGGTGCTGGCGAGCACCACGAACTTGCCATTTCAACTAGATCGAATGTCACACTCGTCGAAGGATCCGACTCGGGATTCTCTTCGAAGCAGACCGCCACATCGGTTGTGGTAGGCTGGGATGTGTCGACCACTCGTCGCATCATCAAGGTTGGCGACTTGAAAGTACTTCTCATCGGTATGCTTAATTCACTGGATTGGGTTTGCATCAGGCTAACTGGTAACCAGACAGAGACTCTGCCTACAATTACTGGGTGCCTCAACTTGCTACGGACGGCACTTCACCTGGCTTCAGCACGCCGGAAACGGTCGCCTCGTCCATCATTGTCAACGCAGGTTACCTCGTCCGGACGGCTTACCTGAAGGGTACTGGTCTTTACATCACCGCAGACTTCAACGCCACCACTTCGGTCGAGGTCATTGGCGCCCCAACTACGGCTAAGGATCTGTTCATCAATGGAGACAAGACGGTACATACCGTTGACAGCAATGGTATCTGGTCGACCAAGGTCGAATATAATGCCCCTGATCTCTCACTGCCTAGCCTGAAGGACTTGGATTGGAAGTACTTGGACTCGCTGCCTGAGATCCAGTCTTCGTACGACGATTCTCTGTGGCCCGCCGCGAACCTTACCGAGACCAAGAACACCCTCCGTCCGCTGGACACCCCTACCTCTCTGTACTCGTCCGACTATGGATTCCACACCGGCTACTTGCTTTACCGCGGACACTTTGTGGCCACGGGCAACGAGAGTACCTTCTTCGTTGACCCACAAGGCGGCTCAGCATTCGGAAGCTCGGTCTGGCTGAATGGAACATACCTCGGATCGTGGACCGGTCTTTATGAGAACGCCGACTACAACGCCACCTTCACACTGCCTAAGCTCCAGGCCGGCCAGACCTATGTGATCACCGTTGTAATCGACAACATGGGCCTTGAGGAGAACTGGACTGTCGGCGAAGATCAGATGAAGACCCCTCGTGGTATTTTGAACTACAAGCTTGCCGGACGGCCGCTCAGTGCGATCAGCTGGAAGTTGACTGGCAACCTTGGAGGCGAAGACTACGAAGACAAGGTGCGAGGCCCTCTGAACGAGGGTGGTCTCTACGCCGAACGCCAAGGCTTCCACCAACCCGAACCTCCTAGCCAGAACTGGAAGTCGTCTAGTCCTCTTGACGGTCTCTCCGAGGCAGGTGTAGGCTTCTACAGCGCCAAGTTCGATCTTGACCTGCCGACGGGATGGGATGTGCCGCTGTATTTCAACCTGGGGAACAGCACCACACCGTCACCGTACCGTGTGCAGGTGTATGTGAACGGATACCAGTACGCCAAGTACGTGAGCAACATCGGACCTCAGACCAGCTTCCCCGTCCCCGAGGGAATTCTGAACTACCGTGGAACGAACTGGGTGGCAGTGACCCTGTGGGCTCTCGATTCGGCGGGAGGCAAGTTGGAGAGCTTTGAGTTGAGCTACACGACTCCGGTGCTAACCGCCCTGGGAGAGGTGAAGTCGGTCGACCAGCCCAAGTGGACGGTTCGAAAGGGGGCATACTAGTTATACCTAATAGCTTTTCAATGCATTGTTATGTTCCTGTCCATTATCATGACTTGGTCAACAATTTTCACAAGTCGTCTCGATGGTGTAGTTGGTTATCACGTGGGTCTCATACTCCAGTATGACGTGGAAGAACAACTTCCATGCGATCCCAAGGCCGGGAGTTCGAACCTCCCTCGGGACATGTTTTTGTTTTTTTGGGTTATAATTCGTAGGCTTGGCATGTGTCTATCTATACCCCTGGGGAGGTCTTTAATTGGAGGATTAGATAGTTTAGTATAAGGGTATAGGGCCCTGTCTAACCCTATTTCCATTCCATACCCGTTACCAAAATCTCATACTAGTAGTAGAGTATCCAGAAACCTATTAATTATCAGGTAGTAAACTCCCCATTCTCATTCATCCCCATCATCAGAAAATAAAACCCAACCCAATCCCCATTGAGAGAGATCCTCGTGCCCCAGATCCCGTAGCAGGACAGGACAGGGATAGGATTGGACTAGTCGAGCAAATTGAATAAAGATTTCCCTCCCACTTTTAAATTCACATACTAGAAATTCTAATATTCTTTCTAGTGAATAGAAGATTATATCCATGTACATGATATATATATATCCAACCCATAAAAATAAAAGAAGGGAGAGAAAAGAAAAGAAAGCGAGGAAAACAAATAAGAGCACGCCAACTCCAACACAGAAATGTTGGTCTCAGGTTGTTGCGTGAGGAGCAGGAAGACCAAGACACCGCTAATCAGATAATCATGGAAATCCAATCAGCCCAGACGATTCCTGCATGGGTTTAGTTCAATTGGTGTACGCATCTTGGATTAGATCAGCCCAGCAGCAGCCATTAATCCCGCCATGGCATCGACGCCAAAGTGTGCATCGAATACGTCTTGCGTGGGTCCTTCGATGGAAGTTGGAATCGTCATTACAATTCCCGGACAGCAGCAGGTCAGCATGGCCATCTATTTTTTAGGCGAACTCTACTATTGCGGGTTGCTGGGATCGTTGTCCTTCTAGCTGACTAGGTAGACGGTGCTGCCATCGCTCTCGTCCGGGAGACTCTCTGGCCATGCAAGGATGAACTGGGGACCGATCAACAGAAGAATCCAGAGGACCTGCAAATATCGGACAGATTCATTGACCCCCAGACCATGGAACTTTCCCATGAAGGGAAGGTCCACACCATACCAATTGGGAAAGGGTATAATGATTAATCCCTAACACCGGACAAGCAATAATAAGGAGAGGGCAGCCAGATTCACCATTGACATCAGAAATGGCCATCTGGTGATAAGATCAAAATTAGGGTTATGGATAGCAAAAAGTGGAACCTCAAAAAGAGGTTGAAAAAGAAAAAGAAGAGTGCATCATCCGTGAATCGAACACGGGCCTCATCGATGGCAACGATGAATTCTACCACTAGACCAATGATGCTATTGTATGGAAAATGTGTCTAGCTTTTGCTTTATCAACCAAGAGAGTTATTCTCATCGATCATAACATGCCGTGGAAGTGGTTCTACTCACCTCGCTGCAGCTCCGATCTCAGTCTTCCCATTGTCAAAATGACTGCCTTTATTTCTCTCTTCCTTTGACAGGACATCATGTGCCATGGACAATTATGGAATAATATATCTGGCCAGTTAATCCGTTCTGGCCTGCTACAGGCATCCATCCACCAACAACCCAGTCTATACTATCTTTATATCGATGTGATCCTGTCGACCAGCGCATTACTGCTGTTACTATGAGAAGTCACCTTCACAGTAGCGAACGTGGCGGCGCCTACTTTCTACAGCCTTGTTGTTAATAGCTTCAGAGTGTAACATGGACTTCAAAATCAGAAACTAAAAAAAGACCAAATGTTTCCAGAACTGAGCGGAGTTTAGCTTCCTTCGACAGGTTGGTAGGATTCCTTTTGTCGCTCATACCGCAGAATCTGGAAATCCAATAGTTGGGGAATAGAAAAAAGCAATAAAAAAGAGCAGCAACAAAAAAGACTGTAGCAAGAAGGACATGAAGGCCCTATATATATATATATATATAGGCATTCTTGGACCCCTTCAAGCGAATATATCTCCCCAAGTCTGCAAAACCCACTCAGGTTTCCTTTGGCCGGGACTCATCTTGTTTCTCCTGGGACTGGGAATCGTCTTGGCCTTCTGCTGCCTGCGGCGAAGCAGCGGATTTCCCAGCCCGCGAGTAAAATTCCTTCCAAGTACCGTCTTCATGTGCATGAATCGACAAGTACCTTGTCCCTTTTTGGGTATGAAATCCGACAGTAACGACTTTCTTCTGATCACTTCGATCCTTGCTTGAAGGATGAGGGGTTGTCCCTCTTTGTAAAGTTAGCCACCCAATAGAGTTATAAAAGCGTCAGGTTTGGATAGGCATACTGAATCCTTCCTTCTACCACTGCCGGAAACTATACGAAAATATGTTAGTCATGATCCAGACCACAGCTTCTTGAACAAGAACAACTATGGGTTTATCTGTTGTTCTCTCACCCTCTCCTCGATGTCTATACCTGCCGCCTCGATCGTGTTGCTATATCCAGGTCCTGCTTCTTTGGTCAAGGTATCCAGGGAAATTCCTCTATATGCGACTCTCAAGGCTCTGGTAGGACGAAGCATTGTGTGGACAAAGTAAACAAATAACAGTCAATGATCACTTTATGGGAAATGGAGAATTGAAATGATTAAAAAAAGGATCCTAGAACTTGCTGTTCATTTACAGTGATGAAAAGAGCAAGATCGATCCATGGGGCAGTGTTTAAATACAATTTCTTCTCAGTAGAGACACTCTTATGCTGAGCACAGCCTAAAGGCATGTTACTCCAACACGGAGAAAATGAAATTTAAAGAGATCCTGAGAGAGTGGGGGAGAGTGGGGGGGAGTGGGGGAGACTTAAAGGACTTTGAGCAATCGATATAGATCATGGGCACGCAGCTCGGCGTGGTCTAAAATTAACTCCGTGTGATTTAACACTAAATACAGAATAATTCTTTTCCACCTTGACCATGATGAGTATATTATACAGTACTTTATATAAAGTCTAAATACTTTTTAAAATCTATATTAAACTTTAATAAATTTTACAAAAAAAAAGGATTCCTAATAAAAGACTTTAATAAAGACCCTAACCATCCTAAAATCCCTAAAATACTCTAAAATCCTGGTATAAAGCTCATCATAGTCTAAAATACTAAGAATCTTAACTACAATGAGGTTTTGCCAAGGATAGCTCGGCGTGGTTTAAAACGGGCGGTCAGATAAGTAGCAGAATTTAAGACCACGCTCAGGTTTTTTCAGATCACGACGAGCTGCAACCCGATAGATCATTCTTAATCAACTTGTCCGAGAGGCTTACATAAGCAACATGCTGGATTAAATTTGTTCCAACTTTCCGCCCTGCCCAAGATGGTTGCGGGGTCTGGACTAATTACCCGCACGGCCGCCCCTTCCTTCAAAGATAAAAGAGAGAAACATCCCATCTGTTTCTTCTACAACCAGACGTTTCCAATTTCCAACTATGTTAAAATTGCGTTGGAACACCAGGCAATTCTTACCATGCTTTAGCTATTCATCTCAAGCTCATATATCTCGTTTATATCATATTCCGATGAGAACAATGACTTCCTCACAAGAGCTTCTTCCTCCACGACAGTTTCCTACTTCGGGCTACGTAAGCTTAAACCCTCTGGAAAAGATAGAAGAAGAAAGTCTACCCCTATATAAACCGGAGAACTATTATCCAGTTTCTATTGGTGAAGTCTTCGGTTCCAGATACCAAGTGGTTTCAAAGCTTGGATATGGCACTTCCTCTACTGTTTGGCTCTGCCGGGATCTTCGGTAAGTACTTGGACGAGTTTATAGTCACATCTCTAATATCTTATAGAGACCGATGTTACTATACTCTTAAGATATGTGCAAAGGGGCAAAGTTCTGATCGGGAAGTCACTATATCTGAGCATCTGAAGCAATCCTGCAATGAACTTAGAAAAAGGATGCTCCGTCTGGTCCTGGACTCATTTGAGGTTGTTGGACCACATGGGGTATACATTTGCCTGATTTATCAGGCACTTGGAATGAGTTTTGCCGAGTTCCAAGACTTGTTACCTGATAAGAAGTTTTCAAAGGATCTTATTCAAAGAAGTACCCAGCTTGTTTTGGTAGCATTGTCTTCAATGCATGAAAGAAATGTTATTCATACTGGTAAGGCTATAACAGCAGGTAAAGAGAATCTAAGCTAACATATACAGATATTTCACCGAATAACATACTCCAGGGGGTGGACAATAGCTCTATCTTATCTAAAATGGAGGAAGATGAAGTAGAACGACCAATTGCTAGAAAGATCCTGAGCGACCGTCATATCTACTATTCCCGTCCAATGCCTTCTTGTGCAGGTCTGCCTGTGGTTTCTGATCTAGGAGAAGCTAGAATTGGAAAAGGAAAGCATAATGGTGATATTATGCCCGGTATCTATCGCGCACCAGAAGTCATCTTAGAAATGGACTGGGATTACAAGGTCGATATCTGGTCAGTCGGTAATATGGTACGTAAATACTATACTAAGTGATTATAGTAAATATGCTGGCTAACATACATCGAAAGGTCTGGGATCTTGCGGAGGGCAATCATCTTTTTTTCGCTAAAAGAAACGGTGCTCTCAGCGATGAGCAGCATCTGGCTGAGATGGTGTCTCTTATGGGCCCTCCGCCCCAAGAGTTCTTAAAGAGAAGTAAAAAGTGCGAAAGATTCTGGGATAGTGAAGGTATGTTTTTTTTTTAAAAAAAATAATTGTCACTATTGACTTTAGTCACTAATATTAGTATTCAGGTAATTGGAAAGGTTCTATATGCATACCAGAGCAGTCTTTTGAGATTAGAGAGCTTCAATTTTCTGGTGAGGACAAAGTTCTTTTTCTAAACTTCTTGCGCAGAATATTTCGATGGCTGCCAGATGAACGACCAACAGCAGAAGAGCTCGCGTATGATGAGTTTCTCATGCAACCAATTATAGCAGCAAGAGGTTAATCATTCGCATTTGATGGAAGACAATGATGAGGGTCTTTTTTCTGTTTTTTTCTTTTGAGGGCAGTAGCCACATAATAACCCCAGACCCGGCTACACCAACATCAAACCCCGAGTCGCTTTGGCTGAAAGTGATATCACGTGCCTCGGTAGATGCGGAGGAAATAAACATACCACATCCGATATGGCTTTATAAGTATGTTGTTGAAAATAAAAGGTAGAGGCTCTCGTGACTTAGTAACGAAAGTAATACTACGTTTTAGTGACTTACCCAATACTAAGACTTTTTGTCTATTGATATCAAGCCCTGATACGTGGAAAGAGCTAGCAGCAAATGACAGCAGAAGCAGATAGAATGATTCTTTGATCAACTATCAGTCTATAATAGATGCCCATCCGACAATCGCAACCTTGCAGCAGTAAAGACAGCTAACTTTTTCCTGCTCATAAGCCGATTTTTACATGACCCTTCGAGGCTGGCTGAGAATCACCAACATCAGTTCAGACAACTAACCGCTAGCAAAGAGACAAGGACACAAGGCAAAGCGTTGGTTGAATTATCGCTATCTAGGCTACGTGGTCCAGGGTGAGAGAGTAGGTGTTGTAAGCCTCTAACAACATCTGGATTCATGCTATCAGCCGGTCACTTGTATCCTCTACATTCATCATGCTAACAAAATACGGTACTTCGAGTTTAGACATAAGCGACTCATCGAAAGTAGAATCAGAATGGACAGTAGTCCCCCTCTGAATGTGCGGCATGAGCCTCACAGGGGGGCGGAGGAGCTGGAACTGAGGCTAAGGCCCTTGCTCTATAAGGGTCAAACTATAGATAGTTCTAATATTATTCTAAATTATAATTTATAACTAGCTTTTTTTTTTATTATTATAAATATCATGCTAGTAACTTACAAAAGAATTTTATTAAAATATAAAAGATTATAAGATTACTATTTATTATATTATATAAATAGTTCTAACTTCGATAGACCTAAGCTTTGATTACATGACATGACTGATCTTCTGTATGAAATCACTTTTGGAGCTGTTTCTTGAAAAAAAGGGCTATCTTGAATAGAATAAAAATGATGTTAAACCAGGACCCCCAGGTTGAGGGTTCTATTTAATGTCCACAGAAATTCCTGTCTGATTGTTAGAGCCTTGATTGTTTACCCACTCGCTCACCTTGCTCACCCAAATCACCTGGACTCATTCTGTGACTTCGCATTGCTCACCCCAAAAGCAGCAATCTAGAAAAGGCTCATCTTCCAGTTTGCCGATCAACGTCAAAGTCGACACCCACATATATGTCAAACTTGGACCACTGAGAGGCGGTAAAGCTGCCGTTGATGTCAAAGGCCATTTTGATTCGGCTTTTGTCGGGCTGAACAGCAAGCCATCTTACTGTCTGCTTCATTTGCTCCGGTGTCACAGCGTGAATCATGTTATGAACGGCCTTGGTAACCTTCCAGAGCGGGCCGTCTGCGAGTAGCTCATGTGATAGATACATATACGAGCCGTATACGAGGTTGGGGAAGTATCGGGGTGAGAAATTGAGACGGGTCGGGCCGCGCATGTTGATGAATGACAAGACCCCGGTGGATAGTTGTGTGATGGCAGCGGAGGTTGGTATTCCCAGAGAAGTTAGGTACTGGAGCCGCGCGCGATAGGTGAGCTGGTACAGATACGAAACAAGGGCATCATTCGACGATACCCAGTCGTGTCCACTTGGATCTGTCGCTCGCGCGTTAAGTTCCTGGAGCTTTTGACCGGAGAATCGCAGTACACGCCCGAGTACCGGGGGAGGCGCCAGTTGGTCAGTTGAAGGGGAGGCTTGAGATTTCGGGGCTGGGACGGGCCTCTCGTCTAGGTAGAATACAGATGGGGTGTACTCGAGGGCAGCCTGGCGCTCTTCCGATGCCATGGTGTCCGGATCTCGAAGGTATGAGCGGATCTCAGGTGGTGATGTAAGGGTTGGCTTCTGCGCATCATCCCCATTCTGTCTAGAGGATCTGAGACCGCGGTACAGCTGCGCTAGGTCGCGGACAAACTGGAAGAATCCGCAGGCATCACAGACAATATGGTGTATGCGGATGCCGAGCGCGACACTCCCACAGGCGAAGCATGTGTGCTGCATGGCTAAGATCGGATCGCGGCAGACGCCCTCTATCGTCGGATCGAAAGCCGGCAGTAGAGAACTGCCAGAGCCGGGCAGGCTGGTCATGAGGATACGGCCCGACTTGCTCTTGATGTCATCTAGTCGTAGGCTGCAGTGCGCCGTAAGAAGCTCCGCTCCGGTACCAAGGCCAACAATCTCGGGGGTATGGCTATTCGAATCGAAATGCAAACGGCCTGTCAAATGTGGATAATAATCCAAGACCAAGGCAAGCGCTGCTCGCAAGGATTCGAGCTCAACCAGCACGCTATCATCCGTGCTCGCGTTCGATGTGGGCTTGCTTCCCGTAGACAAAGACAGAATCGACAGGTACGGATGGAAACACCATGTGATCCATGGGACCTAATTTGAATGGCGACTCAAGCGCAGCAACAGCAGCCTCGCTCGCACACTGGAGCGGATATCGTGCGGTGACCTTGACAATGCAGCTGCAGACATGATCATAGACTGGGAAACAAAGCCCCCTAGAACTTGCGGTTGCGCTATGAAATTCGAGGTCTCGGCGCTGAAATAATTAGAGATGACTGCCTAGCAGAACAAGTCAGTCGACCTGGTAGCCAGTCTGCATAGGGTTCCGGTCTTCTCACTAAGCGCCACCCGCCAATCCGACCGAACTTCACCCCAACACTGTTTTCTTCGTCCGAACCAGTGGATCAGCCCAACAGTCAATCCTACCGGCACAATGGAAGCGTCCCCGACGATCTCAACCAAGCGAATGAGAAAAGGGACACGCAGTTGCACTGCCTGTGAGTGTTTCACTTTTCTCCGAGGGTCGTGGCGCCCTGACCTGACGGCATGTAGGTCGGCGTCGGAAAGTTCGCTGCACATTCCCTTTGGACGAATCCGACGTGTGTTCCCACTGTGCGAGGCGAGGATCTGCATGCATCCCCCAAGACGCGTCACCCGAACTGGATTTTGGGAATAGTGTGACTCGTCAACGTCGCCAAGCGGGGTCACGATCTTGTAACCAGCCCCTGGTGCAAGCCACACCCGTGCGGGAGACCCCAGATGGTTCGGCCCGTTTTAGGGATGCCCTGAAGCATTTACGGCAAAAGATAGCGATGTCACTTGATTCGCGTCGAGGTCATGTCCCCACTCGAGGCGTCACCGGTACAGCTCGTGGGCCGGACTCGGTGCAGAGTGACTGTGCACCAATCATGAAGCTGTTGGACCATGAGTTGGTAAGGTGTTCACCGTTACACCACCGCAGAAACTCCTGCTGATACAATGTAGATCGGTCGAGTTTCTGAGTCCGATGGAGATGTATCTCGACAAATCTCAGATCAAGAGTCTAGGCATGACAAACATAACTCGTCCCTTAAACCTATCGAGCATGCCGCGGCGCTCCAAGGTCTCTGCGAGGCACTGCCTTCAGAGCCTGAAATTAAAGATATCTTCCAAAACAGAAGTAAATGGTGGGACTCCTGGCGCGAATCCTTCGGACTGAGCTGGGGCGACGAAGATGATTCCAGCCTCGAATCCTTCGCCATCCGAGCATTCCGTACGGGCCATCCCGCGTTAGTTGGAAGTCTTCTGCTTTGCTTTGCCTTCAGCACGGGCGATTTTGCAAGATACCTCCCTCCTGTGGAACAGTGGATCCTAAACAACGACGAGCTGGCCGGCGGCGGATATGGTTTGCAGTGTCTGATGGGCCTGGGACTCTGTTTCATGAGCTCTTCACAACCTCGTCGTGCGTGGATGGCATATCGCAAAGCAAACACCCTCATGCAGCTCGCGGGCATTCATCGAACACATAGGAAATCGAAGAGCCTGGATACTCTCTTCTGGCAGTTATTTGCCGCTGACCGGTGGGTTAGTCTGTTGGTCGGACTGCCATATTCTGTGCCTGAGAATCTCTGTGATCTTTATATCCCTCCCCCGGATGACGATTCATTCGTCAGCTTTCATTATCGACATATGTCTGTGCTGACTGGCCGGGTTATTGATTGCCTGCAGTCTGCAAAGGGACCTTCCCTGTCCACTGTCATGGGAGTCGATGAGCAGATCGACGAGATCACTGCGCAACTTCCAGCCGGATATCTGGATCCGACACAGATCGTCCTATGTCAGGATGCCAAAGAGAAACATGTCCGGGTTTTTCGCCTGGCACACGTGCACCACCTAAAGGCACATCTATATATGCCATTATTTTTGCAACGCTCCCGTGATAACAGACAGGAGTACAGTCGAATGGCCTGTGTGAGGAGCGCAAGGATTCTTTTAGAGGCGTATCTTCTCCTGTATGAGAGTGACCCTGCGATGGCAAGCACGGATAACAGCATCAAGCAGTCGGGAATGAGCGCGCTAACTGCAGCGGTGATAGTCTTCTTAAATTTACTCGGCTATGGGAGGGATGCTGCTATCGATCCTGTGTCACATAGTGGCACTGATAAGTACGATGACGGGGGATTGATTAATCGGACCACCACTGCTCTCAAAGGCTGCTCAGAAGGCCAGCCAAGTTCGTTCGCTGGTCAGTGCCACGCTGCACTGGAAAATCTGGTGTCGAGCAGTCGAACTTTGGACAAAGGAGAGCGTCGGGATATCGTCGTCCCGTATTTTGGCATGGTGACGATTGACCGCAGGGATCACGCCTTGCAAGGTCATCCTGATCCTTGGTTGGAGAATCCGACCGAGTCGACCTCTTCGACGGCGTTGAATGCTGACAGCAGCATCCCCGCCCTGCCGGCTTTGTGCGAGGACATATTCCTCTCATATTCCGGCCCATGGGCAGCGCACGACCCGAATCATGGCGAGCCGTTTGCTGACGATTTCAGCACGGCATTCGATTGGATGACTGGGACGGATTATGGCTATTTCCAACACTAGCTCACTGCCAGCCGTAACAAAAGCTCAGACATAAACAACTTTTTAAATCTAGTCAGGATCTATATTGTATATTATATAAGGATATATGTTCAGATAGGCGGATCAAATCATGTTATTCTCATCGATCCCAGCAACAGAGACACCCCCAGGCCCCGAGGGCTTCGGGGCGTTGCTAGGCCTTCTGGCCCGCACTTTAGTGACCGAGAAACTTCTTCCAAGACCGGGGGCCTTGTTCGTGGGTTTGGCACCGTTTGCGGTAGTTTCTTCCAAACGTAGCACCACCTCAACAGCCTTATCATCCTCAATGACCTTGGGGTGTCTGGCGGCAAAGTACCGGGCGTACTTGAAGAGGGACCAATAACAGCTGACGACGTTGATCAGGAAGAGAACAATTTTGTATGGCATGTAGTAGAAGAGCAAGCATATCCAGCTGACGGATTCCTTTTTCAGGCGAAGATGGACCAGGTTGAAGATGATGACGTTCAAAAAGTACAGGCCATTGGTGATAGCCAGCATGATGCCACAGAACTCCGGCCGGACCACAAGTGAGATCGGTAGCATAAATGGGGCGAGGAGGTATAGCAGAGTTTCGTAAACCTATTTCAAATGTAAGCATGGTGGTATTGCAGGGCCAGGAGCTCGGCAGAACTCACCTCCTGGAAAACAAACAACTTCGCGCCTAATTCCCACAATCCAAGGTTCCAACTGCAGATGATGTACTTCATGTTATACCACATGCCATTGACGAAGAAGAAATTCCAGCGCGTGAACCGCTGCTTGAAGATGGTCATCTCGCCAAACCCTCCACGCGAACCGCCCGAACTAAAAAAGACAGCGGACGGGGTCTCTGTCTCAACAAAAACGGACGAGCACATGGTGATACGTCCGCCTAGCCGGCGGCAGCTGTCGCCAAAGAACCAATCTTCTGACACCGAGAATCCCGGATGATCATGGAAGGTCTGCTTGAGAAAGTCTGTCCGCCAGAGAGAGATGGCGCTGTGCGGAAAGGTCGCACTGCCCAAGTAGCCGGCAAATGCACGCTGGAGACCCGAGATCTTATACTCAAGGTCCTGGGCTTGCTGACACAGGGTGCCACGCGAAGACTCTGGCCCGACACTCTTGATAGTATAGCCGATGCTCTGGATACGACCTTTAAGTCGGTCACTCACGACGGGGAAGTTCGGGGGCAGCGCGCAGTCGTCATCAATCAGCAGAACATAGGGAAAGTCCTTGGCCGCGTAGCAGCCGACGAACTGCGCAATAATCTTGCTCCCGACAGGACACCAAAGATGATTGACACCATACGGACGGCAGACCTCTTCGGTGTTATCCAGTGGCTCGGGGGCGTTTCCATTCGCGATGACGAAGATATTTTCCGGGGGAAAGATGCGCAACGCTGCGTCAAGAGTTGGTCCGATTATGCTAGCGGATTTATAGCATGGAATTAAAAGGGCGGTGGACTTGGCAGAGTTTCGATTGCGCTCAAGGTCCTCGTCTGTCGTATTGCTGTCCACTGGGGGTGGATTCTTTTCAAAGAGAACCAGCAAAGGCGTAAATGCGTAACTGTCAGATGACAGTCAGCCTCAGACTCATCCATTGTAAAGACGACGAGAGGGTACTTACAGGACAGAAATGCCAATTGTGATTCCCCAGCCTCCTGGGATGACGAACTTGGTCCGAACCACATAGTAAAGCCACCAGACGGCACCACGCCAAAGAGGCATCCCAATGAGGACGAAATAGATGAAGGCCGCAAGTATGACATACACTGTATATTCGAAGAGAATCTGCACCCAATACTTCCTTTGTAAGGCGACACGCCTCTCCTTGGCTTTTTCGTAGACATCGTAAATGCTGTGTCGTGCCGGGTTCCCACTCTCCTGAGGTTCCTCTGTCGGTTCAATGCGGGATATCCGGTGACTGTTAGGCCGGGGTGGAAGAGGCCACGCGTCGCCCCTCGCCGTCGGAATGGAGTCACCGGCCGGTAACTCCCCATCTCCAGGTCGTTCGTGTTGAGCTCTGGCGTCGGTTTGACCAGAGTCCAGGCCCGGAGAGCGCTGCCACTGAATATGACGGGCCTCCTTGTTGAAGTCATCCGGAGGTTCAAACTCTGCGATTGTAGATATCTCAGCCACGCTCAAGGGTGCACTCTGACGTCGGAGGTGATAATCCCTGGGCTTCTCCGGTTGAGAGCTATTCACACTAGCTGAGCGGCGGAGGCGGTCATATTGCCTTTCCAAGACCTCTGTACGAATGGCCTGCTGAACTGGACCAGGCTCAGACAGAGATGGCTCGTCTCTTTGGGTTGTCCAGGGACCAGTTGCCTGAGTGGTGGCGGCCAGTAGATGGGCCGGAATGACCACATCTTCCACCACAGATATGCGAGCATGCTTGCGTGACATTTCCTCCTGCGGTCGTTGATTTGTCTGGCCACTGAGGATTGCGGCTGGGGTCGCGTTTTAAACGTTTGAGCGCGGTGGTACAGCGTCCTAGGACGTGCACTCGATCTCATAACGGATCATTGTCAAGCGGGCAACGATCCGGACCCAGTAATCATCCTCCGGAGCTGTGATCATCTCCTAGAAAATTTCGTCAGGTGTGCGGATCACCAACCCAGGATTACCAATGGGCCATGGTGATCTGGGGCCAATAGTGCTATACTTGGACGTGGAGCGTGGTTAGGCCTATTCGGTAGCACCGGACAGGAGTCGCCACCATCTCAGAACATAGAGGAAGTCTGCGGATCAGTCAAGCCCTAGTTCGGTTCTGGCAATCGCATGTACTCCGTATTTCGCGCCATCTCCGTCCACCTTGAGAGCTAGCTTGGGAGGGTATAGTATGGCTCGTGTTCTTGCGGTCGAAAGCGAGACACCAGTTGGTCCGTTCACCAAGGCTAGACTGCGTTTCATCGAGTCGCTGAAGAGGCTCCTCGAAGTCATGATGGGCAAAATGAACCCAGCCACGGCCGTATGGGAGTCAGAAAAAAGGAATATGGAAAGGCAAACGAAGGAGGCCGAACTAAAAATTTACGTAACGGGCCGGAGACGATGGCTTGCTATTTCTAGCGGGAGGCGTGGCAATCCAAGGATCGCGATGAGATCGTGGCCCCAGCCCCAACTGCTGGCACTTCAATGGGTGCGTTCCTGAAACACCTGCCAGTTACTGTCTATTTTTGTGCGATTAAGTTTGCGCCTCAGGGAGACCCATCAGGCTTAGGGCTGGTTTCTGAGCATCATCCATGAGTCTCCACTCGGCGGGCCGACAGCATTCCTCGGTTCCTGAATAAGAAGAGTAATGATCAGCATGGTTTTAAAATTTCATCTCGGATTAGGAAAGACTACTCGGCATCGCCCCGATCGCTCTTTTCGTGCTGGCATGCAGAGACTTCGACTCGCCATGGTATCTGCTGATCAGTAGTGAAGGTGGCTCACTTGACTCGCAATAGCAAGAGGGAAAAGAGTTCCGGTGGACTTGAAGCTGTATCCCGTAGGATGGGAGAATAGATCTCGATGGTGATCATAGTACACAGCATGTCAGCAATAGCACGAACCACGGTGTTGAATGTGGAATCCCGGTAGATGATGAAACAGAGTGGCGCGAGAGGAGGGAGTGACAGGCAGGGTCTTCCAGCCGAGACAAACCCCCCCAACTCGTTCACCTGACTGCAGCCTGAGGGTCGAACCCTTGGGGTCTCCCCCACTTTCTCCTCCCATGCCCATCTTCTCCGGCACTTGCTTCCTCCAATTCGCCATGCCTACCTTGCCTACCTACCTCAATGACCGAGAATTCGGACCCTGTCAGCTTCGTCTTGGACTGGATCCACTTCCCGATGGTAAGAAAGCGCAGGTGGTGTTCGGTTAGGCAAGTGTATAGCCCCAGCCACAAGAGGGCGATACGAATGGCCGCTTGAAAAAGAAAAAAAGACGGTGCATATGTTCAACGCTTACCATCAATCTCCGAGGACCTGTGCAGGGAGGGCCATCACCCATTGGTTGCCCAACAGAAACGTGCCCAAAGCAAGTATATGCTTTTTCTCCCCCTTTTCCTTTTCCTTCCTGAAACTTGACAGTGTTTTCTTTTCCCAAGACATCAACCGTTGAATTAAATGCTGCCACTTCATCGTAACTTCATAAAGACTGAAAAGTTGCCCTATGCTAACCCAGCGCGCTAGTGCGGGATGGCACGAGGCAAACCTGCACCCAGGGAAACAGAAACCCCTGAGACCACTCCAAATCACCTTCATTGAACCGACAAGGATATCTCTATCGGTGTTTCAACATATCAGACTGAACATGGATGCAAGAGAGTCACCAGTAAGAACAATGTAGGAGGGTCCGACAAATCCTTCTTGATAAGAATAGCAACTCGTATGATTTGAAATTATCAGCCGGAGACCTATAACGATATGAACTTGACGTTGGATTTGAGAAAATACCAACTCGACAAAAATATAATCCACTTCTGCTCGGAGATCCAGGGATATGGTTCACACCATTTATGAATCGTTATACCTTTGTGGAGAATGCATACGGTCAACACGACGCTGTTTGATATCCTACTGGATTATTCTGATATGCGGGTCTGTTGCAGGACCGGGTACAGAGAAATATCGAAAGCAAGGCTTTGGGGGCCCAAAGCACAAGGGATCCACCGGCCATATTTGTCAACATGACGGCCGCTTACGGGATGGAGTCTAAAGGTACCTCAAAGGGCTGACTCGGTTTTCCAGAAGTAAGCTTATAGCTAACAGAACTGGCGGGGAAGCGAGCACGATCGGGACCAGATGTCATTAAAGGGTCTCTCATAAGGCTATGTTGTTGTGGTGGTCCAAAGGGATGCCGCTCTAATTATTGAAGTCATGAAAACTAGTTAACACAGGTATAAGAGACAATGCTTCCCACAATTGTCCCAGTGGCTTTGAATTCGTACACATCATGCGACGACGTGGCAGAGTTCCACTTGACCTACTTGGCTCACCAGGTACAGGATTCAAAGTACTTGCCTTCATTCTCTGATGCTTGCCGCGACCACTGCGTCGATATTTCTAGCAGTTGTTTGGTAGCGACTAAAGGATGGGTGATTGCGAGGATTACTATGCCACGAGAGGCATTGCGTAGGGTCGGGATTAAGTTTATCAGGCGGAACACATACGTCAGATGGTCCTCGTTGGGAGAGGAAGCTTAAAGACGGGACAAGCCGTGTCGAAAACGTGGAAGCGAAATGCGTACGTGGATGGAGACCACCTACGTACGGTGGTCTCGTCATGCAATGGCTCGGATGGGGATTTAAGTCGATAGAACGGTTTGGTTAAATTTAGATCTTTCGAAGGTGTCTGTGGGTTGTCCGACATGAGGTTCGAGAAAGAATATCACTAATCACCTGCAGTGGAGCTGCAATTTTTGGTCAGTATGAAAAAGGTCGTATACCTTTGCACCGATACCCAAATCAAGTCGATAACTAGGTCGTGGCCTGCGGACGACCTGCGGTCGCCCACAGCCCAAGGCATTGCGAAGCGTCTTAGTAAGCATCTTATAAGGCGTTTTTTAAAGCACCTAGTCAAAGACTATCTAAACGGCTAAAAGGGCTCTGTCAAACGCTCCCAAAGGGCTCCGTCAAGCACTTTTAAAGGGCCAAAGCACCCATAAATGTAGTACTGGATTCAGACCTACGGCCTGAATCTACGTAAAGTTCTGGTTCAAACCTACGGTTTGAAGCAACATTCTGGGGGGGGGCCTAGCCTACCCTTCCCCTCCAGACCCCCCTCCCCTGACTGGTTAAAGCGGTGAGTAAAGGCAATATCTAAAAGTCACGTTACGTGTGAACAAAAGAGCCAATTAGAAGCCATAATTTGTGCACTAATCAGAAGCCGAGGCTTGCTTGAAAAGACGTCGGGAACCTAACCTAGTGTTGCTTCGCGCTACGCGCTTCGCAAATAAAGAAGCAGAGCTACAGAGCAAGAAGACAGAATGTGGGGAAGATTCAGCAGAGGAATGACGACCGGTGGAGCGGCAGCAATGCTAGCTAAGCATTTCAAGCATCTGGTCTGCATATCGATCCACCAGCACAATCAATAATCTACTGTTCTATCAATAAGATAAACCCCGTGAAACCAAAAGAAGTTACTACAAACAAAGCATTCAAATCTTCTCTTATGGTCAGGTACCAAGTGTCTTACACCCGCCACGCTGATTCGCGAATCCAGCGTCGTGAGCCATGCTGTCGATCCAAATCATCCCGATCGCAAGCCCATCCATCCCAGCCACCGAATAAACAAAACAGCCCACCATTACCATCCAAGCGTTCCGCCCCATCACATCCATTTTATTCTCACTCTTCTTTTTCTTCTAGCATTTCTCTCTACATTCTCATAAGTTTATCCTTGATTTTTTTTTTCATCGTCCATGTCTATCTTATTCACCCCTCGATGAACCATCACCTCCACACCCTACCACTACCACTATAACAAACACTACGAACCCTCCTCCCCGCCTCCACCTCCGCCTCCACCTCCACCACCAAACCACCACCACCATGACTCCAATCCCGATCCCGCTATCGATACGAATACCCAACATCAACATCAACCACCTCCCCCTCCTCTTCCACCCCCGTTCTCACCACCAACCCCTCCCCAACACCAAACCCTCACAACCCCCCACCCACCTCATCAAACGCACCATCTTCATCCCCGCAACCTACAACTCCAACGGTCTCTCCCCCGGCGCCGTAGCCGGGGTAATAATCGGCAGTGTCCTGGGCTTCATCTTCCTCCTCTACCTCATCCTGCTTGCACTCGGCGCCGGGCGCAGATTCTCCAGCGAACCCAGCACGACCGAAGCCGGAACGGAAACCATGTCCGAGATTGTCGTCGAAGAGGAGCATCCGCGGCGATCATCGCGACGTCGACGACGCGAAGTCGTCGAGGAGGAGATTATTGAGAGTGGAGGGAGTAGACGGAGTCGGAGGTCAAGACGGGGGGGAGGAAGAAGAAGAGGTGGACGTGGGGAGAGGATTGTGGTGGAGGAGTCGGTGACGTCGCCGGATCGGTCGGATGTGGTGGAGGTGTTGGAGGAACATTCCAGTGTGGAGGGGCCGGAGAGAAGGAGGAGTAGGCCGGGGCATTATCGGGCTGTGGATCCGTTGGCGTATGGGGGGGTTACGGAGGATGAGAGTTTGGCGTCGTGAATTGGTTGGGGGTAGGGGGTTGAGTGATGAGTTCAATGTTGATTGGTATTGATTTTGGTTGTTATGATTGGTTTGATGATTTGATACCCTGCTGCCTGTTTCTATGATTAGGATGATAATGAGGATGATGATGATGTTACAGAGTACTGCGCTTCAATTCGCGGAGCACGGACACAGGGTTCCGATATGAAACTAGAGACGATAATGTTAATTCATTAGCTTAGCAATGATTGGATTAGAACGAAGGTACCGAGGAAAAGAAGAGACACTGTCATGCGCCGCTAAGCGCCGACACCAGTCGAATGAACCTGACTGAACTGAACTGAACCAAATATAGAAAAGACCGCGAACCGTGCTCCGAAATCCTTGCGCCAACCAGAAAAAGCAATACAGTATCCATCGCACCCATCCAATTCAGGCTAGAAACGAAGGCAGAAAAGAAGAATATAATCAGAGCGTTCTTAGAACAGGATATCCAAGCAGCAACAACAAGCCAATGCAGCCATTATACCCGCACAGATTCCGCCGCCCGATGATCCGCCCCGGTCTTGCCCGGCGTAGTAACCCTGTTGTTGTTGTTGCGGGGGAGGATAGTACATCGGTTGACCTTGGGGCGGGGGAGATCCGTAGTATCCTTGTTGCGGCGGAGGGCCGTAGTTCTGAGGCGGATAGCCTTGGTTGTAGCCCTGATTGTAGCCTTGGTTGTAGTAGTCTTGCGACGCGCCGGGATTGTAGGGACCGCCGTCGTGGGTCGGAGGGGGGTAGGAGGGAGGAGGGTTTTCCTGTTCAGGTATTAGTTGGGCGATGCGATGTGATGTATGGAATGTGGTGAGAGGTTGACGGAACGTACGGGTTTGTATGACATTTTTAAGGAGAACGAGGCAGCTGCCTTTGAGAGAGTGGATAGTTATGCGTTCTTCGTCAGAAGTAAGATATGCTGGGGAAGTTTGTCTTCGGGTGGAAGCGAGGGTCGTTGCAATTTGCAGAAAGGAAGAAGCGTGGAGGAGATAGTGAGGAGAAGAAGTTCGAAGAGAGACGAAGAGACGCCGAGCCACGAACTGAATGGCAGCTTGGCGGCTGGTCCGGATTAGGCAACCGGCAATGTCGGTCTACGGCGGGCGGGTTTGCGATTCTGGGATGACGAAGTCGATCGACTGGCCGGATGCCTTGCAGCAGCTACCCCTTTGTGGTACCTGAGAAACAATAGGCCCGCTCCGTCACACAGAGACTTTTATTCAAGTTGAGTCTGAATTGTATATCGCTATGGACGACATGGACCATGAGTTTGCAACAAATTGTGTGTCGGCGAAAGAGGGGAAAGCATGACGAATGTCCATCTTGGCGCGGCAGCTGACACTGGATGGGTTGCCCAAGGGAGTATAGTCCCTCGGTTCAGGCGGGCCACCTCTATGCTGTCCCAACACATCATGTTCCTGGCACGAACAGTTGAGTACCCCATTTAGCCAATACAGAAGTTAATTGGTAGCCGACCGCACTTATGAGGTGATGTGAAACAAGAAGTTTTGCCGTCGATACAGGCAAAGCACTTTAGACGATATGACTGAATTCGGACAACTCTTAGCGGCGATGGAGGCAAGAGCTGTGAATACTATGTAGTATGCCGAGTTGATCCTGCACTAGCTAGCTCTGGGGCTGTGCTGCTCGTTGATGAGGGATGTGTCCTTAGAACCACGCTGCTTAGAATATCTGTCAAGAGATGATCCAGACGCTCTATTCCTCCGAGTCCTTGAGTATCATACTGGGATCCTCGTATTGATGAGCAGCCACGCCGGAATATTCGACGATGGTTTTGAGTCGAAGAGACAGCTCGGTGTGTCTAAGCATGCAAATCACAGACGCTAATCAGGAGCAAACTTCTAATTAGGTTCGAGCATTCCAGACGGGTCAGTTGATTTGAGGACTTGACGCACCGAAGGAAATCAAGCGCAGCGGCCATTGGATCAAAATTTCCTAGCAGTTGCGTGTCAGTACTTCAAACGGAAGATAACCAACTTCACGTATGAGCCACATGAGAATGTCACCCAGGGTTCCGGATGGGTTGGTTCCTAAGAAACCTCGCCATTGCTTGACCCAGAGAAGTTAATTGAAATGAAGCTTGGGCCTCGAAACTGGGCCGGGGGAACAAAGAACAGCGTGAGATGGCAATGTTCGGTCTCACATGGGGTCAGCTTCCGACCTCCAAATGCTTCAGCATCATTGCTCAAGGGACAGTCAAAGGGATGCTTGTCGATTCACTGGGCACGAGGCTGCTCCCTGGATTGGTGGCCGCCGTGCCGCGCTAATCCGGTTCGAGTTCTCTCTCTTCGGCTTCGGCTTCAGCTTCAAACTAGCCGAATGTCGATTCCTGTGCTTTCGTGTTCCGGATCATATTATTAATTGGCCTTTCCCTAGTCGACGGATTTTACGGGCCTCCGAGGGTCCGAGTATCAGACAGCATCAAGCACTGATAATTGGCGGTGCTATGGCCATTCCATGCATAGTGGGTCAATTGTCTTTCAGCCCAACGCGAAAGCGCCGAAGCTAATCAAGCCAGAGGGACTAAATCGCAGGGCTACGAGGGTCTGGAGTCTACTTGACACACTAAAACAGCACCGCCACAGCAGTCTAATCCAAAGGCATTCGTCATCCACGTCGACACGTAAGTACACCATGGACGAGAACGGTGAGTCCAGCTAAGGAAGACCCATTTACAGGACAGGGGTTCGCGGCGCTGATTCGACTACTGCTGTCAGGAGAGGTTTCGTAATGGATTGTTGCTCCTCGTCGTCGGTTCACTCAGTGCGTCGAATGTCCCGAGGGAGATATGGAGTGTTAAAGTCCTGTTTGGCAACCCGCAAAATGCTCTCCAACCTACCTGTGTGGCCACCTGAGTGAAGCTATCAAGCGATTATTGTTCGAACCCAGTGAAGATGTGCTCTGGTGCCTGGTGTTGTCCGGGTTAGACGGCTACAGAGCATACGTATGCCCCAGAAAACCCTGATACTGCCAAGACCAATCAGACCCTTAGCATCTCCATCAGCCTTGAAGGGTCCAGATCAGTGCATAATATCGGGCCATGCATGATACCTCGGTCTTGGCATCAATACTGGCATTCCACCATTCGGGGTGTCAAGACGAACTCAGTTTACTCACACCCAACAATTAAAATGCGAACACATCACACGCTGTAAAAGATGCCGCGTACCAGGTAAAATTCTGTCTCCTATAATTCAAACCCCGCACTGGTTCCTTTGCGAACCGCTCATTCGTGGCTTACGCGCTAACTCATGGCTGCATTGCGTAAGCGCTCCACAGAGTAAGTCTGGCATCGATATCAGCACCTCTCTACCGTTTGAAAGTGCATGAGCTATTATGCTTAATGGCTATAATTCTGGCGGGTCCATCCGTGCACGAGTCAGGTTTCGAAACCTGCTGAGAAGGACGCAATTCACCCATTCAGGCCTGCAGATCCCGTCTAGTTGTAGCAGGCTCCCTCACCTAGAAGATTCCCTTGCTACTATGGGCGAGTCCCTTGGTCTGCCGGCTGTAACGGCTGGTTTGTCTGCCCTGGACCGGATAAGCGATTACGTATGCCTTCATTATTGTGACAGGGCCCCTAGGGGCCGATCAGCGTATCGCGGCAGCTGGGCTACGTGGTAGCCCGGTGCAGAACTCGATAGATAAACTATGGCATGGCTTCTGATGGTTTTCGATGCACCAACTGACTCTCTCATTCTTTCAATAGAGGGTCTATAGTACCCTGACGATCCGATAGCATCGTCGCTATCGCTATCCGGTTGCCCGAACAGGAAAGACACGATATCTAGCACTGAAGGGCTCTGTGGCATTGAAATAATTTTCTATGCGCTTTACGAACCACACAACATGTCCTACAGGAACCTGTCAAGTATAGATGTCGGAGATCGAACAGCCATTCCCAACTACGAGTTACATAATGTCCCCGTCGCACCACCTTATTCAGCCACCGACTCGGGACCTGCAGTTGCAGTTGCAGCTGCACCTGCAGCAGAGAAAGCCAACGTTGCAAAAAGCTCCGGGGGTGCATGGTACGACCCGCGATCATGGTCACTGTTGACGAAATTGATTGTTGCGGGCGGTGTTGTTGTTGTCATTGTTGCGCTGGTCGTGGGAATTTACGAGGGCACAAAATCATCATCATATCCTGATTACTCTGCATTGAGTTATAAGCTCGCAGATACATACTCCGGGTCTTCATTTTTCGATGAGTTTGAATACTATACCGCTACTGATCCAACGGACGGATTTGTAGAGTACGTGCATGGCCCTTCCCTCACGCACACGCAGAAATGAGGATTAACCCTATCCCAGCTACGTCGACAGCTCAACCGCCTCAGAGATGAACTTGACCTACGCATCCAGCTCCAGAGCCGTCTTACGAGTGGACACCAGCACCTCGAATCAAACCAGCGGCCGCAAATCCGTCCGCATCACCTCGAAGAATACCTACAACGACGGTCTTTTCATCTTCGACATCACCCACACTCCCTACGGATGCGCAACATGGCCAGCTCTCTGGCTCACCGACCCCGACAATTGGCCCGAACACGGAGAAATCGATGTTCTCGAGTCCAACAACAAAGGCACCCACGGCAACGCCATGACCCTGCACACAACCAAGGACTGTAAAATGAACGTGAAGCGTAAAGAAACCGGCACCGCCTCATACACCAACTGCCTGAATACCGCCAACGACAACGCCGGCTGCGGCGTATCAGGTGGTAAAGCAACCTATGGCGAGAAATTCAACTCCAACGGCGGCGGCGTAAGTGAACCCCCCCTCTCCCCTTCCCCCCAACCCTTTCATCCCCAAATCCATCCCACAATCCTAAAACCACACCCCAAACCCACAGATCTACGCCATGGAACTCCGCAACGCCGGCATCCGCGTCTGGATGTTCAGCCGCGACGACATCCCCACCGACATCTCCAACAGCAGCGACACGCCCGACCCCTCAACCTGGGGCGAAGCCCTCGCCGACTTCCCCAACACAAACTGCGACATCGCCTCCCACTTCAAGAACCAAAGCATCATCGTCAACATCGATATCTGCGGCGACCTTGCCGGCGCAACAACCTACTACACCGATCTCTACGATTGTCCGTCCACATGCACAAAATGGGCCGCTGAAAACGGTGCTAACTTCACAAATGCTTACTGGGAATTCAAGAGCTTTAAGGTCTATCAGACCTCTTCTTCTTCTTCTTCTTCTTCTTCTTCGTCCTCCTCATCGTCGAGCTCAGCTGTAGCTTCTTCGGCGACAGCAGCAGAATACGGGGCTTCGACCACGACGGCGGGGGATGCTGCTGCTACTACTACCGCTACTTCAGGAGGTTCAGGTCAAGGACAATCGGGATCTCAGTCCGGAAGTGGTGGACAGCAGGGGGGAGGTAGTTCTCAAGGAGGAGGACAAAGTCAAGGACAAAGTACTACTAGTCAAGAAGAGAATACGAATGAAGAACAAGGGGGACAACAGGGCGGACAACGATAATGCCTTATTATTAATAATGCTATTTATATCATTTTTCTTAATCATGTCTTTTTTTTTTGGTCTTGTCTTCGCTTCTTTGTTCTTCTTTCTATCCATTGCCTTTTTACTAGGCCCTATCCTGGCTGGACTTGACACGGTTGATACATATTCTATCCTTGATAATGATGGTAATTATAAAGGTATGAGGTGTTTTAGATGATGATATGACGCTCTGCTACTATCTAATGAGGGAAGATGATAATAAAACGTTGTGAAAAAGCAGTGATCTAGAAGTCTTATACGCCTGTGCTTGATTTTTCTTACATGATGCTACAATGAGTAAGTCACTCCTAACAGTCTGCACAAAATTGTCACTCAATGCAACCTTTTATACTCCTTACAAAATGTTCATCGTCCTACATCAACCCGTACAACTTGCTTTTTTCCAATCGCTCATTCGTTACTTACACGACACGCTGCTAAACAATCGCTGACTGAACGCTCCTGGCTGTCACCGTTCGTGGGGATGGGGTCAGAACGGGCAGAGAAGAGAGGAGATATGGTAAGACATGAAATAAGAAAGCGTAGGTAGGGAAAAGTAAAATAAAGTGAATTACACAGAAGGAAAATAAACAACCCGGACGGAGCCCGGGCTGGTAGCACGGTTATCACGCAAGAAACCAATACCCGTGTATACTGGTTTCTGTCTTCGTAAGGCAAAAAATGTGGACATGTCGGTAGGTAGGTATGGCGTAGGAGGAATAATGGGTTGGAGTCACAGAATGACTCGTGGATGCAAATAGGAAACCAAAGGATCACGTAAATGGGACAAATGCTAGTCTTTGCTTTCGCAGATCTAACCAGGAGCATGCGCTAATGCAAGATGTGAATGCAATGCGATGCAATAGTCTATGTTGGGCGGGCGATTTAGGCCTGGTCCTCGAGGGAGGCCTTCTGGAGCTCTTCGGACACGTCGGCAGCAGCGTCGGTCTCCTGCTTCAACTCTGCGTCAGCGGAGACCTTGCCATTGACACCGCTGTTCTTGACGGCGGGCTTCTTGGCAGCGTCGGTGGCACGGTCGCCGTTGGCAGCAGCCGTCTCTTCCGCCTCCAGGCGGGCAATCTCCTCCTGTGCCTTCTTGATGTTCTGGAAGAGTTCGTTAGCATTGGCCCCAACACGACGGGATTCTTCTTCAACTCACCTCCTCAGTCTTGGAAGCCTGGTTCTTCTTCCACTCGGTGATCTTAGCAGCAAGCTTCTCGATCACAGCAGGGACATCCGACTGGTTCATGGGAGGGTCGATCTTGACCTTGGCGAAGTCCTCAATGACACCAACGTTGAGGTTGAACTTGGTCTCGACCGGAGCGCTGGGGGCGGGGCTGCCGTTGGCGCCCTTCTTTCCCTTCTTACCCTTCTTGCCACCAGTGCCGACGAAGTATTCCTCCTCGCGGTCATCCTTCTTCAGAACCTTCATGCCCTTGATGGCCGAGTCCTCCACAGTACGGCCGACCTCGGCGCGGAAGTTGGAGCCCTCATCCTTCTTCTCATCCAGACCGAGAGAGGCGAAGTCGTAAGAGGGGTTGAAGTGACGGATGAGACCCTGGCCAGTGAGGATCTCGTCGGTGTAAGCAAGGCGAGAAGCCTCCTCCAGCTTCTTGTCGGCGATCTTCTTGCGCTTCTCGCGCTCAAAAGCGTCGCGCTGGGCCTTCTGCTTTTCGCGGCGGACTCTCCAGGCCTCATCCTCGTACTCCTTGTAAGCCTTGCGGGCCTTGTAGTAGGTATCCTTAATTTCACGGATAGTAGTCCACTTCTGTTGTTGCTCGCCGTGGAGCTTAGTGCGCTCGTCCCTCAGGGCGTTAAGGTTCTTAAAGGCACTGTCTTGCCCGGCCTTGATGCCATCAAGCTCCTTCTGGATCTCGGAGTACTTGTCGCTAAGAGCCTTGGCCTCGGGGTTGTCGAGGGTCTTCTTGAGAGAAGCGATCTGGGTCTTGAGGTCGTTGATGACCTTCTGGGCTTCATCCAAGCCAGCGAAGTTCTTGCGCTGCTTGCGCATGTTCGAGATGTCGGACAAAATCTTGCGCTCATCGACCAAGCGGAGAGTACCGGAGTCGACCTGCTTCTCGAGGCGGGCAATTTCACGGTCGAGTTCCTCGACATTCTTGAAAGACATGCGCGTGCGAGAGTTGTTTTGCTCGGAAATGCGAGCCTTGAGCGTAGCATCGAGGGCATTGATCTTCTCCTGGGTGCTGGACCGGGAAGCCTTGAATCCCTGCTGCTTCTGACGGATCGAGGACAGCTCAGCGCGGAGCTCCTGCTGTCTCTTCGCGGCGGGCGTGTCCTGGTTGTTGGGCTTGGCGGTCTCGATCTTGGCCTTGACTTCGGTCTTGGATAAAGTTAGTTCGACTGAGACCTGTAGCGGAGAGCAAATAGCACTCGGGTTGCGATTGGGTGGGGAAAAGGGAGCGCAAGAGATGCATTGCAGGGGTAGGCCCTCCAAGGCCAGTTAGGCAGAAAAAGGCCACGAGGCGGGAATCCGTCATCACCGCAAGGCATTGAGGGAATCAATCGCAAATGGGATCACGCCAATTAAACCGCAAAGGTCTCACATACCAATTTCGCCTGAACCGCAGCATGTTCCTTCTCGGCCTGGGCCAGATCGGCCTTGAAAGTCTCCTCGTTGGGCTTAGTAGGCTTCACCTTGTGCTCCGTAGCAGGAGCGGATTTGGCGTCAGCGGCCATGGCGAGAGGTGGGGGGAGAGCAAAAGAGGAGACACTGGACGAGAGAGAGCGGATTGACCGAAATCAACCGGGGAAAAGAAGCTCAAACGAGCGGGAGGGAGAAGCACAGGGAGGGGGGGGGGGGAACTCGTTGAGGGGGTAAAGAGGACGCGGAGGGAGAAAGTCGGGCTCTTTTTCTTGGTCTGGCCTTTCTGCTCGTTCGTTGGCGGCGCTTACCATTGGCGCTTTTAGCGCTGGCCCGCCGATTTTTCGAGAACCGCTTTTTGCTTCCATCATCGACTCTCCCCCTCCAGCCTTGACAGCTTCCTGCTCCGCGTTCCCCGGGCGATTTCGCTTCTTCTGCCCCATTGTCGATTTTCTGTCTGTCTCAGACCTCATTTCCCCCCCTTTTCCGTGACTCGCGCCGCGGTGTGCCCCCTCTACAACCATGGACGAAGACTACTCTGCAGGCTCCGTCGACGCCGACCGCGAGATGACCAGACTCTGGCGCACATGGAGGACGGTCTTTGAGATGCTGTTGGACCGTGTAAGGATCCCTCATCTCTAGCTAACATTCGCCTCATCATGCGACCTCACTGACCGCGTCATTCACAGGGATACGAGGTGACCGAGGAGGAAGTGCAGATGCCTCTGGCCGTCTTCAAGAGAAATTATTCCGACCCTCTTGGATACCCCGAGTACGCGCGCCCTCAATCCACACCACCCTCATCAAACCATTCCCCCACCAATCTAACAAATACCTCTCAGTCGCAACAAGATGAAAGTCAGTGCCCGCCCCACCGAAGCCATGCAGGCGAAATACACTCCCTTGCCCAGCAAATCCAACCCGGACCCCCAGCCCGACTGCGGCACCATCTACGTTGAATTCTGCCCGGACGCGACCGGCGTCGGTACCAAGCAAGTGCGTACCTTCAACCACTTCGTCGACGAGAACAACTTCCACACCGGCATCTTCATCACCCAGACTCCCATCTCGCCGTCCGCTGTGCGCCTGCTGAGCAGCATGCCCGGCCGTATCTGCGAGCACTTCCAGGAGCAGGATCTGCTGGTCAACATCACCCGCCACGAACTGGTCCCCAAACACGTCCTGCTGAGCCCGGATGAGAAGGCTCGTCTGTTGGAGCGCTACCGTCTGAAGGAGTCGCAATTGCCCCGTATACAGGTCTCCGATCCTGTGGCTAGATACTTGGGTCTGCGCAGAGGCCAGGTCGTGAAGATTATTCGGAAGAGTGAGACGGCTGGTCGCTATGCCAGTTACCGCTGGGTTATATAATCGAACCGGGTTCGGTCGCCAATGCGGGTGCTGTTGGGTTCAATCGAAGAGTATGCGTTCTGTCCTGGTCTCTGGCTCAGCCAAACGATCAGCGCATTATTCGCAGAATCTTCGTCAAGGGATCGGAGAGAAAGAGTTCGCAGAAAGAAATGGCGCGGAAAAGAACAAGGGGATGGGATCAAAAAGGAAAAAGAAAAACTTGTCTAATTACAGGCATCGGGCAGCATGGCGTAAGGGCGAAAAATCTCCATGTGTTTCTTCACGGCTGGTGTATGTATGTCTTTTGTCTTCCGGTTGGCTAGGGTGCTTTCACCTCCAATATCTATCTACTAACTCAAACAATGGCTGTATAAGAGTGAATGAAACCAATTTTTGTATTGCTTGAGTTCTTGTACTTTTTGTATTAGACGATGACACGCGTGAAAGGTACCAAAGTATTAAGTTCGTCAAATGTGTAGCCGTTACAGTGCTATGTCCTACAGCCCAACCCAGCGCTCAGCGTGCCTGCGCAAGCGCTATCAATGTACTCCGGGCCTTCTATACAAATCATACTATCACAGATCTACCCTGTTTCGGCCGAAAAGCAGCCAGTGCACCCAAAAAGCCGCCAGATCCAGAGTCATCCATTCATACAGATACGTAGTGCGTCGTGATCAATCGTTCAAACATCATATGAGGCCTCAGCGTCTCGACAGCAGCCCACCCACATCGTGCAGTTCAACCTCATCACCCTCGATTATAGGTGCGGACACGTCCGCTTGGGATCGATAGGAAGGAACCGGGGAGTCGGGAGGGTCACTGAAGTGGACACTAGAGCCACGACGGCGATTGGAGGAATGGGAGTTGTTTCGCAATCCTCCCGAGCGCGAAAAGTTGGATGTTGTTAGAGAAGAGCGCGGGGTTGTGGGCGAGGTATTGAGGTTTATGGTCCGAGGAGGGTCCGGATTGGACATCAAACCCCCGACATCTTGGAGAAAAGCCCTGCTTCCTCCGCTAGGATGGCGAGGTTGCTCTGGATATCGCGGGAGTTGTGCGATGCTAGTCGGAGGCTGACTGCTTAAGAGACTGCCAACGTCGTAGATGTGAAAGTTGATGGGAGATGATGACATTACCGCATCTGCGGATATCTTGCGCGGTGTCTTGTTGGTCTCAATGTGCTCGTGCGGACTGACCTTCATATCGAAACTGCCTGTGCTGGAGGTCCGGTCGTCATCGATGCCACCGGAACGCTGATTGAAGGACCAGTTGGGGTCCAAGGTCCCTGTGCGGGCCGTCAATGGATGAACAGGCACTGCAATAGGCGCAGGGCGAGGTGTGGTCTTGTCGGCATAGCACAGCTCCGGGTCCAAGCGGATACCCAAATCAGCAGCCAGATCTGAGTCGCTCCCCCATTGGTGGTGTGTGATAGTTTGGCGACGGACGGAACTGTGATCCATGCTTTCACTAACAGAGGCCGATCCTTGATCCTTTTTGAATTTGACTTTCTTGACGCCCTTGTCACGCACGAATGAGCCGATAATGACAGCATTGGAAACCGCTGTGGCGGCTAGGATTTCGAGTGATGCCAAGAGCGATCGATACTGTTGCGAGCCGTCATGCCAAATGACCGACGGCACTCGATAGCATGTGATGCCGACCAGGATCAAGGACAGAGCGAACAGGACCACAAGTGATATTTTGCGTTTCAGCGGCATGTGAGTCATCACGATGAAGGGAATCGGGAAAGAGACCAGGAGCAGGTCGGTTACCACGTCACAAGACCCCATGGTGATCAGATTGGCATAGCCGAGGCGACACCTTGGACCTGGATCAGGTACAACTTGCCAGTAATGGTCGAATGGTTGACACTCGGCGAGAGTAGCAACTATTACTGCAAACAAGGTCGATGCCAGGAAGTAGTAGAGAAACTGGAGGAATATCCGGAGAGACCGTCGCCATATCTTCCTTGCTACTCGCTTGAGAAATTCACATACTGTGAACTTGGCTATCCAGATGCTATCCGGATCAGGGTCATCAGATATGCATTCGAAAATATGAACTCGAAGAAGAAACTCACAAGATAGCGTAGAAGATACGAGCAACCAGGACCAATTTGCTGCCGATTTCTCTGTGCTGGATGTCTTCGGCAGTCAAACCATCTGTTTTGGTATTGTTGGTACCCCAGATCAGTATGACATGCACACATGCCATACGAATCAATAACGGGATCACACTGGCCATCATCACCTTATCTTCACGGAAGAAACGCTCGATCCGCACATAGCGACCGCATACTCGAACAACAATGATGACTATCGAGAAGCCTGTGGCCCACCAACTGACGAGGAGTGTGGGGTTGTTCTGCAATTTGGTCCGAGCATCAGGTGGGATATCGGAAAAATGCCCACGAGAATCAAGCATCCATTGTATACTCATGGCAGCTGTGCCGCCTCCGAAGAGGGGCCAGTGAAGAAGTGAGAACGACTCCCGCGATTATACAGCGGTTTGTCAGGGACCAATTCAGGAAGCAATGGAGATGGCGCAGGTTTGCCTTTTTGTATGTTCACATAACTCGACTGGGATCGGTACCTGATAGGCACGTGTCCTACTCCGTGGTTGGTGTGGGGAAGCCAGCTTAGAGGAGCCGGAGAGTCACAACAATCGATCTCGAGGAGGCCCGAGGCAGGTGGAGATAGAAATCGGAAGGTGTCCTGCTCCAGGTGATTGCCCTTCAGTAAACGCAATAGCAGTGGTGACAGCAGTGACAACTGAAAAGGGGAGTGGAGTATTCGCGCAATTATGGAGTGATACTTCAGGCTTCCCCCCAATCTGTCTGCTTTAGACAGTGTATCAGAGTAAAAGACGAGGTAAGGCAAGTACACCGCCGTTCTGACGTAGAAGTTAATATAGTAAGCCAGTGTCACACAGTAGGTTGATTGCAATTGTGTGGGAGATATTGTGCGACCAAGTCGCGCGAGGAGCGCCGCGACAAGCAGTGGTAGAGATAACACGCGGAAGGCATCTGTCACCGGCACTATGATCCTAACGGTGAACCGTAATATATTAAGGCTCATAGCGAGGGTACGCTGAACTAAGGATGGGCCTACGGGTCATGGCGCCCGATAAACTTCGCTGGGAAACGGAAGATAACGTTGACGGGAACGGTGGGTGCCGGAAGTGGCCTTTGAGCCTTGGGTCTGGTGCGTGAAATAATGGGGAGCACCGGAGAAGATGGGAAGATAACTCGAGCGTGGACCAGCCAGAGAGAGGCGATAGAGCAAGGAAAAGAGCTAGTGACTGGTGCCTAGTTCAACCATGGCGTTTAAAACAGCCAATGAGTTGGCATGGCGGGATGGACGGATACGAAGCCATCGTCGAGCTCACGAGATTGCTTGTGATATGGAGTTTGCCACCAAATTTGCAGCTGACTCGAGGGACAGTCTTCCAGCGTCATCACTGATCGGAGAGGCATAGTCGAACCATCGAGGCAAGCTGACTGTTTGGGGGGGGGGGGGGGGGGGGGAGTGGAGAGGTTATCCGCGGCGATAGGCCGACGATCAGTCGATGCTCCCTGGTCAACGCCAATCATGGCATCCCTGGCGAATCGAGTGGGCGTGAGAGCAACAGCTCAGAAAGATAAGCTCCTGATAGGGCGTCTGGCCAGGCCAGGATGATAGCGACAGTCTGACAGCGTACGTTAGCTGAACCGAGCTACACAGTAACATGGGGAAGAGGGGTGCACGAACCTTGGGTTACTTTACTTGCAGGGGGAGCTAAGCAGGAACTACAACCCAGTTGGGAAGGGGCAAGGGGACAAACCCGGAGAAAACGGAGCCCGTCCGAAAGTTACATGATTTATTACATCGGATGCTACGCCCTCTCTGCCTGGGGCATCTCCACGTGGTAGGCGATGGATTGATTCCCCTTTCCGTTCTTTGCCCTCCCATCTGAGATCATAATGACCTCCTGTACAATATACCTCCTACTACGCTCCGTATCCATGACGCATGGGGCCGATTGGGCACCGAATCACTCCGTACACGTGAGCGCATTCCCAATGCATAGCAAGTCCACCCCCCCCCTTAAAAAAAGCGACGATGTCTATAGACCTTTTATCTCCGTCGCTGCCTGATTCGTGCTTCCCTGGCTCGCGTTTTCCCATGGATGGCCAGATCATGGATCCCCTCAAACTCTGTACATAGATAAGCCGTATTCTCCCTACGGTCGGCGCCGACTTCATCGCTGGCGATTTGTCGGCGTCCCGACCGGTCGATGCCGAAGGCACCCCCCACAGAGCAAAGAAAGACAGTCCAGGCCCATAAGCAAGCAGATCCATGCGAACTCCGGAGCATCCTCCTCCTCTAATGATAAAACGATCCGACTTTGATTATTCGATCTATGTCTAATTTACGATAACCGGTGCTCGAAATGTACAGTCCAAAGTCAAGGAGGTCTAGAACTCGCCAGGTTGATAAGCCTAGTTCTGGTCTCTCACAGATTGGATGGTCTCTCCGTTGAGAATACCGTGCAGCACCACCCGCAGTTCCTGCAAGAACTTGGTAACTTCCTGCTCGGTTCCTACCGTGATACGCAGACAGCCCTCGCATCCGAGTTCCTTACCACGGAACCGCACCACAACACTCCTCTTCTCGGCCATGGCCTCGTAAGCGGCCAAGGCAGTCGCATTGCTAGCTTTGCCGCCCTCATTAGCCGGCTTATCTAGTAGCTCGACCAAAAGGAAATTGGCCTCTTGGCCGCCAAGGAAACGGCCAATACCCGGGATCTTGGGCAGCTCCTGCACCAACCGCTCCCGCTGGGCAATAATCTGGTCCCGGTACTTCCTCATAACGGCCATGTTGGTCGGCGCGAGTGCTGCCATGGCAAGCGCACTGGTAGGGCTGGAGATGTTGTAGGGAGCCTTGAGGCTGTTGAGGAGGGTCGCAATCGGAGGGCTGGTGAACGCAACACCCAATCGGATACCTGCCAAGCCAAAGGCCTTGCTCAGCGTCTGCATCACCACCAGGTTGGGCCATTCCGTGACCCATTCAGCGAGGCTGGAGCCCTCCGGGGCAAAATCGATGTACGCCTCATCCACAACCACCACTCCATTCCATGTCGGGTGCTCAAGCACCTTCTGGACATCAGACTTCTTGATCAGATTCGCCGTGGGGTTGCCAGGCGAGCAGATATACGCCATCTTGATCGATGGGTCTGCCGCGAGCGCCTCGTTGATCTTCTCCGGCTGCAGTTGGAAGTCATTGTTAACGTCCAAAGGCACCTTCACAATCTCGATATCGTTCACTTGTGCGCTGACACCGTACATGCCATATGTGGGAGGGCAGGTGAGGATCTTATCCTTGCCAGGAACACAGAAACATCTCAGAAGCGCATCGATGGCCTCGTCCGATCCGACACCGACGAAGAGGTTCTCAGGCCCAAGGTCCTTCTGGGTGTGGGTGTGGGTGTTGCGCAGCTGGCAGAAAAGCTTTTTCAACTCGACCTGGTGACTGAAAGACAACGTCAATTAGTGAAGGTGATACAATTGAGTAACGCAACCTGCCAAAAAGGTAGGTGAAGGACATTGTGCGTGCGACACTTACGGATCGGGGTAACGGTTCAGACCCAGGAGATCAATCTCTGGTTTGGAAGCACCCGTCGAGGCTCCCGTCACTGTAGACTCCTCTAATGCGCCCTCCGAGTTCAGAGCAAGGCCAGGGCCGTAGGCGTTCTCATTGGCATCGAGCAAAATGTTCGACCCATCATCTTTGTAGTCACTGACTCATTAGTTCCTGGTCGGGGGGGCCGGCGGGGCAAACTCACTCTCTGGCGCAACGGTAAGGCTGCAATTTGAGGATATTAGGGCGCGCGCATTTGGAGAGATCGAAGGGGGAGTTTCTGGTAGCCATTTTGGCGGACTGGTGTGCAATGAGCAAGAATTCGTCGTGGGGGTGGGAGAAAGAATGGGCGGGGAGTCGCCGGTGGCGGGGAAGTCTATCGGCGGAACAACCGGTGTCGGCGGGAGTGGTTCCAGGTACTGCGGAAATGCGTCTACAGGCAGGCAAGCAAGCAAGCAGAGGGGTGTGACTCGGAAAGTTGACCACTATAGGTATCGTACAATTTTGATCCCTTCTATCTATTTTAATAATAATGTTCCAGGCCCTTCTATATACTGTCTGTGGTCCTTGGTTTGATCGTGGAGGACTCTCAAGAAGATATACTAGTTACACATGTACTACCAATGCCGAAAAGAACAACGCCTCAAATGCCTTCAGACAGATTTCTAGGGTTGCCCAAGCCTCCGGGTCTGGATCAGGCAAGAATGTTTCAGTTATAAGCGTGACAGCGGAACCCACCTGCAGATTTCTATTCTTGCTTGGAATCGTTGGCAGGTGCGTCGGAGGAAGTGCTGGCCTTTTTGCCCGATTTCTTGTATTTATCCTGCTTCTCTCGCAAGTAGCGCCAGGTTCGGCCTATTCCAGATGTAAGTAGTCCCTTGGCGGATTGAACGGTGCTGGGCCAGCGGATGGTCTTCGAGATGGTTGCCTGCACTTCGGTTGTGAGGTTCTTGTCATCGGCAATACGCTGTTCGAACGGCCCACCTTGCCTCCGACGCACTAAGTCAGAGGCGGTGTCATTGTTCTCTTTCATCATTTTGTCGAACTCCACTCGTGGGATTTGATAGCGCGTTTGGTACTGGAAGTACAGCTTCTCGCGGAAAGACTCGGGGAGACGGCGAACCATATTGCCGCGCTTTACCGGATCCATATCCTGAGTGAGGCGCACATTTGCATCGGGGTCATCGATCCAATCGCTCTCGGTGCAACGCCTGTCGTAAAATGTAACATTGGGAAGGTTTTCGATAAGTGGTGCATACAGTCGCCGGAAATTCGCCATTTGCGAAGAGACAATATTGTTCACCTTGCGGGGGTCCTCTGCCGGCAGTGCCATGCGAAGATCACCCATGTAGCTCATACTCGCAATGGTACTGTACAGTTGGAACTCGGTGAATTCAGCTGGCAGGAGTAGTAGAGCCACCCGGACAGCGGATAACAAGTTAATCTGGTTCGCCAGCCGCACCTTCGGGTGGTCACGCAAGATCTTGACCGGCTTTTGCAGCCGTCCAGCAAGATACAAGGTATCCCATTGACTGAGATCCCGGCATAATGTGTCCAGATTCACGACCCCATACTTGATCAGGGTGCCATTCACAGTGATGTAGGGGTTGAAATATACGCCGGCGCCAATCTTATCCTGCACCTGGGACACCATGTAAGAACCCATGGAGCCTAGACCAGAGTAATGGTCGCGATGCTGACCCAGGTTTAAGGAGTGCCAATGCTGGGAGTATGACACTCCAAAGATGAAATCAATCATTTTGCCCTGACCCTGTTGCATGTTCTTAATGGCTGCAGGGGCTGACGGGTGGTACTGGTCGGAGCCAGGAGCACTGCCTGTCTGCTGGAAGACACCGGATCCATAAGCAAACGCATACCGAATCGGGGCTCGAAACTGCCATAGAATCTGGCGCAAGGCTTCCTTGAATTCCTGGTTAATTATCATATGCTGGTTAACGCCAAAGTCCTTAGATGGTAACTCCGAAAAGGCGGAAATGGATAGATCCGGGTTCGCATCCCAGTCGCCAGGATCCGACCGCTGTGATGAGGTAGAGAAGGGCGCGGAAGACGAGGGCAACAGGAGACCACGATCAACGGAGTTCGATTGCGAGCTTATGGCTGTGTGGGAGGATGTTCGGTTCGAGTGTGGGGGGAAGCCATTGGAATCGACCGAGAATGAGCGGAAAGAAGCGGGAATTCGCGCATGCCGTGGAAGAGACGGATGGATCGAACGCAGGCGCACGTAACCTGAGTTAGGGTTCAAAAGGAAGGTCTAGCAAGGCATCCGTTAGTCTCCGGTGGGCGATGCAACTTCCTGGGGTTAAGCAGTCCGGCACTTCTTCTTACAGTAGCTTGGCGCATTGTCGCAATTCCCCCGAGGGACAAGAAAGTTGAGCACAGCGAGGGCTGTAATTGTGGACCAGGTCAAGAAGCATCTGAAACCTCAAACCATAATTCCAAGGCGATAACGATATGGTGGGAGGTGGAGATGGGCACAGGTCTAGGGAAGACGGGGGATGGAATTCCACTCGACGGGCAACAACAACAATAGCTCGAGTGAAAGAGGGTCTGACGTACACTTGAGTTCGGCTGGTGTTCTCGGCCTGTTCCATTCGGGCCCTCGGCTGCCGCATGAGGAAGGTGGCCGACTCCGCCACGATCCCGCAAGAGTCAAGCCACACCATGCGGGTCACGTGGCTTCGTTTCTCCGCGGCGCGTTCCGGAGACAGACCCAAACAAGGCCGTAAACAGAGACGGCGGGCGCTCGCCTCGACTAGCAACCCCTCGCGACTAGACAGATGACGGACTGAATTTTTTACCGACTATCGATCCTGATGCCCTGAGATTCTCCCCAACCATGGCCCAGGAAATGGAGACCTTTGCTGCTCGTCTTGCCAGCTTCGATCGGGTGTTATACCCGGAGAAACGCAGGTCGTCCAGCGCGAAGTCTGCGAAACCCGTCGCTTGGCCGCATAGCCGGCCATCCCCCGCTGAGGTATTTGGTTTTGCGCCTGGATACTCTGAAAAACATGCAGTAACTGATAAAGCATGGACATAGCTTGCGCACGCAGGTTTCTTCTATAATCCCTACGAAACAAACCCCGACAATACAACATGCTTCCTATGCCGGAGAGCGCTAGATGGTTGGGAGGAAGATGACAACCCGATCACCGAGCATCTGAAGCACACCAAGGACTGTGGCTGGGCGATCATGATGGACATCCAGCAACACAGTTCCAACCCAGCCGAGATTGAGGATCCGACAGGCGAGCGGATCGCGCAAGCCAGGCAAGCCACGTTTGGCGAGTCATGGCCACATGATGGAAAGCGAGGCTGGGTGTGTCAATCGGATAAGGTAAATTCAATCGCTGCGCCGTGCCAGCTTCGAGCATTCCGGACCCGAGTTCTAATTGTCCCGGTGTATTACAGATGGTTGAAGGTGGATGGTACTTCTGTCCAAACGAAGAGAGCGACGACTTGGCCACCTGCCCGTATTGTAAATTGTCTTTGGATGGATGGGAGCCCAAGGACGATCCTTTGTGAGTTTGTGTCGCCCCTTCCTTCTTCACTATCACTGACTTGATCAGTGACGAGCACTATCGTCGCTCGTCGGATTGTTCCTTCTTTGTCTTTGCCAAACCCCCCGGCAAGAAAGGGAAAGGCTCACGGTCCAAAAAGTCTCGGGTCTCAAAGGCTTCCCGCCTTTCCACTCAATCTACCGCATCGGAAGCACCAGTGTCTGAACTGGACGACGCAGGTGACCAAAGCATCCTGTCCCAGTCGACCACAAAAACGAAGTCTTCAAAAAAGTCTTCCAAGTCAAAATCCAAGACAACGAAATCAAAGAAAGAAGAACCTGTCGAGGCTGAGAGTCAGATGGACGTCGATACCGCCGATTATATTCAGTCTGAGCCTACAAAGACCAAACGCACCAGGGGGAAGAAGAGAACAAGCGAGGAACTGCAGAAAGACGAGGCAGAGCCTGTCGATGTAGATACTGTCGAGCAGCCCGAACCTCCGGCTAAAAAGAGAGCCACCAAGTCACGCAATAGTTCACAGCAGCAGGACTACGACCACGGGTTAGAGGTCGTGACGGAAGATGCCCAGATAGAGGAAACCCCTGTCGAAGAAGAGAAGCCGAAGAAAAGCCGCGGAACAACCAAGAAAAAAACAGCATCCAAAAGCCGAAAGGTATCAACAGACTCGGTCATCTCGAGGGCCCTATCCACAACTGAGATTCCCCCCAACTCCGAGCACGACGCAGCAATGGATGTCGACCTTGAACACGAGAAGTCCCGAGAGCCAAGTGAAGAGCCCCTGCCTAAACCATCGAAAAAGTCCAAATCCAAGAAGAAGGCCAAGGCGGCCCCAGAGCCGCCAAACGACACGGCAGAGCACAGCGCAGAGATCGAGCCGCAGGAGGATGTGAGTCAAGAGCCTGAACAAGCTCCCGAGCCGAAGCCACCGGTCGAAGAGGCGCAGCAGCCGAGACGCACGAGCAAACGGCAAAGTGCAAGGGCTTCTGATAAGGTTCGACAGAGCAGCCATGAACTAGCTCTTCAAGACCCACCCCAGCGTGTCACGCAGCCAGAGCCTGAAACCACGGCTAAAGCTGCGACTGATTCAAAGCATCATGAGTCGTTTGTTTCCGTTGAAATCCCGGCAAGGGTTCCAGAGCAGGAACCCAGTGCAGGGCAGAGTGATAAGAACGCCAAGAAGAAGGTGAAAAGGAAGGCTTCAGCAGAAAAGCAGAGAAAGTCAAAGCAAGCAGATCAAGAAGCCGACGTGGAGCTTAGCCACGAAAGAGCCCCCGCTAAGACGGATGACCGAGAACGAGAGTCCAGCATCCCGCAACATATTGAGGAAGAAAAGCCCCAAGAGCGGACCCCCGATCAAAAATCTGCTCGACGCAGGTCCTCCAGGGTGCCTCCAAAGACAGCGGAAAGATACAGCGACATTCCTCGGGAGAAGCAATATGCCAAGTCACTAGCAGAATCCCGAAGTCCTCATGTCAACACCGCGCCGGAAGACGACCATCAGCATGAGGAGAGATCGGACCGGCCTGCTACAGTGTCCCCTCTTCCCTCACCTTCTAAGAGCACTCCGTCACTGTCACCGCAATCATCCGACGCCGAAAATCAACCCCCCTCTTTGAAACCGACCGTGTCTCGGGCGCCAGTAGCATCACCTTCCAAGCGCGCCGTTCGGATTCCACTTGCGGCCAGTACTCCCTCCCCATCAAAACGAGTGCCTAACAAGGGCTCCTTCAACACATCGCACCCATGGACTCCCATCGACATTGACGGGATTCTTGTGGCTGGGACTAGTGACAAGGAAAACATCGACTTTAACGGTCTGCTGAACAACGCCAAGGGCGAATTGACCAGTCCCGAGAAGAAAATGACCGTTGAGGAATGGATCAAGTGGAACGCGAGGAACGGAGAAGAGAAGCTCAAGCGAGAGTGCGAGCGGGTGGTCAGCCATTTTGAGAGGGAGGGGGCTCGAGCTATGCGGACCCTGGAAGGCATTGAATGTACGGATTGAGCGGGTCATTCGGATTATCTGTTAGGAGTCTGGGGGTCGGGTAATGGGCATTGGATAGGTACTTGGTTTCATTTCGTGTTTTCAGTGGTAAATATCTTCGCAGCAATCTCACTTGACCACAGTGCGGTCGGTATATGCATATGGATTTTCTGCTCTTTTGATGTGACAATGAAATTATACATCCGCTTGGATAAAAAGAAGACCTCTCCGGTTTGACCAAAATTCAAGCACCAAACGCCATGGGTATACTGCAGCTTTTAGCTATCATGAACCATCCCTCTCCCATGTCGACCATGCATCTATCCAATCTAGAGCGCGCTTGCCTATGCGATAATCCCCAGCCGGCCTTCCCAGCTGTCTTCCTCCTGCTTGATTCCATCGCCACCTTTGCGGCGCTTCTCATTTCTCTTCCTCCTCTTCTCCTCCCTCTCTTTGGCGTCCTGTTCTTCTCGCTCTTTGAGTCTCTCGCCGAGGTCCAGCTGCCAAGCTCGTCGCTCCTCTTCCTCTTGGACTCGTTTCCGGTGGGCCAGCATCCGTAGTCGCTCCCGCACATCTTCGACCGTGGCACGAGTAACCTCGCCGCTTTGACCAGTCGCGATCAAATGCTGTTTGCTGTTCAAATGCTCCACAAGCTGCAGGTTGTCTTTAAAGGTAAGGTCACAGTCTGAACAGTAGAAGCCGGCACCCCGTCCTCTTTTTCCGACGGCCGATCCTGAGGTAACGATGGTGGTCTTGCCAACCATGGACGCGACATCAAGTCGCTGTTTGCGCGACGTGGTAGCCTCGAGAGTGCTGTAGTCCACCGGCGCATGCCATTTCTTGCCTAGCAGCTTGGCCTCATAGCGGGCCTTGGATTCCTCCTTTCTCTTGGCCTCATCATCTGCTGCCTTTTTGGCGTACTCGTCTCGATCCCATGTTTTGCGGAAGGCTGTGTCTGACGAGGGCGTTCCGTATGCGGATCCTTTGTTGCTCATAATGTCGGTGGGAAACCCTTATGGGTACTGGAGGGAGAGAGGAAATAGTGGCACTGGTATATAGGTGGAGGATGTTGCTGCGGTATCGACGGTGCTGTTAAGCTCGCTGTCGGTTCCGCATGCTGGAGGCGAAAAGCCGATGGCTTAGATTCCATTCCGCCCGTGGAAACGGCAGGCGGTGGCAAAAGCGGGGGCGAACTGCAGGACATCCCCGAATCAGCTGTCGGCTGCCTGGCTTATCGTCCTCCGACCTCCACCCCTCAATCTTGATCTAGTGATGATTCGTTGCCTGCGGTTGAGAGAAGTCAACTCACATTTAGAGCGGTCTCGTTGATGGATTGGTCAGCTCACTCTGGCAGGACGCAGGCGGCTCTCTGACGGCCTTCATTTTAGATCCCTCGTCTAGTCCTCCAGCGACTGAAACGCCTTGCCTAGTCTCGTATTAGCCACGCCGTCCGATTCACGGCTTCTATTTTGAGCGCCAGGCAGCAATTAAGCTCAACCAGTGCAACATAATAAACACGGGAACACTCGATCTACCCTGCCTAGAGTTGGCTGGCAACTCGGCGATCTCCAGCGTTCATTCATTCCCTTTTGATAGCTTCCCTGCCCCCAATAGACTGCATTTGGATTCTGTTACTTTGCATACACACTACCCACCAACAAGCATATACAATGGAGTCCTCTTCGCTCAAAGAGAGCCCGCGGACGCATCAGCATAACCTGATGGATCTACCTACGGAGCTACACCTGCATATCTCCACATTCCTCACTTATCCAGATGCTCTGGCATTGAAACATACCTGTCGTCATTTCTACTCTCTCGTTTATACCGGGGTCCACCTGAAAGTCGATTGGTTTGTCGAGCGCTTCGAACGGAAGCTGGAATGTCCAATGGAGAAATGCTCATTCCGGACGGACGAGGCGTTCTGCAACAAGAGGATCCGGGGGATCATGGAGCGCAGAAGACGGCACCTTGAGTGTGCCCAGTTAACGGGTGGCTGTTTGGTCATAGAGGGCCGAACTTGTCAAAAGGACCTGCTTCCTATCTGGCTGAAGAAACGAGGTCGCCTAGAGCTGATGAGGTCTTTGGGCAATGAAGGTCTGTTAGAGTCTTGTCTTTCTCGGTCCAGGACTAACACCTTGTACACGTTGGGTTGGTGTTATGCTGGGGCCGATGAGCTGACTTGCGTGCAGTCTTGATCCATTGTCTGATCTTTCTCTGCATCAACTTGCTTTGGAATTTGGGTGCAAGGTGTGCTGCCTTGGTGGTGCCCCACGATACTTGGGCTAACTGTGTCAGATTATTCCACCGTGAGATTTTGGTAATATAACGACGTCTGATTCGCGCGCATCTACACATCTATACCATCCTTACCCCTGGCTTAGCCCTTGGCCGCGCATCCCTCGCCCTGCTAGTGATGGACCGGATACCATGAACTCTTTATCTCAGTAGCAGCGGGCTGCTACTCTCTACAAATCCTTTTTATGCGATGCGCTGATTTTATTCCCTAATACCAACGACAACCCTCAAGCCCATGGGCTTCCCCCTCCCCGCTGCGTCCTACGCTCGAAGGCAGGGACATGTTTACAAGCCACTGGTACGGGGATTATGTGGTTCTTAATATATAATCAGACATGCTTCACCTAAGGCATGAAATTAAAGACTTGTACTGCTTCCTTGCTTTGCATTAAGTTAGACACCCCACTCCTTCCTCAACAGGTTCTTCCAAGCCTCAAAGTCCATTTCCTCTCCATCCACCAGCATTGACCCCTCGCCGACCATTTTCGGCCGTGGCGGTACATAGACAAAGCTCTCGACATGCCTGGAATTGCACCGATTGATGGCCATGGTCCCCTCGGCTACCATTTTCACACAGTCCTGGCAGAATGTATCGAAGCAGATGGTACAAAGCGAAAAGTCATCAGCATTTGGCCAGTCCCGATGGCATGGCCCATCGCACGTCCACATCTCGAGTTCGTCCGGCTCGTCTGTCTCATATGCGCCCATGGCGTAGGTGACGGCAATAATATTTTTCGTGTCATTGGCAGCGAGTAGTGCGGTCAGGAGATCCAACAGACCCATTATGTCATTTTCAGGGTCATCGTCGGACAAGATGTGGATACCATGTTTGATGGATGGCCTAATGAGAGCGCGGGCCTCCGCTTGTTGCCCTTTCAAGCGGTGGTAGACACCGAGAGAGAGGGCCGCTGCGGTCTGCAGAACGAAGGTTAGGGGGCTCCCGTCACCTTTGGCTTGCATCGCAAGCTTTTCAAGCTTCGTCGCCGTCTCTTCCGCCTCTGGCGTACCGACCCCGGCATTCACGGCCTCTGAGATATAGTGCTGGGCGAGCCGGTATGAGGCCTGCAGCTTGATGATGCCGATCTCGGTCTCGTCCTTGGACGAGGCATAGGTGTGAATGATGTTTTCCCACCTCTTCACAGCCTTTTCCTGGTCATGCATAAACTCGCTGTAGATGCGAGCAAGGCCCAGCTCGATATTGGCCGCAGTCACCGTCTTCAATGCTCTGCGAGCCGCTTTCGCTGCAACTCGCCAGGACTCAGTCATCAGGCTGAGAGTCCCCGTGGCCAGTGCAGCATCCAGGGCGAAGCTGAAAAAATGACTCTCATAGTCGGCGTTTAGCCACACCGTCTGGGTCAACTGCGAGTAGTCCTCGTCTGGGACCAGGGTGTCTGCCAATTGAGTGAGCAAATCAATCGTTGCTTGGTGATCCTGATGGCTATTATGGTGTTCGAGAAGCGCATTGATACACGTGTTGCAGTAGGGCATGCACTCGTACGCCCTAGAAAAACTCTCAAACCGTTTCTCCAGATCCCCAAGCTGCTTGTAGCTGTCACCCATGCGCTCGAGAATCGTATGGAGACCCTCTTGGAGGTCGTTATTCTCTGGATCTGCTTCGATCTCCTCTGAAATTTTCTTTGCAGCTTCCTCGTCCAGTTCGATCGCCTTTTGATATTGCTTTTGCAGGGTATATGTGATCGCCATGCCACCCCTGGTAATCCACTCCTCCGGATCCAGCTCCAATGCCTTCGCGAAATACTCCAGGGCCGTATCGTAGTGCCCGACCTCCCGGAGAACGATTGCACAGCGTCGATACGACAGCGCGGTCTTCTCCAGATCGCCGAACCCAGCAGCTTCAATAAGCTCCGCAGCACTGGGACTGAAAGCTTCCAAAAAATTGCCCTCTTTGCCCTTTTTCAGGCACTGGTAGCTCCAGACCACGGCTGCTAAGGGAGAGACATTCCATATCTTTTCGCACAGCCATTTCTTGGCACAAAACATGACCACTGGATTGAACGTCGTGATCGGGTCTTCTTCGGTAGATGAGATAAATTCTCGTTCATCATCGGAGAGGGACATGAGAACCTCGTCGTCTTTCCACCACTGCCGCACGGCTTGGATACTGGCGTTTGTCGATACCCAGCTGCGAAGACCGATCCACCCTGCTATAACTTCTTCAGATCTGAAAACTATTAGCAGCAGTTTTGCGATCTCTGTCCTATCCTCAAGCGAGCACTCGGATGGTGAGGTGGTAAGAAGATGATGAACCCAATTCTGCGCCGCATGGATGAGCATCTTCTTTGAATCATCAGCTTTTTCCGCAAACTCGCTGTCGGTAAAAAGTCGCAGGAAGGTCTTGAGGACGTGAGCTTTGGCTCCCCGATAATTCACACCAACTGCAAGATGGCCTTCCCCGGCGGACACCTTGCTCTCTGTCTCGTCGCGGAAGAAATCGCCAATGGAGGCATGGCAGAAGGTGACTGTGGTCGTCTGCAGGTCCGAGTTGAAATCGGTAAAGTTGTCGACATCTTCAAAGACCTCCTCCTGGCTCTCATCGTTTTCGTCGTCAGACCCATCGAACACGTCAGGCTTCGTCGACATGTTCTGCAACTCTGCCGTTGCGAGGCCATCCTCCCGGTCGAGTGTGAAGAAAGAAGCGAACTGTCGGCGAAGAGCGCCTTCTAGGTAAATCATTCCATCCCCTTCTGGCGATTTCAACTTGAGAATTGAATCGATTAGGCCGAGTGTTAGCGGCTGCTGGGAGCAAGTCACCCATGGTAGTATCTCGTTGAGATACTCGAGTTCCTCTTCATTGGAGCTCATGGAAAAGTTGGAAAGAACATGGCGAAGGATCTCCTTGAGGCCCTTGGGAGGATTGTCCAGAGCTTTCCGGATACTGCTCTCATTTCGCTTCTTCACCAACTCTTGCAACATGAGATTGACCCAAAGAAACATGCCCTCCGCCCCGGCAGACAGTTTCTCAACTATCTCCTGGCGCAATTTCGTCGACACTCTTCGAAGGACCACAGACTTCTTGATACTCGCATGAATGTACTGGTTGATGTCGTCAGAGTTCTTCTGCGTCGTAACATGGATGGTTGGCACCTCCAGTTCGAGACCCTCCAACAGCTGGTCGCTGATATGGGGACGACCCACGACCGCCAGCTGCAGACGAGCCTTTTCCGGAGCATCGTATAGATCCTTGGCGAGGCTGAGAAATATCTTCCGTTCTTCGTCCGAGGCTTCATCCACGCCATCCAGGAGTATGTAGACACTGCTGTCGACGCCAGGCTTCTTCAGGAAGTAATCTACAAACAGGACGCGCCATGCACTCTCCAGGCTATTGATCCTCTCGTATTGCTCGACCGCCACGATATGCTTCCGGTACACGGGGTCACTCTTGCTGATTTGGAGAGCGAGATCCCGCAATGCCAGATGGATTGACCGTGTGTCGGGATTGTCATCCTTGAAGAAGAAATACCCCACAGAGACCAGCGATGTACTCTCCGACCCCTGCGGATACTGTTCGCGCAGCAAGCTAATGATATTCGTCGACAGATACGACTTGCCTGCGCCAGGATTCCCGGAGACAAAGATTACGGGCGTTTCCCTAGTCAGCCAGCCCTGAAAGATATCCTCGTCCCTTACCCAGTCACCTGTGCCCGGGATCCGAGCCTTGTTAATCTTGTCATACCAATCCTGAGCGGAATCGGTCTTGGATGGCCGAAGAATCTTGGTGATTAAAGTTTGAAGCGACTTTTCGCGATCCTCCGCACTTTCTGGCACAGTCTCGTTTGCCGAAACAACAAGCGTGCTCAGCATTTCATGAACCTCATTGACCTGGCAACTCATCTGGTTCACCGTCATCCCGGTCTCCATCACCGTGGTGTTGGTGCTAGTGACGGTCACCGAGATATCGTCGACGACACGCCCGGTTCGTTTCGACTCCGTCAACGTCTCCGCGCCAACAAGACGCGCCTCCACACTCGTAAGCTTATCCAACTTACCTATCGCCCCTTGCAGCGCATCGTTATTCCCAAGGAGAAAGTTCCGCGTGAACTTGAGCAATCGACCCCGGCGAATCGTCTTAGTCGACAGTGCAAAAATCTCAATAAGCGTCACAAGCACATCACTAAGCTTATCACTCAGAGCCTCCGAAATGACCTCCTGACTATACGCCTTGAGTCGAATCGTAAAGTCCTATACCGTTCAGAAATGCCATCCCCAACTTTCAAAACCAAGTATCGGTACCTTCAACGTAACCATCAACTCCTGAATAGCATCATACGACGTAGACACCCCCTTCGCCGCACTCATCAAGTACGTAACGGCCCCAAAAACCAAACTGCTCGGCGGAAACACCATCGAAGCCCCCCCCGCAGCCAAATTGCCGAACAATTCCACGGGAATCAATGCCGCTTTGAGAACATCGAACAGCGGCCCACGCTTCTCGCGAAACTCGCTGAATTTCGCATTTCGGATGTCTATTTCTTTGGTCAGGTCGTCCACATTTTGGATTTTGGTTAGAAATTCAATGTCCAGGGTGGAGGTGGAGTCGTCGTGTGTGATTTCGTGGTATTTTTTGATTGCGAGGTCGTAGATTGCGGGGAGTTGGGGCTTGGGACCGGTCATGATGATGATGGGTAAATTAATTTTTGAATCTTCCTATTATTCCATACTATAGATTGAAATTGAATTATGTCGGGAGGGAGGGGACAAGTCATCCTATTTAAAGCCCACCCCAACGCCGAATGACAATAACCAAAGGGGTCTGTCTAACAAGACCACCATTCTATTCTATTCTAGTGTGTGTTTCAGACACCATCCCATTCAACGAATCAATCCTCTCCGACCTAACATATCCAATATCGATCTCACTTGTTTCGCGGGCTGAATACGAACAAAGACCCTTGAAGGAGGGGGGCTGATTATCTCTCAGGGCTGTTTGTCGATCGGGCTCCACTCAGCTGAAGGCCGTCGGGCGGGTTTGATTGGTGCGGGGTGCTAAGCTAGGACCATTATTGGGCCCATTGGGCTGAAATCCACTCGATTCTGTGCGGCTGTCAGCGTCTTCAGCCTCATGGCGTTCTTCATGTGGCATATTTAGCCGAGAGATGTTGGAGCTGTGGAATGAATAGGCGGGGTGAAATGCATGTGGTATGTGGTCGGGTGGTTGGGGGTATGATTTTGTGTAATAAATATTCAATGGCTCTGGTATGCTTATAGCATATACTCCGTACAAAGTACCTAAACACCCGCTTGCCCAACCAAAGAGTGGCAGACCTGATCTCTAGCGCACCCAATCAACTAACCAAAACAACCGTGGACATCTACCAGAACGCCTAGTAACCACAATCCCAATCCCGGTGATAATATCACCCACAACCATAGCCACCACCAGCCAAGTACTCCATACTCCATGATCAAACTCCAACCCCATCTCCCCTCCCCCTCCCCCTCCCCGTACCTAAAACCCCAACCCCCTGCATCATCTCACACATGTCCTCTTCAGAACACCCCTCCTCCACAGACTCCTGACTCCCATGCTCACTCCCGCTCCCACTCTCACCGTAGCTATAGCTATAGCTCCCATCTTCACTCGTACTCATACTTGAGCTTGTACTTTCAAACCCCCGTCTACCACATCTTCTTCTCTTCTTCCACTCCGGAGTAAAAGCAGGGACCATATTCGAGGCTAGTTCCGAGATCATGGCTTCGAGGGTAGCGAGATCGGTTTCTATGGATCTTTGGGAGCGAGAGAGGGTTGCTGTTATCGCCATTGTCGTTGTCGCTGTCGTTGTGGGTATTGTTATCATGTAAAAGGTGGGGATGAGTGGGGAGACGCCCGTCATTAAGTTAGTTAGTATTCTTTCTGGAGGTTATGTGCCGGGGTTTGGGGTTGGGTGTGAGTATATAGTATATAGATGTGTAGATATGTAGATGTGTAGCAATGAAGAAAGTAGGTAGGTATAGATGGTAAGTAGTGGTGATGGATATGGGGACCGAGGGGAGAGTATACTAGTATTATTGGGGAGGGAATTATTTTATTTATTTAGTTTTCAATATGGGCTGAGTCATGGTTTCACAATCATAGGGGCCGGTCACGCCGCGGTTACCTAGATCTTGGTTGGTTGCCTTGGCTGCCTAATCACAGACTCCGGGGCGGGCCGGAATGTGAGTGAGGCTGGTATACTTCGTCACAGGCTTCACCACTTCACCTGACTGAGTTCTTCCGCGTGACCCTCCTCCCATGGGTATTTGGCCTCCACGGCCCGAATAAGCGCCTCATGTTGCGGACTCCGAGGCTTGATGTCCACTTCGTATGGCGCCACGTGGCTGAGTAGGCCGGGGAGAAGCTCCAGCCTCAGGTCGACCTCCTTGCCGTCTTTGATGGGTTTGGTGATGCGGAATACGGCCAGTGACTGGACGAGGCTCAGGTAGATGTTGGAATCTGCTAGGGTTCGGCCGGGACAGACGCGACGGCCGAATCCGAAGGCTAGAAGGTGAGGATCGCGCTCGGGCACGTGATCTCCGTATGCTAGGAAGCGTTCGGGTTTAAAGGCCATCGGGTCAGGGTAGACGGTTGGGTCGTGGGTGAAAGCCCTGGGGGGG
>KZ826357.1:0-126667 GCA_003184635.1 Aspergillus sclerotiicarbonarius CBS 121057 | reverse complement strand
GGGGGGTTCTGTTAGGGGGTGGGTTTGATTGGGGTGGTTGGGGGAAAGACTCACCATTGATTGGGCAGGATCTGGGATCCCTTCGGGATGAAGTAGCCCTCGCACATGTCGTCTTCCATTGATGCGTGGGCAACTCCCATCGGGAGCACCGAGTGCCAGCGGAGGGCCTCTTTGACCATGGCGTTGATGTACGGGAGGTTGTCCCGGTCGGCGTAGCCAGGAAGACGGCTTGTTCCTACAACTCGGTCGATCTCCTCCTGTGCTTTGCGCTGCATATCTGGATATAGGGCCATGGCCAGGAAGAGAGCACCCATGGTGGATATGGTCTGGTATGTGTTAGAAACAGATTTGCACCGGTCGCGTGGGACTCGCCGTGTCAGACCCCCCACCATATATCGCCGACGCAGACCACTTGACGACATTTTCCTCCCGTGAGCCTGGTTCCGGGAACCCATTCTTCTCAACGAGACCAGAAACGTACGATGGCGTGTAGTTGTTCTGGGACATCTGCTGCCTGACGAATTCGTATGGCTGGCTGCCCCAGGCTCGGGCGTCTTCTTGGAAGGCTTCTGCTGCGCGTGCGAATGTGGCACCTGGGAACCAGGTCGGAAGGTGTTTGACTGCTCGTCATGTTAGTGTTTGGCTTGCCATGAGGCTCAGGTCAATGCATACGGCTGGGGATGAAATCCACGAGCCAAATCCCGGGGAGAATGGACTCGGTAAAACTGGCCATCGCCCGATTCACAAGGTCAACCAATGGATCACTCCCATGTGGCTCAACGGTGTATCCGTATGCGAGCTTCAGAATAATGGCCCCGGCCTCCCTGGACATAGTCAGTTATCACGGGTGTGGATTGAGAGATTTTCCCGGCGCGAACTTACTTCCGTATGTGGTCTCGCAGATCCCCAGGGTTATCAAGCACCCGAACCAGGAAGCGACCAACCTCGGCCTCTTGGATAGGATTGAACCGCGCCACAGAGGCATTCGAACCAATTTGTTGGTGGAATAGCTTCCGCTGAGCCCGAACACGGTAATCATTGTTATTCTGCGTGGTGACAACGTTTCCGAAGCCAGCCCTAGACAGCTGTCAACGATGGACTGTTCTTGGGAGGGTGGTGAAATGCGAACATTTTCGTGAAATGCCCGCTAGGCCGGTCGGAGTAAATAACCGAACGCTTCTCCAACAACTCGACTGCAAGCCGGGCATCGTTGAGGATAATGAGAGTCTCTCCAAAGACGCGTATTGAGCTGATGGGGCCTAGGAGGGTTAGATTAGGCTGTGGCGCCGGACATTGTGTTGGGGCTACGAACCGTAAAGTTCCTTGTGCTTGTACCAGTGCAACCAATCGGGCTTGTCTGGAGATGGGAGGTCCCGTAGGTTCCCAATGATCGGCTTTGGTTTAGGGCCTGGAGGGAGAGGCGCAGGGAACTTGTTGCGGTTCAAGAAAGACTTGAGGAGGTAAAGACCAGCGAGGGCAACGATGGCTCTCACTAGAAGGGACATGATGCTTGATACTCCGTCGGTGGATTCGTTTCAGATGGAAATAGCAGACGGTGAACCCTGGGAGGAAGCCCCCGTCCTAAGTACCATGGGAGACCCCGACATGGACTCGTCTCAGCGATTTTGGAAGCATGTAGCTTGCGGGGTCGAGAGGGGCTTGTGCATCACACTATGCTCCTCTTGCAGGCCGTGTAGAGGTCAGAGGTGGCAGCAGTCACACAGCTGGGCGTCAGCAGGATACACCACTGTGGCCGGACCCATCTGAAGCAGGGTATCCATTGGTCGAATCGTTGGCGATGGCGATGGATGGTGTTGATCAGAGGCCATGACTTGAGATTTAGCTGGGCGGGTGGCGGGGACGAGCCGTCCCAGGAGGCACTCTAGCCATGCACGATGGCATATCCTTGTCCGGAGCCGGTGAAGCAGTGGCAAACGGTGGTTGTACGGTGCTTCTCATCGGGAGGCTGCCACTCGAATGTGCTTGCCGGTGTGTAAGTGATCAGATGTTGAAAATAGAAGCCAGGCTGGAAACTTGGGGGGCATTCTAGGCGCGTCTTCAGCAGCAGCGATGGGAGCGGGGTCAACGGGACTCAAACCAGTGAGAATAAGCATGGTTGCCGGTTAATGCAGGAGGTCTCTGTGGACAAATCAGGCGTGTTGGATACTAATCAGCTGCAAAACACGCTAACGTAGTGGCCAGCCACCCGGATTGGCACGGGGGGTCAACGGTCAAGTCTTGAGCAGTGAGAGAAGCAGTGAGAGATGGGAGAAGACGGGAGGAAGATGGAGGCGCCCCGTCACATGATAGGGTCTCTTGGTCGCCTCAGGCCCTGCCCCTCTCGCTGCTGCGTCTCCCGGAAATATTTTCCTAGCTGTTCTTTACTCAGGGCGGCTACTACGGCCAGTGATGAAGACGGTCTGATCGCATTCCGACTCGACAGAGAACTAAAAATGCAGGCTATTCAACCAACTCTTTCCGATCATGCTCAACAGCGACGGCGGATGCGAAATGGCACCGGGGACACTGGCTTGCGGACCCCAAATCCAAAGCGACCGGACTGGAAGCGCAGGGTTGACGCTGGCGTCAGAAGCTCCACATCAAACATGGTAATCATCATGGCACTGGTGAGCAGCATAATCCGCTTGGCTAGCAATCGGCCTGGGCATGCATGCTGTCCTCCTGTGGGCACATTAGTTGGGATGGGCTTAATTCCATATGATGCGCCACGTCTGAAACAGAAACACTCCGCTGACATACCTCCATACGGAATCCAGATACCTTCCAGCCCTTGTACGGTAAATTCTTTTCGGGATGCGGCTGAATCGGTTGGTTGTCGCTCCTGGGCAGCTTTCGAGAAAGACGAGGGCTTCAAAGGTCCACTACGTGGGTCGGCCGGATCGATGAGAAATCGCCGTGCCCAGAACGTATCCAACGGATACTGGCCGTCTCTGGTGTTCCAGACCCCCTCGTCAGTGTGCGCCAGCGCAGTGTTGATGAGAACCAGTTTGTTGGGCTGGATGGTCTCGCCCCCCAGTGCCAAGGGTTGATGAGGCGAGCACCGGGGAATGTGGATTTGAACCCCAAATCGTAGGGTTTCCGCGTACATGGAGAGTAACAGCGGTTGCTTGCCGATCTTTTCCATGTCCAGCCGCAACGATCCAGTCCCTGGTGGGATTTGGATGCAGTGATGCAGAACGGAACGAAGTTCATCCACAAGGGAACTGTCACTGTACATGTGGGTGCAAAGAGTCATAGTGGACGGGACGACATTTGTAATGGAGCTGAGCCAGCGAAGGCAGAAATATGCATGTCAGTATGAGTTTCGCTGGTAACGGATGGAAACGATCGCACATACGCCCAGATAAAGCCAAGATCGGTGGAAGCCACCGATTGAAGGTCTTGCCCGTCGATCCTCAACAGCATCCGATTTCGTTCGCGCATCATGGCCGAGCCCCAGTGAGGGTCAGCCTCGTTTGGGTCGGCTTTGGGCCGGTCTGGCGTTGCGGTTGAAAGTTCAGTGGCTCGTTGGTGCCACTTCTCAATTGTACGAAGCAATTCATCCCGCAGACGATAGGAGCCCGGGATCAGCCATGCTGGCAAGCGCTTGGCCAGAGCCATAATGTGCTTATCATATTGCCACAGTTTGCGATTGAAGTCCGGGTGCTCTGCTAATAAGAGCGGACCGTAGAGGGCCTGCAACATCGCCGTTCCCAGGTGGTCTTCAAAAAACTGCGTCAAATCCTCCTTATAAGTCCAGGTGGGCGATATCGGCACGGCCTGGTCCAGTGATGCATATAGGGCTGCATCCAGACGCTCCGTGGTCGGACCGAGCCCGCTTCCAAGGAGGCCTTGGATGAGGTTCTCATGGGTGTGATAGCTTACGCGGCGATTGAACGGTGTTTTACTCCCGGGTATGGGTCGTTGCCGCGGACCCGAGGTGTCGGAGACATAGACAACCACGGCCTTCTGGTCCATTCCGAAGCAGTGCTTGAGCACAAGGCCATAGGCTCTGGTAACCGTGAGCCCCGGGTTACTGAAGACCGACAGGATGTTTTTCTGCCCTTGTACTAGGTAAACTTCATCGTTAACCAGGTTTACGCGGAGTGGCCACCGGCCCTGGCAGAAGCGACTGTCTGTTGTTCAGCGTGAGACTCCAAGGGGAGGTGAAAAGTAGCTTACGAGGCATGGTGGAAGAACTTGGGTCCATCAAACACGAATGAAAAGGTGCTTCTAATGAAGGGTATCGAGTAGGGCACGGTGCGTGGGCCCGCGGACACGGTCTTGTCCGCGATGCAGGCACGAAAGATGAAGAACAGTAACGCAGTTGCAGCTGCAGCACCGAAAGCCACAACCGCCAACATAATGTTTGCTGTAGGAGTCTCAGTCCCGTTAGTAATCTCTAAACTGGCCACAGGAGCTATTTAGCCAACCTGTTTCCACCTGCTAATCCTGGCCCTCATTGTCTCGCCCTGAGGCGGCTCGGCCGTGAACAACAGTATGGGCAGACTCGGAGGGACCAACTTCCAGCAAGGCGGAATGAAGCCAGGTTGTTCCATGCATGATGACCACTCATGTCCATGGTGGCAAGGGCATCATGGGGGCTGTGGGCGTTAGTCCCACACCCCCTCACCAGACTGACTAGTCTTCAATGAACCCCGGTCCTCCCTGCAGAATCATGAGAATGGCAGAAGTCGCCCCCACCTTCAGTCAGGGCTTGGGCACTTGGGTGTGTCGCTTACCTTGCAGCATGGGCCAGAAGGAACAATCGATATGAGGGCCTTCCCCACGGTCCATAAATTACTGGTATCTGCTATCAAGCTACCTGTCGCTGCTGTTGGTCCACCATCTTCCGTGCTTGAGTCCACAATGGCCGAGACCACTTTTACACAGATGCATGCCCGAGTTTCGAAGCCGGTCTTTCTGGTAAGTGGCCCTGGATGCAAACCCTGGGACTCCCCATCGCCTGATCGGAACCACAGGGTCTTCTCTGGGCGTTCACGTGGACGTCATTCCTCTTCATCCTGTTCCGGGTCGTCGTTCGATATGGCTCCTTCCGACGCCTGTATCTAGATGACGCTTTTGTTCTTCTCGCGTGGGCAATCATGTTGACTACTGCCATCATCTGGCAGATCGAGGGGCAAGTGCTGTATGAGATCTACGCCATGAGTGCGGGGAAGCAGCCATACACCCCCGATATCTTACCCAAGTTCAACAACTTTATGCGGTTCATCGCTCCGCTCACCATTCTGTTTTACTCGGGCCTCTGGTGTGTCAAATTCTCCTTCCTGGCCTTTTTCTCCCGACTTGGCTCCAAGATCAAGAGCCACCAAATCTGGTGGGGTGTAGTTTTGTTTGTTACTGTGGCCGTCTGGATGGCCTCTGTGGCCGATATGGACTACCGGTGCAGTCTTGGGGGGCTTGAATATATCATAAGTAAGTCTAAACCCCATCCTAAGGTAATAGGCACTGAATGGCCCCTCTGATACCGAGATGCCGCCAAACAGCCCAGTGCTCCGATCTTCACCATGTGCATTATCAAAACCGTACCTTCTGGGCAAACTGCGCGGGGGATGTGATTACCGACCTGTTGAGTGAGTCCCCCCCTTCTCTCGCCCCCATTTACATGGAGCTTACTAACCGGCCCTTTCCTTCCCACTCCAGTCCTCTCAATCCCCGTCCTCATTCTCTGGAATACGCGCATCACATTCCAGAAAAAGCTCATCCTGCTGAGCGTCTTCTCCGTCACGGTCGTGGTCATGATTGTCGCCATAATCCGGGTAGTCATCAACACCTCCCTCGACGTTTCCGTCGACATCTCGTGGCTATACTTCTGGAGCTTCGTTGAGATGGGAACCGGTACGTTCACCCAACCACACATACCCCCACCCCCCAACAGGCCCTAACCTTACACTCTCAACCAGCAATCATCATCTCATGCATCGCCTCCTTCCGCCAACTCTTTGTCACCTCCCAAAACCAACATCTGTACGGCAAAGCCGCATGTCAAACGCCCCAATACCCACTCCTAAACACCATGCGAAATCACTACGCACGCACACAGTCCGGTCCGGGCGTCGAGGGTGACGTGGAATCGCAGAAAAGCACTGTTGGGAAAAGATTCGTTCCAGTAAATTTTGTGCATGTGAGGAGTGATTTTGATGTGGAGAGCGCTCCGGCTAGTTTGACGAATTCTCGCGAGGGGGGGTGGGAGTGAACCGAATGGTAGATTACCTAGTTTGTGGTTTGTGGGATGAGACTGGGTTGGTTTGAATGATTATGCGTCTGTTTGAATGTGCGAATACGCACATGAACCGCTTTTTTGGGGGGGTTATCTTCTTAGACAATTTTTTTAAACTGTGCTGTCTCTGATGAACTACGGTTGGTATCTTTGGGACAAGAAAAGAGGCAGCAGCGCCTACGGCACGGCTTAGCCTTTGTAATATGATGTAAATTAGCCAGTTGATTACGAAGATGTTAAAAATCTTGGATCTTAGGTAGAGCCTTATCTAGGCCCTGAAGTGAGTGCCAAAACCAAAAAAAAGGGCCTTCTTTATTAAAGTCCGAAATATAGCAGTCACGTGAGATTCAGTAAAAAAAAAGAAGGGTGAAGAAGTACTCCGTAGCAAGCAACAGAATACCCCACAAACGGTGAACGGGTTCAGTCAATAAGATTAATTCAAAAGGTGTAGAAAGATGTAAGTAGGTTACTGAAAGACCCAATTGTTAGATAGATATATTTAATAAGGTGATATCTTTGGGATTAGTATCACGATAGATGGAGAGTTAAATACTCTGTGTGTGTGTGTGTGTGTGTGTGTGTAAACCGGAGCGTCTATTGAAAGTGCTAGTATCACCAAGTATACAATCCAATATAATTATCAATCATAGTATATAATATTGACAGAAAGCCTAGTTAATTAAATACCATGACTTTCCACATCTCCCCACAAGGAACAACAATACACCCCCGATAACCAAGATGAAATACCTACCTACCTATTCATCCGGACCAGTCCCCGTCACCACCAACCCTACATGATTCTTCATACCCTCCTTACTTCTCCCCCTTCTCCCCATCTTCCTCAACCTCCCTCTCCCTCGCCACCTGTTTTGAATTTAACCATTCCATCCCCAAAGTAAACGGCACGGCCGCCGCCACTAGGGCCACCGACAAGATCATCGTGCGTGAAATACCATGGTTCCAGATCTCGCGCAACAGCGCTAGATCAGCTACTGTTGGTGCCAGGGATTTGAGGTTCGCGGCCCCGGCCTCGAAGACGTCATGGCTGGTCAGCCCGGGGATTTGTCCGTGGAGGTCTTCTGTAATTGTACTGAGGACGACAGTTTGGCCCATGGCGATGGCGATGGCGATGGCGCTGGGATGAGGAGTTAGTGGGATCTATAGATGTATATATATATTTTTTTCTCCTGGAAAATGGGAGGGAGGGGGAGGTTTACGTACCCTCCTAGCTGGTAGAAAAGAACTGCAATGGCTGTTATTGGTTGATTTTAGTATTCGTCATTAGCGATAAGTAAATGAGGTGGGATTTTATGAAGAGGGAAGGGGGGCTTAGGCTAATAGGCTTACCATTTCCCATTGGAAGGTCATCCGTGCTGTTTGGGTGAGGAGAAGATATTAGCCTGACGTCGTTTCTCTCTATCGCTCAGGGAACTGGGCCGGTTTTGGAGATGAGATACTTACGAGAGCGTCACTTGGATGGCAGTGTAGGGTAGCTGCATGGCAAGCCCCAGGCCAATGCCGGTGACTACCAGATACGCTGCCCATTGCACCGTACGAGTGAGCGGGTGCAATTGAGTCAGGAGAGCGGTTCCGACAATACAGATGAGGTCGCCGGCAAGGATGTAGGGGACCTCAATAGTCGAAAGCAAGCAAGAGTTAGAATAGTAATCCACCCCGGGGGGGAGAAGCATCCCCTCCTCTGTCCGCAAGCTGGATTGGCTTTCGCCCACTCACATAATGACCCCACTGCTTCACTACAGCGCCGATCACAATTAAGGCGACCATTTCCGACAGCATCAGGGGGATGAAATTGACCCCGCTCGAGACGGGGCTGATTCCATGCACGGCTTCGAAGTAGAAGGGCAGGAAATACGTGTCCTGAGGCTGAGTGAGAACAGGATCATCCACACGACAGGGGGAACAGGTAAGACAGCTTACCAGGTAGGTTGATCCCCCGAGAAAAAAGAGGACTATGGCACTCGTGAAGATGCTCCTCCGACGGAAAACGCGCAGAGAGATGAGGGCCCGCTCGTCTCGCTTCCACTGCACGTAGACAAACAGCAGGGCTAGAACGACGGCGCCGACGAGCAGGCCGATGACAGTGGAGGACGTCCAGGGTCTAGTCTGGCCGCCCCATTGCAAGGCCAACAGCAGGCAGCAAACTGCGGCAAGGAAGAGGGCACAGCCGAGAGGATCCATGCTGGCCAGTTTCGCGCGCCGCGGTAATTGACGATCCTTGTTTTCCTGTCCTTTGATCCGAAGAAAGAGGGTGAGACCGCCTAGAACGATGGCGCCAAAGGGCAGATTGCTGGTTCACACCAAGGTCAATCAACGAGGGATCATCATACGATGTGGGGGGCGGGGAGCCAACGGACATCCAAAAACACCACCGCCAGGTTGCATGCTGCGTGAAGACCCCGCCGAGCGGGGGTCCAATGCAGACGGTGATAACAAACACGCTGATGACGATTCCCATGTACAGCGGTCGCTTCTCCAGCCGCACCACCTGCCCAATAATGCTGAGCGCCCCTTGGAGCACGCCAGCGGCCCACAATGAACATGGGCGACGAGGTTGCGGCTGCACACAAGACCGTTCCCACTGTGACCCCGACTGGTCAGCACTAAATTTCTGCAACACATCTGCAGGACCCGCAAGTCATCTGCAAGTCATCTGCAAGTACAAATGGCGCAAGGCAACCGCGGGGTCACGCACCCTCAAAGATGAAAATCGACAGGCGATACACAAGGTCCGTGGGGAAAAAGCGATAGAAACATCCGTAGACCGGCTGAAACGCGGTTACAGTGAGCAGATAGCCGGTTCCATACCAAGCCACATCGTCCAAGGCGTGGAAATCCGTCGAGATTTGCGGGATCGCGACATTGATGATATTGGTGTCCAGCGCGATGAGAAAAGACCCAAAAAACAGACAGGCAATAACGACGCCAAGTCGCCATCCCTCGAGGTACTGCGTGTCTTTGTTGGAGTTGTTGACGGCCGCCATGTTGATGATGATGATGATGATGATGGATTGTGCCTGGAGGGCTGGGGGGATAAGTTCATTCGCCTCTAAATTAGGAGCGAGCAGGAGGGGCCGGAAGTTATCAATCACCGCAAGAGCTTGTCCATCCAGAACCAAGCCTTTACCTAGTCTAAGATGACCTTCTGCCAGCCTTGTTTGCCCTATAGTCCAGCCGAAGGAATGGCGAAGCACCACTGATCGAATCAAACATGTCATTTAAATCCCTCATCTCATATTATGTCAGACAGACACCTTATCAAACGCCTCCGTCCTCCTAAGTAGTACAGTCTCTCTCATACAAGAATAGGCTGATTCTTGATCGGGATAGAACTAATAGATGAAACTGTTATGTATAAAGTTGATTGGAATAGACAATTCAAAAAGAAAAAAAGAAAAAGAAAAAGAAAAAGAAAGAAAGAAAGAAAGAAAGAGGGGAAATCTATGGCCAGAGACTGTAAGTCTGTCTGTATTACTCCCACAACCTACATACATCCCTGTTCGAGCTGGAGCAAGACTACTCCGCTACTAGTAACCGCCGGCATTACCCCGTACCTAATCAGAACACCAGAACCCTGGCTCACCAGTAACGTGTGGACACCCTACCAACCAACCAAATCGGTACCTTTGCAAATTAGGATCTCCAAGAGGCATCATGGATGGAACGGTGACCATGGCTAAGCCTCCCCAACTCAACTACGCCGGGGGGATCGCGGACCCCCTCTTCCGGTAAAATACCCTTACCTCCTGTTACCTTCTGCAGACGGGCGTCATACGATACTCACAGCCGGTATGGGCAACAATGCCTGGAGTTGCAGAGAAGAACGGGGATGGAGTGAATAAAGGAGACATATAACACTCCGGCATTTGCTCCCTCAATGAATGACCAACTCGTTTTAGGTTCCATACAATGGCATGCCGACTTCTTTCTTCGCGGGCCTTTTCCGCGCGGTTCGCCCAGCTGCGGCCGCACTCTTATCCTAGAAAACATCTCTCCACCTCAACCTCCACCACCACCGACAGTGTTACGCAATTACTCCAAAAGGTCCAAGCCACCACCAAGATCTACCTGGATTTTGTGAAAGCCCAGGGTCTTCCAGAACCATCCTACCAGCACGGAGATGGCCTCCATCCCGCTCTCGCTCTTCCTCAACAAGTACAGGAGGCGAAGGAGGGGGCGATTGAGGCAACCTACGAGCTCCACCACCTTCTTCTCGGTCCGCTGGGGCTTCTGTTTAGCTGTCCTGGAGAGGTTTGCTCCCTTCTTTCTCTATCTGCCTCGCGGCCCTTACTAAATGTTCCGTTGCACAGCAATTGCTGCTTCTGAGCATACAATACATCTCCCGCTATCAAATCGCCACACATGTGCCTTTGGACGGCAGCACCATCACCTTCGAAGAGCTGTCCAAAGCAACGAACCTGACTACCAAGGATCTCACCCGCTTCGTGCGCGTAGCCATCAGCCGCCATGTCTTTCATGAGCCCGTGAAAGGGGTCATCGCGCATACCGCCGCATCCAAGCTTCTCCTCAACAACCCCATGGTCGAAGCCTGGCTTCAGAACATTGCCCAAGAGTTCTGGCCTGCCTTTACCCGCACCGTCGAGGCAACGGAGAAGTGGCCCGGGTCAGAAGAGCCCAATGAAACCGTAAGGAGCTCTCTCCCCCTCATTGCAACCGTCACTGTCCTGAACCCGTAACCTCTCCTGTAGGGGTATGCTCTCGCCCATGGCACGAGCTCGCATCCATTCGACGAAATCCGCAAAGACCCGCACCGTCACCAACAATTTATCACTGCCATGCGGTTCTCCCACCTCCACCCGGCCTACCATCTCTCCCATCTTCTCAACAACTACAACTTCGACCGCACCACGACCATCGTCGACGTCGGCGGCTCCAACGGCGAAGTCAGTATCGAGATCGCCTCCCGATACCCTCACATTCGCTGCATCGTACAAGACCTCCCGGACACCATCGCCGGGCTAGCCACCAAGGTCCCGTCCGCGCTCGCCGCGCGGGTGACAGGCATGGCGCACGACTTTCTGACCCCCCAGCCCGTCCACGACGCAGATGTCTATCTTCTACGGTGGATCCTGCACGACTGGTCAGATAAATACGCCATTCAAATTCTTCGCAATCTGACCCCGGCCTTGAAGAAAGGTGCTCGGGTGGTGGTCAATGATATTTGCATTCCCGAGCCGGGTCAGTTAGGCCCTAAAGCGGAACGGGATCTCCGGTAAAATCCCTCCCCTTCGATTTATATCTTTTTTTTTGGGTCACTCCACTGACAAGTGCAGCAGATACATGGATATCTCGATGAAGGCATTCAACAATGCCCGTGAACGAGACGTTGAGACATGGGAGGGTCTGTTCGCCGAAGCAGACGCCCGGTTCCGCTTTCTGGGGGTCACGGTGCCCGCTGGGGCACGAATGGCTATTATCGAGGCGGAATGGATGGGAGAATCAACCAGCTAAGCATCGGTGTGTGCATGAATAGTATGTCCTTGTTGGTAAATGGATAAATGGATCGTCTTGGATCGTATTGTGGATTTGGTTTCGTTCACGGTGCTAATTTGTATGGTTGTTGATGCGTGTCTGTTGTTGATCGGCAGGGGGTGGTTGTTTTACGGGACAATTGCCACGATAGAGAGATGGATCGGATATTTCTTATTTATTCCCTACTCAAGCACCATGTGTGTGTTCGAACAAGCCTCCCACAAACAACAATAACTACAACATGGGGTACATAATCCTGTTACTTTCTATGTGATACAATCTACTGACTGACTGACCCGAACACCCGCCACCTACTGTATCCTTACAACGACCCCTCAGACCACCCGACGACACACCATGCGCACCCGATCTGCGTGCTTCATCCGCAGCAGCAACTGCATATCCACATCCTGTGTGGTTGCCAAGACCCTCGCCCGCGTCTCCTGGGGGGTTTCCCCGGGGTTCGGAATCGCATCTACGCGATGACCCCGGAAAAGCGTGGCCATTACAGCAACAAACTCTACTTGGGAGAACTTGTTCCCAGGACAGTTCTGGGGTCCATCTGACCACGGGAAATAGGTGGATCGTGGAGGGGTGATGACTTGCTCGGTCGCCTCCCCCTCGGTGGCTGATTTGGTTATCCAGCGTGAGGGCTTCCATGTCATCGCGTCGTCCCAGTATTGGGGTTGAATTTGCATGTCTAGGAGGCTCGGGTGCACTCCAGAGTGGGGGGGAACCATGATGGTTCTATCGCCTACTTTGAGCGGTTTTGGCTCATTGGGAGTCCACTTGGGTAACGACTGGATGGGGGGGAAGAGGCGGAGGGTTTCGAGCTGTAGCACGCATGTCCATCGTTAGCGGTAACCCGGGGCAAGGGCATACAGGGGGGAAGGAATACCATAACAGCACGACAACGACTCAGTCGTGGGAATAGATCAGCATAGTGGGCCTTGATATCTTCTTCGCTAAGCTGCTGCAGCTCCTCGGCCACCCAGTCCTGAATCTCTGGATATGCACCCAGCAAGAGCAATGCAAAGCTTAAGGTATTGGCTGTGGTATCATGGCCTGCAAAGTTGATGACAAAGATATTCCCAAAGATCTCATCGACGGTAAGACCCTTGGGTGGGGAGCTACTCTCCTTAGATTGATCGTGCGCGTCCTCCTTCTGCTTCAGATCCATGGCACGAACAAATGAAGTCATCAGCCCCCCGCTGCCTGCCTTTCCAGAGTTCAATGCTTTGGTCTCTTCATCCAGCATACGGACCATGTACTTCTGGAAATCGGTCGCTGCTTTCGCGATCTGACGCCACGACTGCGGCGCGAATGGAAGTGTGAGCCATTTGCGAGGCATGACCATGAGTAGAATGCAGTTGTCCAGCACTGTCTGGAGTGCATCACGGTAGCCCACTGGTTCATCCTCGGCAACCGAATCCCCGTCCGTGGTGGCCGGTAGCCCTTGGTTGGCTCCGCGGTCTTTGGCACTGCGAAACGGGAAAGACTTGCGAAATCCCGTGGCGGCAAGGACGTTCAACGAGAGGGTACGCGTATCCTTTGCAACACTGGGAATGCGACCGTCTGCGGCAGACCCCCAGACCCCCAGCATCTGGCGGGTTTGCTCGACACTCTCATCCCATACAAAGGACATGACGCTTTCGTTGAACGGAGTGGCCAGGACCTTTCGGTGCCGGGGCCAGTCCGTCCAGCTAGCGGTCGAGATGCATGGTCCGTAGACTTCGAGTACCTCTAATCACACCGGGTCAGCCAGTTCCGGCAGGGTGTCGGCATTCCGACCCGGATGATAGGACGTACTGTACATTTCACTGGGCCGGATAAAATCCGTGCGTCTCTGAAAGATATCGTGGATGGCCTCCGGGTCGGCGACGTTGAGCCAGATATCACGGGGGGTGACAATCGCCCAGATGGGCCCGTACCGGCGATGCGACTCGCCGCGATCGGCAAAGTACCATCCCCGGCGGGAGTAGCGACCGAAGCTGTACTTGCGCCAATTGATGGGGAGCCGGTCCAGCCATGGCCAGACAATGGGATCGAATATCATCCACAGGGGGTTTTGCGGGTCGATGTACAGACGCACGAGGGGGATTCCCATGGTTGAAGCACGACGGTAATTGATCTCCATCGTCACCATGCTCCATCCCAGGTAGGAGAGGGCGAGCAAGCCCAGAAGCTCGAGAATCATGGTGATGATTGGCAGTATGCAATGAACTGTAGGTAGGAGTGGGAAAGACCTCTGGTTAGGGGAGGAGGCTGAGGGAAAGAATGAGTGAATTTGAATGAGTGAGTTGTACCAGAGAGAGATTCGAGGGGGGGAGGGGAGGGAAGGGAAGGGCGGAAGACTCCTAGGAGGAACAGGCAAGTCCATGGCTAAAAAAAAAAAAAAAAAAAAAAAAAAAAAAGCCTTGCTTACATCCTTGTCGATTTGCCTGCTAGTGAGGTGACATATCCCCTACAAGGGTAGGGCTATGGTATACGCCATAGTACTCCGTACCATACCTCGCCGTCTCACAGTGAGTGGGGCGGGTCTCCCAATCCTTTGTCACAACCCCATTACTAGCGGATACCTTTCCCGCACAGGGGATTACCAGTTCCAATGTCAGCACTAAAGGAACAAGGATCGATAAGTCTGGATGCACTGCTAGTGTCCGAGCCTTGCCAATGCTTGTTCTTCTTATTGGTGGCCTATTTGGACCAGCTGTGGCCCCCTATTTGTTTGCTCCGAGACATCATGCAGCAGCACTGCCAACACCATGCATGCATCAAACGAGCGTGTTGCATGATCATTTTTCTTCCCCCGCTCGGCGATCCAGAGTGCTTGGAGGGTGCAGTCAAGCGTTGGAGATCCCAAGCAACCATGTGTGCTATATCAGTCCGTCCGGTCTCGGCACGGCTCAGTGGCCCTGGCCTAGGAAGCTACGTAACACAATTCTTTGAACTTCACCAGCAATGTGCAACCATTCACAGTTGGACATCTTTGCCCCCCAGCTGCGGAATGAACCCATTCCCAATGACAGGCCTGATTATCTTGTTCTTGTGGCCTCTGTTCCACTCCTTCTCTTGCTAGCATGGCGAGTTTGGGTCTTCACGCTGTGCCCTCAACTGGATCACAACCAGCTAGAGTACTTACCATACTGGATCCCATGTAAGCCGGTGACTGACCCATTTCTCTTGACCAACCGCAACGAAGGCTCATCCAACAAGTCTTAGGTATGTCGCCGGATTCGTCTCTCCTGAGTGGGCAGCATTAACCAACACCGGACACAATTCCTTTGGCTGATAGGGCATGCTATGCCCTTTCTCCGCAACTCTAATGACCTGTTTGCCCGTGCCAAAAGGGAGTTCGGTCACCGGCTTTGTACGCTGCGTATCGCCGGGGAGGACATTGTGTTGGTCACGACCGCAGCACAGATATCGGTGATTGATAAGGAGCGTCGCATATACGCCTTCGAGCCCTTTGTGGACCTCATGTATGATGAGGTGGCCAAGGTCTCGCGAGCGAGTAAGCCCATTCTCTGGCGGACCCCCGCAGAGGGCTATGTCTCGATCTTTCCAAATCCCAAGCAAATGCCGTGCGCTCACACTGGCATCGCGCTTCTGCATAAGCAGTTCTCGCAGCCCGATGCACTGCGGCGCTTTATGGTCCAGTCGTTGGCCTTGGTCAATCAGACCCTGCAATGGGACTCGTTTTACGACACGAGTGTGCTCCGCTCGACCGCGAATGTCAAGGTTGTTTCTCTCGACTGCCTATGCAGGGATGTCATCATGGATGCCCAGGTCGCCTCATTCTTCGGGACCCGGCTGCTGGAGCTGGAGCCTCACCTCCGCTCCATCCTCAAGGAATGGGACTTTGAAAGCTGGAGGGTTTCCTATAAGCTCCCCGCCGTGCTGGCCAAGCGGGCCACGCGACTCCGCGACCGGCTGGTCGATGTACTCACGCACTACTACTCCCTGCCCGCGGAGCAGCGGCCCGGATCCGTCGCTTTTGTCAACGAGGTTTACGATGACTATAAGCATGCAGGGCTCTCCGATCGAGACACGGCCGGGATCATGTTTACCATTCTTTGGGGGTAAGTTTCGGGTCTTCTCCGACGCACCCTGTCCTGAAGTTGTATTCACCGGTGACAGGCTCAATTCGAATGTGACCGTCATTGCCTACTGGGTGCTAGCCCATCTGGCGAAGAATCCTACGGTTGTCAACCAGGTCCGAGAAGAGATTGCACCGATCATGCAAGAGGTCGATTCCCACCCCGAGATTGATGGTGCCTCCCTTTATGAGATCACCAAGAACCCCCTCCTCACCCAATGCCCCATCCTCAATTCCACATTCAACGAGACGTTACGCTACACGGGCACCGGCAGTAGCTTCCGCAAGACCACCCGAGATACAACCCTGGAGGGTCGTCGCATTCCGCAAGGTACCATCGTTGCCATTCCCCAGCGCGTGCAGATGATGAGCGAAGCAGCCTTTGGCCCGGACCCATCCTCCTTTGACTACTATCGATTCCATCGGGACAAGTCGCTGCTGCGAAAGGTGGAGTTTCGCGGGTTCGGGGGCGGCATCACCTTGTGCAGCGGCAGGACTGCGGGGAAACACCAAGTGCTTGCTGTTGCGGCTATGTTGCTGTGGAGATATGATCTGGAGATCGTCGGCCCCGATCAAGAGGTGCTGGGGGTTCGCGGGAAGCCTTTTCCCCGGCTGGATGAAGCGAAGCCCAGTCTTGGTCCGGGCCGGACGCGAGAGGGGGATGACATGATTCTGAAGGTCACGCAAAGGCATCTCTAGGCGTTGGTGATTGTTACACCCCTAACTGGTCATAAATTCTCCGATCGATGAACCCGAGTTGGGGTGGAAATTCAATGGGACAGTACCTCCGTAATATTGTTGTATAGTGCCTGCCGCTCACGTGCCGGGGATGGGCCATGCGGTGACTAACCACTGCCACCTTATCTTCCCGACCACGCGCCCGATAACCTCCCTAGTGGCTCCTACAGCGCGACACCATCAAAGAATTAGTACTCCATCCACGTCTCAGATTCCATCTCAGGCGGTCGCGGCACGATGCCGGGTGCTCCCGGTCTCTGGTCCTACAGAAAGCCTTCTGTCCGCCCCCGAACAAGCCCATCCAACTAAAGCGTCGCTGGCATCCCCGACATGCAATCCTCGGTACCATGCCACGCCCGAAAGTACACCCGGCCAATCGCCTGCGAGCCTACAAGGCTTGCCTAGCCTGCAGGGCGACGAAGAAACGATGCAGCGGGACCTTTCCATGCTTCAAGTGCGTCCGGCTGGGACGCGCAGAGACCTGCGTTCCGAGCCCCCGGTCTGCCGCTCAACGACCGACCGATAGCACCCATTGCTTGGAAAACGGCAGTGTCGTCTCGGATTCTGCCAGTCAACCAACCACCACGCTCAGCGCCAATCCCCTGGCCCATCGAGCAGTTCATGATTCCCCCTCCCGGATTTCCGGTCCGAGCCATTCTACAGTCGAGCCTCGTCCGGTGTCCCCGGAGACGCTGCATAGAACCCATCCGCGGATGCTGCGCAATCTACGCGGCGAACGAGGTAACCCGGTCCAAGTGAGCTGAATCAGAGATAGCAGCTAATGACGCGTTACCAAACAGTCTACGTGGGAAAGGCTGCGTCCTTGTCTTTCTTGCAGCTGGTCCGCGACACCGTCTCACAGTATATTGGACCGTCGCAATTCTCACATAATGGGAAAAGCGAAGATATGCTGGAGACGGAAACCCCGCGTGACATTCCACCGGCTCTGGATGATACGCTCGATTCTTATCAGCTACTGGCATATTATCAGGCCTATAGCTCGGCCACCAGTGGCTTCATCTACGTCTTGTCGGATGCAGAAGCAATGGACCTACTTGACGGTTTGCTTGAGCCTAATACCCGTCAAGACAAGACAAAGACGGCACTGGCAGATATTATGATTGCCATCGGGGCCCAATCTACCAAACGAACTCCGTCGACCGAGCAAGCCGAGTGCTTTTTCTTTTCCCGCGCCCAACGCAGCGCGTTCGAAGGGATGCTGGAGAATCCAAGCCTAGAGCTGATCCGCTTGTTCCTGTTAATGTCCTTTTATATGCTTGGGGCTTGTCGTCGAAACACCGCCTTCATGTACCTGGGCGTGGCTGTCCGAGCCGCCGTGGCATTGGGTCTTCATCTTACCGAGCTAGCGGATGCCGTCCCCAGCCCCGAGCAGCATCAAAGAGCACGGGTCTGGATGAGTGTTTACATTCTGGACCTCCTGGTTAGCTCCATCCTTGGTAGGCCAGCTGCGACGGCCGCTCTGCGTTCAGATACGGAGCATGATTCTATTCGCTACACACAGCCAGAGAGCCATATGGCGATGAGCTTGCTTGCTTCCTACAAAGTGTCGGGGGTTCTGGAAGAGGTTATTGCCCGCATGTACAGCAAAGAAGGGGCCTCGGCCGACGTCGCAGAGTCGCTCCTGGCAAAGCTCAAGCAATGGAGCAATGGCCTACCGGGACCGTTGGTAGAACCTCCAAATCTCGACTTTGATGAACCTGCTGCCCGCAGGCATATAATCGGCAATCTGCACATCGCGTGCACCTACCACTTTGCGGTAATCATCGTGACGCGGCCATTTCTGATATCTGTATTGGGCGTCCGGCTCGCACGGTTGCACGGCGGCTCTGTAGACTGGGTGTCGGGCGATTCATTGCACGAGGAACCAGCACATTCCAACTTGGCGACCGCTTGCACCGACTCGGCCTTGTACATGATACAGACCTGCTCCGAGGTGCATCGCTCCGGGCTATTGCTGGGTAATATGTGCATTCTGAAGGCTTTTGTGTTCGCTGCTGGCTTGGTTCTGGGGTTCTCGATGTTCTCCCGGAGAGAAGCAGACCCGCCCCTAGACCAAGCCTACCACGAAGCACTTGAGATCCTCCGTGTGCTTTCGGAGCAATCCGCCCAGGCCGCACATTACTCGGAGATTCTCAGTTACCTTGGGAATGCCGTTGCCGAACAGCGCCAGCAACTGATGCACCATTCTCAGCAGAATAAGAGCCGCTATGTCAGTAAGCTGTTCAGTCTGGATGATCGCCGGCCTTCGACGGAGATTCCAGGGGGGCTCGATCCACCAACGGATATCTCTGCCATGGCACCCGATGGCGGCATGTCCGATTCGTGGGGTGATCTTCAGCGCCCGACCTTCCTGGACTCTCTGGATCTTGGGGCAGCATTTACGGGTCTGGACGGCATGCAGTTGCCGGTATGGGACAGCTTTCCATTTCTCGGCGAACCGTTTCAGTTGCAGGGTCGAGTAAACGAGGCAGGCTGATGCTGCACCAGATGAGATGTGCGGTGCTTGTAAAGTCGTATGGACGGGAAGATGGGTACTCTGCATCTGTCCGATAACGGAAGGATCCGCATCTAGCCCGGGGAGGTTAGCGCCGAGTGACGTCCCCTCTTCTTCCACCTCGGCATTCAACCCTGTCATTTTAGTTGAAAATCAATCCCATCAGTTAAATGGCGGACAAGTCGAGGGTACCCCTGGGTATCCAGCGCAGGGGATATCTTGGAAAGTCAAGATCGGGCTGTCTGACATGCAAGTAAGCGGCCTATTTGGGTGTATACACGAGCCAACTAATATATCGCAGGAGTAGGTGTCTGCCACGTTGGCTTATAAATAACATGCATGTTAACTGCACTCCATAGAGCGACGAGTCAAATGTGATGAAACCAGGCCCAACTGCGTGCGATGTTCCTCCACGGGTCGCAAGTGCGATGGCTACGGGCCCAGCCTGCGCTCCTTGGACGGGGCTCGCCCGCGCCTCCCGTTGCTCTCCCTTCCATGTCTCAATCATGCAGCGACTGAACGTGAAGTCCGGTCGCTCCAGTTCTTCTACGAGAAGACGGTTCCTTCATTGGCGGGGTACTGCGGCTCGGAATTTTGGGGCCGCCTCGTAATGCAGGTCAGCCAGCACGAAAGGCCGGTTTGGCATGCGTTGGTCGCATTGGGCTCGCTGCACGAGAATTTCGAGAAGATGCCCGGCTTCGGACTCGTCCGGGCGGGATATGACACCTTTGCCTTGCAGGAATATCTCAAGGCGATCCGGGCCCTCTTGGGGCCAACGGACTCGCCTCCGGCTTCTCTCATCCATGCTGCCAGTCCTTCCGAGGGGCTCACGGTGGATGTCTGCTTGATATCATGCATCTTATTTGTTTGTTTCGAAGTCAGTGCGCTGCATGTCAACAATCTGCGGGATGATCATTGATATCGGTCCAGATTTTGTCCAGTCATTATGTTGCGGCACTCAGCCATATCCAAAGCGGGATGAATATCCTTGGGGAGGTCTCCTACGACCCCAGCTCCGGGTCATATCATCACCCTTTTCTCCGGCCATCGACAGTGTCGGCCCTGGAAATGGGGAATTTGCGAAGGATTTTTATCCGCCTCCGTAGCCAGGTTTGGGCTCTGGTAGGTATTGGTGGGGGTTATGGTGGTATTTGGCCGGGATACTGATATCAATACAGACTCGTACCGACATGGATCAGCCTTTGATAGATCCAGTGCCGTCGGAGGGTACCTTTCCGCTTGACGTGCCAGAGTGTTTTGCCTCCCTTGCCGAGGCGCGTGACTTGTTCGAACACTACAGCTATGTATTCCGGCATGAATACAACAAGATGGGTAGCACAGAAGCCGAATCACCTGAGCATGGTGCGGCGTTTATTCAAACATGCGTCTCACTTTTTCAGAGATGGTCCATGGCCTTGGACCAGTTCGAGAGGACTCGTGGTCCGTCTCTGACCACCAAGGAGCACATCGGCCTAAAGATCCTACAGATCCATCGGTGCAACCAGGCCATGGCTTTTCAACATCACATGTCGGGGGCGACCGATCCGAGCGGCTGGGACATGTGTAACCCAATGTTCCAGGAGATTATCTCCCTGGCAGCCTCTGTGGTCGAGCTTTCCGGTGAGGACGGCTCTTCATCCACCCCGCAACCAGATCCCTCCGGTCAGCGAACGTTCAAGCCCAGCTTCACCCTAGACATGGGGATAATTGGGCCCCTTTACGACGTAGCCACCCTCTGTCGTGATCCACTTATGCGTCGCAGAGCGGTGGATATCTTGCGCACGGCCTCGCGTCAGGAGGGGGTCTTCAATAGCTACGTGTGTGCAGTCGCTGCAGAGAGGGTCATTGCTCTAGAAGAGGGCGTCGCTTTGGAGAATAATACGGGAGGTTTTTCTGCATCACCTACTCTGGTAGGGCAGCGGCCCCGGTACATCAGCCGGTGTTCCGAGGTACCTGGCAACGCCCGTCTATTGTATGCATATCCAAAACTCGATATTGTCCGTGGGAAGGGTTATTTGAAGGTTGAACGGGGTGAGGGCATGGAGATGGATCTTCCATTACCAGCGATGGCTGCTATGTTGGATGCGGAAAATTGAGACAACCACTGCAACTTTATATAGATCCCCCGAACCATTCCACCATAATCCATGAATTCCACATCCAATTAATCAAAGTTGATATATATATTCAAACATACCCATCCTAACCACGACCATCCATTACAAATAAACCTCCATCCACACCAAGCAAAACCAATACAACCTACCACCAACATCCACAACTCCAGCCCAAGTGTTCCTTATTTAAACTTATTTTACTTGATAAAGCATATTATAACACACATATTCAACAACACCCGGCCTGCTGGCCCAATGGTAAGGCGCTTGACTACGGATCAAGAGATTGCAGGTTCGAATCCTGCGTAGGTCATTATTTTTGGTTTTTTTTTTCTTCCCACCGCCGTGGATTGAGATTGCGTATCTCTTATCTTATCTAGATATCTAGTTGGAGGGTCGTTGGTTTCTTTTTTGTTGTTTTTGGTGTAGGGTAGGATCTTGTACGATGAGGGATTGGATTATTCCACCCGGGGCCGGGGTGGGGATTGTGTACTCCTAGTATATTTATTTCTTTATTTATTTAATTAATGTAATTTGGGGTTTAGTATATTCTGGTTTTCATTGTGGTTGTTTATATTTTTGGAGATGGATGGGAATGGACGATCGGTATCGGGGTTTATATATGTAGTCTTTGGGTGGATGGGGTGGTGGTAATTTGGGGTGTGATGTAGGGTGGGTTAGATATAGGATAGGTATGTAATATTGAATGCGAATGTTTACTAGTAGTACAGTGTAGAGAGTATATATAGAATGTATATACTAATAATATAGTAAGTAGTACAAGAACAGCGAATAGCTAAAATGTCATACTATATTCAACATTCAACATTCAACATCCAACCTCCAAGCTCCAAGCTCACCACTGCCATTAGAACATAAAAATAATCTAGCTACTGATGAATACGCAACAGAAAACTAACCACCAACCAAATATCCCCATTCCCAAGAATACTAGTATAAAGTTACTAAGTAGTACCAAGTGTAGTACTGTCTACCACCTAAGGAACCAACCCCTCCGTACCAGCCTGATAGGCCCTAACCCTCCTCTCATTCTCCCTATTAACATCCCTAACCCAATCCCCATCCCAATCCCCATGCCCCTTCTCCCCCCCCTCAACCGGAAACCCCTCCACGACCTCCACCCTCGTCCCCTTCCCCCCAACCCCTCCCCCCAACTCCCCCCTCAAATACCCCGGCCACCTGACCCCAAAAAACCCCTTCACCCTCAAGCACCCCAACCCCCTAAATCCCGCGACCGCATGCACAAAAAGCAAATTATCACCCAACCCGCGCTCCTCAGCCCCCGGTTTAAGATTCCACGCTGACGCGCAATTCGCGCCCCACCCGATCTCGAGGAATCGTAAGCCCGTGGCTTTCTCGGCGAGATGCGTGAGGAGGATCACCCAGGGCCAGACTTCGTTGGTGCTGTGTTGCCAGGGGATGAAGAGGGAGAGGGAGCGGAGGAGGAGGAGGTTCTGGGGCCCGATTTGGGTAATGAAGGTGTGGAGGGGGGTGGGGTGGCTGCTGTGTAGAGTGAAGGTGTTTTGGGTGTAGAGGATGGGGAGGGATTCGGTGGAGATTTGTTTGTTGGTTAGGAGGATTGAGGGGGAGATTGTGTGGGTGTGGGTGTGGGGACGGGGGGAGGGGGGTTGGTGCAGGGGGATGGGTTTGATGGTGCTGGTGGGTTTGGTTGAGGTTTTGGTGGTATGGGAGGGGGATTCGTTGCGGCTGACCAGCAAGAGGTCGTAGATTTGTATGCGGATTTCCGCGGGGAGCGATAGGAAGGGGAATGTTGGCTGTTGGAGGCTTGGGTTGGTTCGATATGGCTGGCTGCGTGGTTCACGGCTGCTTGTCGGCGAGGGTTCGGGGTCACGAAAATCAAGGTTGAAGAACGCTGCAGCGACGTCTGTCCTTGTAGATGTCACCGCCATGGCGATGCGGGAGTATCGCGTGCCCTTCCATCAGTCTGATGTGTCGGAGTTGTCGGGAGCACAAGGTCAGATAGGTATCACATGACGGTAGACCGGTCGCCCGATGGGTAAATGTTCCGGGAGCCGAAGACAGCTTGGTTTGTTGATAAGGTGCTTATCGAAGAATTCTTTTTAAGCAATGCTGAAATTATGTCTTGGCTGATGGATTCCAATGACATCTCCATACAGCCTACGAGTGGAAGAAATTCGATCAAATGGTATCATTAACTAGCTAATTAAGCAATTGAGCAATACTCCAATCCAACACCAACATTAAAGTGTAAGGGGGCACCTTTCAGACCTCCTCGACACCCACCAAGCCCGACCGACCGAAGTCAAGACATCATGGCAAGGTAAAGATCATCACCACTCCCTGGACCATCGCACCGGCACCCGAAACAAGTCCGTGAGGATCGTAACAAAGCGCGCAAATGCAAGGTCGAGTCAGAAGTAAAACGGCTTCACTTTAGGGCATCGAGGACATGGAAGTCATCAGCAAGGGTGGAGATTCTGTGGCTCTTTAGAAGAGCTCAGAGGTGGGACGTCTACTCTAAAGTGATTCTTTGAACTGTGAGGCTGTTAGTGGTGTGTTCCAATCTCCAATGTAGGGGGGAGGGAAACTAACGTAGAGTCGCTTAATTTTCTGAATGATGGGGGGGGACGGCCCCTTTATAGGATTTGCGGGGACCCGGTAGTGCGCTAGCCGTAAGCGAGGTCCCCGTGTTTGCTGCGTTTGCGGCTCGCCAAGCTGGATTGGCCAATCGCCGCCCGCGAAAACTCTTCACCTCATCCAGCTCACTGCTACAGTAGATGTCCCGCTGCTTCCTTGGCCTTCCAGGGCATTTCCTTGACTAACAGATACTCATGCATCGGACAGGACTTGCCTGGTACTGACTTGTGCCGTGTTCAGGCTGGTGCCTGAGGTGGAAGTACCCGGCATAACTGGCATAACTTAAAGTTTAAGCGAGATGGACCACTTCGGCATCAACACGGCATCTACATAGATATCCTACGGCTAGACGGATGATGATTACGCCTTGCTTTCAATCTTCTGAGTAATATGACACTCAGAAACCTCCAGAATATGCAGTGAAGCCTCGATCAAACACCTCAAAAATCAGCCAGTCTCAGCTCGAACAGGGCTATCCTACAGGATCTCGAGACAACATCTAGTCCAAACCCAAGCATGTACATGCACGAACATCGTATACTAGGTATCCGGAATTGAATTCTTCCAGAAAACCCATCTGTCTCTTTCACCTCAAAAATCAGCCCCGTCTCAGCCGAGCCCGAAGGACCATCTTACAAGGATCTTGAGACACATCTACTCCAGCTCCAAACAGCAGCTAGACAAACATCGTATACCTGAGATACACGGAAGTGAATTCTTCCCGCAACCGGCCCGTCTCACTAACTTTAGCTACCTTCCCGGGCTCATTTTTCAGTCTACGGTGCTGTCGGATGAAGTGTATCAGATTCCAGGACCCCTGCAGCCTTGACCGTTTGAGATTGATGATTGGTAGACAGCCCGGACCCTGCTGCCGTCAACTTTCTTACTAGGAGGTTCCGTGTATCCGGTTCTTCCGTGATGCTGGGTAGGTTGCACGGCTCGGGAAGTATCTACCGGGTGAAGTATCGGCATCGGTTTCTGGAAGATCTAGGAGGAGTTTCCATGAGTGTATCGGGACTGTAGTGCCGTTGGCGGCTACTCGCCTGCTCTCGCCTTACTCGATTCTGGGGTCTGCGCAACCGTATGTTCCTGCATACACAGCTGCATACACGCTAGTCCCACAAGTGGCGCGAAACATGCAGTAGCACCCTGTACTTAGCAAACAAGTATAGACCGGGGTAGACCCTGACCCAGGATGGCCCCCAGCCACCCGACGACTAGCCGAGCCGAACCCAGCGAGCGAATTATCCCAGTCCCATCCTTGCTAATTCTCGGAATTTCCGCATCATCGGCTCCTCATTCCGCATGCCCTAACTACACCCTATTATTAAGCGCATCTAACAAATAGTCGGTGTAAACTCATGAAATAACAATGTAGCAACCCGTAGCAGTAAGATTTGACGGACCTTCTCTGGAATATTCCAAACGGGCTGGTTTTTCGGTCAAAACACTAAATGACTTCATCCCTTCGGCGGGAAATTAGCCCCGCGGGTAGGTCAGCGGAAGGAAGTTAAGCATCGGGGCTGATCGCCAGGACCCTGTGTGACTGATTCTTGGGTGCGGGTGGAGCTGGACCCGGCTGATCGGCGGGGACGAGCGAACGGGAGGGCGTCTGTGTTTATCCCGGGGTAGGGGACTATGAAACGGGAGGAGAACTTCAAACCGCTAAGACGAACCTTGTTGTTTCGATGTGTAGGGTTCAGCCGTGCGGGAGTATGATCGAATAGGTATCCGAGTTGGCGTTTCTCGAGTATATAAATCCTTTCGATGTCCGTCGAATTCTCATCATCATCAACAGCATCAGCATCAGCATCCTCATCTCACAATCAAACAATCACTTCAAACCTCGAAAGCTCTCCAGCCTTCTTTTCACCACCACCAAAATGAAGCTCACTCTCACCTCCACCCTGGTCGCCACCACCTCCCTCCTCTCCGTGGCCAACGCCCAATTCTCCCTCCCCAACATCCCCGAAACCTGCCTGGAAATCCCCCAAGTGCTCGGCAACAAGCCCCTGCAGCTGCTTAGCTACTTCCACAAGGAAGTCTGCGAGAAGAACTGCACCGCCACCATCAACCAGCACAACCAGTATCTCCAGCAATCCGTGTTCCCTCAGATCATGAAGGACCTGGACCAGAAGCTCGACATTTCCGCCAGCGAGCAGGCCTCGTTCCAGAAGATCCAGACCCAGGTCGAAGCGGCCATCAAGAAGGACTGCGAGTCCGAGGGCAACAAGCAGCTGTGCAATGACCTCGAGGGACTGGCTGATTATGGTCTTTGTGTGCTCAAGGCCACTCAGCCGATTGTCATGCAGAACATTGGACAGTTGAAGAGCTCGGTTAACATTACCGATGCCGATTGTGCTAAGATCAAGTCGATTGATTCTGATGCTACCGTGTGGCAGAAGACTCTGCCGGGTTACGTTGATAAGTTTGCTCAGATTTGCGAGAGTGAGAAGAACTAAGGTATTCCCCCCCCGAGACTATTGTCATTGGCTGGTCGCCTGAGCTAACTATTGGGATGGTGTAGGGGTTTTTCACCATGCACAAACCAAGCTTGCTATATCGCGGGCCGTATAGTGGAGGAAGATCGGGAATCTTGCTGCTTTGTTTGTTTGTTTGGTTTTGATTTTACTGTTGACTGTTGACGCATGTAGCAGCATCTGGGATGCTGGCTATCACTCCTTTGGATCGCGTCTTTGAGATTCGCAGCAATTGAGTTTGTGTCTTGTTTATCAATTAGTGTTTATCTAGTGAGAGTGCAGAAATCTGAGATTATCTTTTGGATGTTTGCCTTGATGGATTGTAGATTGTAGGGCATACCTGACGACAGACCACTCGGCCAAAGGACTAGTCCCCAGCCAGATCATCCTCCCACTGGATGATCTGACAATACCTGTGTGCTGACTGGTGTACAGGGGGGAGGTGGAGTTTGGGAATCCGGTTGAGGGGAAGGTTGGGAGAAAAGGATTGGCCTAGGGGTATTAATATGGAGAATGAGAGGAGGGTTAGGGCGGGTACGGAGGGGTTGGTTTCTTTGCCTTTTTAGTTTTGTGCCTTGGATTACGTCTTTGATATACATACCCTGTTGACTGAAGATACATTCTTACCTACCTTCCTATTATTCCCTTTGATTAATTTCATTCTCACTCATACTACACTCGAATATGCATTGACATCTTATTCTAGATCATAACCATCAAACCGACCAAATGCCCTTATCTCTTTATTCTTTTATCATGATCAAATAGTGCAAAAATACACGGATTTACCAGCCAGACCCGAAATCTCACCGGATAGTCATGCCATTAAGACCAATTCTTGATAATATATACCAAAAACCAGGAGTACTCAACCACAAAATCTACGTGAGATGCCTTTGGGAGATGGCAGTCTCTTCATAGACCCACATCAATATTCACTACCCCCTCGATTGAAGAGGCCATTGAATACGTGAGAAACATCAAAAGCGGCACACCAGAGACTGAGATACTAGTCACGGGAAGTTTCCATCTTGTGGGGGGTGCCCTCATGGTCCTGAAAGATAAAAATGCTGTCCCGATGACCACAGCCCAGTAGTCGCCGTTATGGAACCGTGCCCTCTGGGAGCTCAACCTCCCAGAGTCATTCAAAACAAACAGTGAGATTTGGATTTTTATCGTGATAAGCCACCTGTTCCCACAGACTAGAGCCTAGACACATACAGTGACCTATGTCTGGCGTTTCGCTGTCAGGTGATCCTGGCAGTCGTTTCTTTGTTCCTAATATCTTGCCCCCCCCCCACCATCACAATATCAAGATAGCATCCTTTTAGTGGCGCCATGGGATAAACAATATTGATATATGGGGCTTGGGGCATCTCTGTCCCAGAAGACCAATGTTATTCGGTATATACGGCCATAACGAGTACAGACGGATATGAAATTGTCAGAATCCCACAACCAATATTACACCACGGAAAAAGCACACGAGCTAACCTTTCTAAGAGGGGTGTGTTATCAAAGGTGCAGGGTGAACTTAACTTTCTTTATGTTATCCTACCCAATAAGTCCACACGATGGCTAAACTGTATCTTGGGTTGGTGGAACCCGTCCGAATGAAGATGCTACCAATACATGGGCACACAAAGAATGGATCTGAATATATGACCGAGGGACTACTTGGGTCCATCCAGGCCCAGCATCCTCACACGTACGCCATGATGGAGGTCGCGCTGGAATGCAACTATCAGGTACCTTTCCCAGCATCTGCTCTTCACCGATCTAATCTTGCAAAGAATGCTGTAGACCTTTTGAAGTTTCGAAGACGAAAAGACCGACCGATAACTGTTGCAGCACGTCTTCCAAATAAAGACACAGGCACTCATTTGGGCATATCAAGTCTCGTGGGGATGGGAGGCTGGCTGCGGCTACTAGGCCACTCAGTATGGTTAGGCAACAACCCTACTGAGATGTCACCGTCATTCTCACATGATCTAGGACGACATAGTCGATGGGTTAAACATTATACACATCGCAGGAACAAAAGACAAAGGTAGTACCTGCGCCTTCACTCGCTCCTTTCTCCGCACACATGGGGCGAGGACAGGATTCCCCCGAAAAATCGGGCTATATGCCTCCCCCGATCTGCGACATATCCGGGAAAGAATCCAGATTAATGACCGGCCGATATCAGAAGAACAATTCACCCAGAACTTCTTTGAGGTATATGACAGGCTTATGGATCCTTATTTGAGCAAAGAAGAATCCCCAGCACAGCCACGGTATCTCCAGTTCCTGGCCCTATTAGCCTTCCATACGTTCATCCGAGAAGGGGTGGATGCAGCCATATTTGAAACACACTCTGGGGGAGAATACGATGTCACAAACGTGGTCCGCAAGCCTGTCGTGACTGGCATTACTTCTCTTGGCCTGGACCATGTCATCCAGCTAGGCCGTACCCTTGACAGCATTGTCTGGCATAAAGCAGGCATCTTCAAAAAGGGAACCCCTGCTTTCTCAGTTCCGCAGGATAGTATCCCTGCCGAAGTGCTATGCGAGCGGGCCATGGAGAGGGACACCACGGTGACCTTTGTCCCTATTAATGAATCCCTGCCGATGAATGCAAGGAACCTGAGCGTTCCAATCCAGCGCGTGAACTGCTCCTTGGCTCTAGAACTGGCCAGAACATCTATCCATGTAAAAACGCCCAATCAGACATTAGACACATCCAAAATCATCCGCGGCATTGACGACTTCCACTGGATGGGAAGATTTGAAATCATCCAGGATGGACTAATCACCTGGTTCCTGGACGCAGCATACAACACAATGAGTCTCACCCAGGCAGCCAAATGGTTCGCCACTAATACCTATATCGCCGACTCACGAAAGTAAGCCCCCACCACCAGATAGATCCTCTTCACCCCACACCCCACAACCCACAACCACTGACAATAACCCGTACCCCAGATTCTGCATCCTCATCTTCAGCCACTACTCCACCGTCCGCGACGGCGCTTCTCTCATCCAAGACCTCACCAACGCTCTCTCAAAACACAACACAATCCCAGACCGCATCATCATCACAACCGACCAACCACGAGAAGACGGAACCACTAGAATCGGCAAGTCCAATCCAATACCAATACCACCCCGCTAATATACCCCCCCTCCCCACCTCCACCGCACTCCATATTAACCCACCAACCCAACCAGACAAACTCCTCAGACTACCCCCGATACCCTTTTCGCAATTATATTCGGATCACACGTCCCGGTGGAAACGGCTTAGCAGGGATACGGATACTTTGGTCTTGGGTGAACCGACGGTAGAGGGTGCGATTAGACTCGCTAGGGAAATTGGTTGTCAGAGATGTGGAAGTGGAAGTGGAAGTGGAAGTGGAAGTGGGGCTCGGGTTTTGGTTACGGGGAGTATACATTTGGTTGGGGGGGGCGCTTGATATTTTGAGGCCTTAGGTTCTTACTTAGTCTTAGGGGGGTTGGTTTAGGGTTGTTGGGGGGGTGTACCTAGACTGTTTTACTTGGGGTTGATTTCTATGATACCTTTTGTTTCGTTATGTACATGAATGGGTTGGTTGTTGTAGATGTCGGTGTTGATGTTGTATTTATCTAATATATTGTTGCAAGTATATCGCATATGTGATTTTTGTTGCATTTATTGGATAGAGATTATAAATATACATTGGATAGGAGCTCACCGCTAATATCTGTCAGGATGCCAGGTCTGTAATAGTACTGAATTGGATGCGGACTTTCTGTGGATGGCTTGCGGGTCGGATTCGCGGTTTGAAGTAGGGGGGACAGAAAGGACTTGGAGAGTACGAGTCCAGGCAACGGGCAGCGTGTGAAGGTATCAGACTGGGATTGTTTGGTATTATCGTTGGATACATCATATCGTAACTGCTCATCTAATATCCGAGTTTCCTTTGCTCTCTGGGGGATTACTATTGGCATTCCCGGCATTCCCTCCACTGTTTCCTCCTCCGCCTCCCTTGGGGCCTCCCTTGCTCTTGGACCCTCGTCCTCCACGTGGCCCCCGAGATGAGTTGCCCCCAGAACCACCACCTTCGTTGGACTTGCCGCCCCGATTGTTGCCGCCGCCGCCGCCCCCTCCTCCTGCAGATGGTTGTGCTTCACCACGGCCTTTGCCCCGCCCCTTTTCTCCACCAGGATTGGCCTTCCTCTCTAGTACGACAACCTGACTCTGGGCGACCGAGACAGGGCTAGCAGCGATGGCTTTTTGAAGCCCATCTGGCTCCGCAAAGTCAATGTAACCGAACCCCTTCTTCTTATCAATCTCCACTTTGAGAACCTTTCCGAATGCCGTGAATGCCGTTTCCAGCAGTGGTTCGGTGACTCCCTGAGATGGGTTTGCGTGCTTGAGGAAGGCTTGGGTAGCGGTAGCGGTCGGTCCGGCCGATGCTTGCTTTCCCTTTGCGGATTTGGCGGGTTTAGGTGTAGTACTGACTGGAGGCGTGTTTGCTTCGGATGTCTCACTAGGCTGTGGTGTATTGTTGCCTTTGGATTTATTCTGCGTCGACCCCTTAGATGGTCGGGAGGGCGTATCCTTCTTGCCTGTCTCCGGGGTTGCAGTGCCGCTTTGATCGGACTTTGAGGCATCTCCATCCGTGGCAGCATTCTTGCCACCTTTTCGGCGACCAGACGGGGCGAGCCCGAGGTCGCGCTGGAGGATTTTGGCCGCAGCAGCCACACTCCCGCGCTCTCGTTTCCGCTCCGTTGCTGGCTGTGGCGTATCCTTGGGGGAGTTCTGAGCCGGTGTCGACTTTGCGGCCTGCTTGGCAGCAACATTGGCGGCCTGCTTGCTTGCCGCTTTCACAGCCTCCTTGGTAGCCTTGTCCGACTTGGATTTCTTCTCCGGCTTCTCGGTAGCGGCAGGTTGATTGGCCTCCTTGTCAGGTCGTTGTAGCAGCTTCTTCGCCTGCACTTTCTCCGCCTTGGAGTCTTTGTCCGATTTGTGTTTGGAGGATTTGCTGGACTCCTTGGCTTTGTTGGCTTTCTTTTCCTTGATGTATTGTACCAATGGTGTGACCGTCACCGTATCCTTCTTATCCTCCCCATCAGCGGCAGATTCGACGGTGGCTGGCTTGGCGATTGGCTGGGTGAGGCTCTCGAGGAAGGCGATAAACTCGGGGTCCTGGTCGATGGTTCCCTGACGGGCATCTTTGCGCGACCGACTTCCGGCGATCTTGGCATAAGGCGCAAATTCTAAAGATGGGGGCCCCAGAAGCACGGGGTCGTTGGAGGTATTCCGGGCGTCCAAAAAAGGTGTTTGATGGACCTTATTCGAGAGGGGGATGCTGTGATCGCTGGACATGATATGGATATAGGCACGGGAGGGTCGGGAAGGTTTGGCTGGACTACAGTATGTTGTTAGTCAGGGACTTCGATGAGGAGCGACTTGTTTACTCTTTAGAGACCTTGCCCGGCTTGTATTGGAACCAGTCGACCTTTCCACCCCCGATCTTCCATTCCGGACCCAGCGCTGTCTCAAATTCCGCTTGTGTCAATCCGGGTGGGAGACGCCTGACGACGAGTTTTAACCGAGGGGCCGCTGGCTTCGGAGCTTTCTTGGGTGTCGCAGAGGTGTTCTTCTGAGTCGCCGCCACGGGGATCTGGAGAACGCCTCCGGTGGACTTGCCCGCAGGGATCTGCGTCATGATGCTAGACTGGTGAGGGACCTCCGTCCCGACCAAGGAGTTGAGGAGTCGCGGAGAGGAAAGGGGGGGGAAACAGTTGTAAGAATAGAAGAGATACGCGACAATGTGACTAATGGTAAGACCAGATTCACCTGGGAGTTGGAGGTGAGGCATTGGTGAAGCTGTTATCGAGAGGAGATTCCGCCCGCGCCACGTGACCGGGCCCGGGAAGTGCAGTGCATACCCAACATCCCCTGCGGGGAAGCACTACCGGCGCGCATCCCATTCAGCATCCCGTGTGCTCTGCCGTTCGTGAGAGTCTTTCCTTTGGACCCCCGGTACCCTCGCTATCCTCTTTGGTGACGCCTGTCTCTTCCGGCTTCAGCGCGCCGTGCCCCCTCTATCAATCCATATCGCGCCAATCTCATCATGGTGGATAGTAAGGTCCCTCAGCCGGGACCGGCCAAGTTGAAGCGCAATGCAGGCCCCGATGAGTGGCTGGAGGCGGCCAAGGACTGCAAATATCTCTCAGAGTCACACATGAAACAGCTTTGTGAGATTGTGAAGGAGTTCATGATGGAAGGTGAGCTTCTAGTGAGAATTGTGGCAACTGGCTTACTGGAACGCTGATGAGTCGCATTTCCTAGAATCCAACATTCAGCCGGTTTCGACGCCCGTGACCATTTGCGGAGATATTCACGGCCAGTTTTATGACCTGCTGGAGCTGTTCCGGGTCTCCGGAGGAATGCCCGATGAATCAGAGGCCGAGCCGCCCAAGACGTCGTCGTCGGTGATTACCTCCGAGGATATCGAACCCCCATCCACCATTACCGATCCTAAACTACGGAAGAAATTGAGAAACTCTGGACACTCAGATGAGTTTGTAGATGAGAATAACAGCCAGCGGGGCCGGTCTTCCAGCGCAGGCTCGAAGGAGGTGACATTGAATCGGAATTTTGTGTTCCTCGGTGACTACGTCGACCGAGGATATTTCAGCTTGGAGACTCTGACGTTGCTACTGTGTCTCAAGGCGAAGTGAGTATGCCCAGGTGCAGTTCTTCATTGATTCTAATCTCGTGTTATAGATATCCCGATCGGGTCACATTGGTGCGTGGTAACCACGAGTCTCGTCAGATTACTCAGGTCTACGGTTTCTACGAGGAGTGCTTCCAGAAGTATGGCAATGCCTCCGTATGGAAGGCGTGTTGCCAAGTTTTCGATTTCATGACGTTGGGCGCCATCATCGACGGCAGGGTGTTGTGTGTGCATGGCGGGTTGAGCCCCGAAATTAGAACACTGGACCAAGTTCGGGTGGTTGCGCGAGCCCAGGAGATTCCGCACGAAGGTGCTTTCTGTGATCTGGTCTGGTCGGATCCCGATGAGGTGGAAACATGGGCCGTGAGTCCCAGAGGAGCTGGTAAGTGCCATTCCGCCGTGTATGCTTTTCCCTAACGTAGTCTAGGCTGGTTGTTCGGAGACAAAGTTGCAGACGAGTTCTGCCACGTCAATGACCTGACCCTCATCGCGCGCGCGCACCAACTGGTCAACGAGGGCTACAAGTACCACTTCGCCAACCAAAACGTGGTCACCGTGTGGAGTGCCCCCAACTACTGTTACCGATGCGGCAACCTTGCCTCCGTATGCGAGATCGGGGACGATCTGAAACCGACGTTCAAGCTCTTCAGTGCGGTCAGCGACGATCAACGACACGTTCCGACATCGCGGCCGGGCCGCAGTGAGTACTTTCTGTAACATATCGCATGGCTACCCTTTTATTCTCGCCCGCTTGCTTTTGCAAGCCATGAGGCGTTATTGCACCGGCGCTGGCGTTGGGAGTGGATACAGATGGGCCCACGCACTGTGGGTAGGACCGGTTATGAGCATCATCTATTACGATTTGGGACACAGTTAATGAAGTTTATTCTTATGCATGCTGGACTTTGGCCCGGGTGTTAGTTTACTGTCACATTATCACGAATCGGACGATCGTTATGATACATAGAAGCACTGCCGTGTCGGCTGGAGCTGGCAGCTAGTATATCACTGTTAATCTGGAAGAGACCTCAAGCTAGAGAGGAATGGGTTTTTAACAAAGGCTTCGATGGGTCAGCACGACCCATAGAAACAGGGGAATAACGCCGAACCGTTTAAATCTGGTTGTCGTATGGGCTCGGTACCAAAGGACGAATCCGAATCGCCCTGAAGCAGTAATATGACGATGTCATGAACCATCGCGATGATATCCACTGGATCGTGACCTTCGCGTACTTTGCCCGGTCGGGTCTAGCGCGTATTACCCGCGACTTGATCCACCGTCTTTGTTCATTGTCAACCTGACAGTGACCACAGTCAGGATAATGAGCGAGTACCACCATCTTGGAACGCAGATTGCGGAGAAATCATGACTGAAGTCACTGAAGTCACTGAACGCTATTGGTGCAGATACTGGCCGAGGCACGGACGAAATGCCGCGCAGCTGCCGACCCGGGATGGATTCCGGGGTAGCTCGGAACCCATCCCGGCGGCAAGTGAAGTATATCAGAGGTGATTAACAACGCCTAATTATGAGACTTCTTTCGAAGCCATCCATCAAAAAGGCATTTAGAAAAGCAAACAACATATCATGGCAGAAAAAGTCGACGTTCTGATCTGCGGCAGCGGCTCCGCGGGCCTCTGCGCCGCCACTTGGCTTGCTCGACATGGCATCCCTTGCAAGATCCTGGAGCGTCGGGATGGACCTATGACAATGGGACAGGCAGACGGTGTCCAGTGCCGCACGGTCGAGATCTTTGAGAGCTTCGGGGTTGGCGAGGAGCTGTTGCGCGAGTCGTACCATGTGCTGGAGGTCGTGTTCTGGGCCGATGAGAGTGGTTCGGGCGTTATACGTCGCACGGGAAAAACAGCAGACACCCAGCCCGGACTGTCTCATCAGCCACATGTCATTCTGAACCAGGCGCGCATCAACATGCTTCTCATCGAGCTGATGCGGAAATTCAACCACCAGGAGATTGATTACGGGTATACCGTGAAAGATGTCAAGGTGGACAGTCGGCTTTCGGGGGATCCGGAGGCGTACCCGGTCAAGGTTACGGCGGAGAAAGACGGAAAAGTCGAAAGCTTTGAAGCAAAGTATGCTTTGGTGGGTGCTTCTCTTCGGCATCACGGTTGATTACTGATATTTTAGGCATGTGACGGCGCTCATAGCACTGTGCGCAAAGCACTGGGGTACAGCATGATTGGCGATAGCACCGATGCTGTCTGGGGTGTCATGGATATGGTTCCACGAACGGACTTCCCCGACATTCGGAAGAAATCCACCATCCGTTCCAGGGCAGGCAACCTCCTGATTATACCCCGAGAAGGAGATAGCTACAGTCTGACCCGGTTCTACATTGAGCTCCCGACTGGTGTTAAGGCAAAGGATGTCAGATTGGAAGATCTGCAAAGCGCCGCCAAGAAGATCCTCAGTCAGTACGAGATCGACTTCGTTGAGACCGTATGGTGGTCAGCGTATGCGATCGGTCAGCGTCATGCGGACTTCTTCCACAAGGACCATCGTGTTTTCCTCGCGGGAGACGCATGTCATATGCATTCGCCCAAGGCGGGCCAAGGTATGAACGTCAGCTTGCAAGATGGGTACAATGTGGGCTGGAAGCTTGCTTCGGTGCTCAAGGGCTTGGCACGTCCCTCATTGCTAGAGACGTATGTACTCGAACGGCAGAGGGTGGCTATCGATCTGATTAACTTTGATCGGTACTTTGCCAAGTTATTCTCGTCTCAGGGGGATGCATCGCCCCAGGAATTCCAGGAGGGCTTCATCAAGGCGGGTAAATACACAGCAGGTTTGACGGCCAAGTATGACGCATCTCCGATCACCTCCGATACGGGGTTGTCAAAGGAACTCCCCAAAAACATTGCAATCGGAATGAGGCTGCCTAGCGCACAGGTTGTGCGATTCTGTGACTCTAAACCCATGCAACTGGCTGCATCGCTCAAGTCCGATGGTCGTTGGAGAGTCATTGCATTTGTGGGGGATCCCAGCGTGTCACAAAACATGGCCGCCTTGAAATCTGTACGTTGGATGCAGTGTTCCAAACGGATCAGGGTACTGACTGGGAACAGCTTGGGGATTATCTCAGCTCCGACGAGAGTCCCCTCCGGGTGTTTCGCCTCAAAAACGGCGATGCCGACAGCCTCATCGAGCCAATACTGGTGGGATATGGAAAGCGACATGGCGTCGAGCTGGCGCAGGTTCCGGAGTGCTTCTATCCAATGACGGGCAAGAATCATATCAGAGGTGAGTCTCCGCCGGCCCCCGAAATCCCCGTCTAACAAGGATAGACCTCCACAAGATTTTTTTCGACGATGAGAGCTACAACCAAGGCCATGGGCACGTTTACGAGCATCTCGGCATCAGTCCGGACAAGGGGGCTATTGTCATCGTGCGTCCGGATCAATGTACGCTTTCGTCACCCCCACTGAAAGGGATTTACTAACATCTCGTAGACGTATCTGCTGTGTTCAGTCTAGATGGCTATAGACGAATCGGCCCATTCTTTGAGGGATTTATGATCCCGCAAGAGAGGCTGGAGCCGCTGGCGGGAAGCAAGTTGTAGTCGGTTGCCGTCGAACACGCGTGTGCTCTACGATACTGATGACGAATAACCCCAGCCACGCTTGCCATATCGGGAATGAGACCAGTGAAGTTTAAGCAAGGATAATGCCACTGAGCAGGTTGGATGAGGTGGCATGGAAGGTCAGCTCCTTGCTGTTGGAGAAATATTTATAGTACCATTGCGAACACGTCGACTCTATATCAGCAATGCACTTGGCAATCCCGCATACCACCTGTTTTCCTCCAGCACACCCTAAAATCCAAAATGGCTCCCCATGTCATTGAGGCCAAACCCCAAGCTCCCGGACCAGAATTCAAGGCATCGGCTGCGAAGGACGTACCGGCGACCTCCAGCGAGTCCCGAGACGCGGTTCAAAACCTTGCTCAGCTGCTTGCCAGAGCATCTAAGTCCACAGCCGGGCTGACCTTTTACTCGTCTGGGGCCGAGCCTACTCGTGTTTCGTACTCCGACCTTCAAAGAGATGCAGAGGAGAAAGCCCGTCTTTTGCACAGGATCGATGGTCTGTCTCCCTCATCCATCATTCTACTGCACTTCGAAAACAACCATGACACACTGCTGTGGTTCTGGGCCGCGACATTGGCGGGTTTCCTTCCGGCCATCTCCACCCCATTCGTGCATGATCCGGCACAGCGCAAGAAACACCTGCACCATCTGCAGACCCTGCTGCAAGAGCCAGTGATCCTCACCACAGAACGGCTTGTTCCGGAATTCTTAGAGATGGACGAGCTTCGTCTGCACCCAGTTGAATTGCTACGCAACATGACTGCGAAATCAAATTGCGTGGCCTGCAACCACACCCTCAGTGGGACTGAAAAGAAAGCACAAGATGCGGCGGTCCTCATGCTGACGTCCGGAAGCACGGGAAGCGCCAAGGCGGTTCCTCTCCGCCATGGCCAGCTTCTGACGGCGCTGCAGGGCAAGAAAGACCACCACGGGACAGAGTCTGGCGATGTGTTCCTGACTTGGGTCGGGCTAGACCATGTTGCGAGTCTGTGTGAGATTCATCTGCATGCAAGTATGCTCCCACAGACACCCCTACACTACAAGGGCACCGCTGACAGCTGTAGTGAGCCTGGCCACCGATCAAGTGCACGTTCCGGCCTCTGACCTCCTGCGCGATCCGCTGCGCTTCATCCGGCTGCTTGACTCGCATCAGGTTGCCTATACCTTCTCGCCCAACTTCTTTCTCACGCAGGTACGGGACGCTCTCACCGACAACCCAGCCGTCAAGGCGGACCTGTCCCGCCTCAAGAGCATCAATTCTGGTGGGGAGGCCAACGTGGTTGCGACAATCGACGGGCTGACCCGTGAGTTGCGTCGGTTCAATATCCAGCGCGAGGTGATCAGTCCTGGGTTCGGGATGACGGAGACGTGTGCAGGATGTGTGCACGCGCCAGCGTCCCCGTCTTACGATCTCGCACAAGGCCTCGAATTCGCTAGTCTTGGGCCGAGCGTCCCAGGGATTGGGATGCGAGTGATGCGCCTGACGGCCAAAGACGAACCTGCTGCGCGTGGCGAGGTCGGAGAGCTCCAGCTCTCGGGGCCCGCCGTGTTCACGGGATACTTCAATAACCCGGATGCCACGGCGGCTGCGTTCACAAACGATGGGTGGTTCATCACGGGAGATCTCGCCTGGCTGGATGACTCGGGGTATCTGAACCTGGCCGGACGGACCCGAGACACCATTATCGTCAACGGGGTCAAATGGAGCGCGACGGAGATAGAAATGGCGATCGAAGAAGAGCGCATCCGGGGAGTCGTGCCCTCGTATACCGTGGCCTTCCCGTGCCGCGCACCTGGCTCTGCCAGCGAGGACATTGCCATCGTCTACTCTCCTACATACGCGGCTGACGACGCTGCTACACGCTTCGAGACCGCCACGGCGATCGCCAAGACCGTTGCGCTTCTGACGGGGCGGAAACCCGCTCATTTGATTCCGCTCCCGGCGGAAATGCTGGACAAGTCGTCACTGGGGAAGATCTCGCGCACTAAAGTGCGCACGGCGTTCGAAAAGGGCGAGTATGCGTCGATGGAGGCGGTAGATACGGAGGCCGTGCAGCGGTATCGAGAGGCCACGCAGCGGCCGGCGAAGACGGAGACGGAGAAGACAGTGCAGAGCACGCTGGCAGGGCTACTCCAGCTCCCAGTCGAGGAGATCAACGTGGAAATGTCCATCTTCGATCTGGGCATCACCTCGTTCAACTTGATCCTGCTCAAGGCCATGATCCAGGACGCCGTCGATGCCCCGGTGGAGATTCCCATGTCGGTGTTACTGACCGAGTGAGTCACCTCCTCCTAATATGTAACCCTTCTAACATTGTTGCAGTCCAACCACCGTCGCCATCTCGGCTGCCATCGACAAGCTCCTGTCCCAGCCCCCCGTGTACAACCCCATCGTTCCCCTCCAACCCCACGGCACCAAGATCCCCCTCTTCCTCATCCACCCGGGCAGTGGGGACATTCTCGTCTTCATTGCTCTGGCGGCGCAATTCCCGACCCGACCCGTATACGCGCTCCGCACCCGCGGGTACAATACCAACGAAGCCTTCTTCCCCTCCATCCAGGACACCGCCGAGACATACGTGCACCACATCCGGCAAACCCAGCCCGAAGGCCCGTACGCCATCGCCGGCTACTCCCTGGGGTCGACGCTGGCCTTTGAAGTCGGCAAGGTCCTGGAAGCCCAGGGCCAGGAAGTGCGGTTCCTCGCCAGCATCGACTACCCGCCGCATATCCGGCAGTACGTGCGCGGCCAGAACTGGATCGACGTGCTCCTGCACATTGCCTTCTTCCTGGAGTTGATCGACCAGAAGATCATGACCGAGGCCGGAAAGTACCTCCACGGCCAGGAGATCTCGCGCCAGGACGCCCTCGTGCACGTGCTGTCGATTAGCGATCCGGAGCGGGTGCGCGCGCTGGCCCTTAACCCAGAGCGACTGGAGCGGATCACCGACATCGGCGAGAACTTCCGGGTCCACGGAGAGTCGTACGAGCCCGAGGGGATGGTGGAGCGACTGGACGTGTTTGTGGCGGATCCGCCGAGCTACGCGGCGCTGAACCGACAGGACTGGGAGGAGAACAAGCTGGGGGCGTGGCGGAACTTTTCGCGGACAGAAGTGGGCTTTTACAATTGCCCGGGGATCCACGCGACGATGCTGAACCCGGTGTATGTGCCCGAGTTTGTGCGGAGTTTTAAGCTGGCGATGAAGCGGAGGGGTGTTTGATGCGATGACTAGCTTTGCCAGTAGTCTGGCCGATGCATAACGAGGTAGCCTTAGAAGAAGAGTATTGGAGTATACTTCAACAGTATCCTGCCAGTCTATCACCACCACCTCTATACAGAATACACCCTCTTATAAACCTCAAACGCCTTAAGTAAATTCCTCCCCTGATCCCCAATAAACCTCAACCGATGTCCCTCGCCATCCGCATCAATCCCCTCCCCCCCCTCCACCACCTTTCGAATATCCTCCTCCCCCACCCAACTCCACGCACAATGCTCCTCCGGCGCCAACTTGACCCTCTCCTCCCAATCCCCTTCCTCTCCATCCCCACCCCCCACCTCGACCAAAAAACTCCACTTCATCTCCCGCACCCCCCTCCCCCGCCGAACTCTCGTCCACTCATCCACAGCCACCAGATCCACGACCTTGGTTACCGGGAGCCCCGTCTCTTCAAACACTTCCCGGGCGAGAGCGGCCAGGAGCGTGGGGTCCGAGGGGTCGGTCGATCCGCCGGGGTTTTCCCAGTGGAGGGGGTAGCTGTCGGTTGGGGAGCGGAGGAGGAGGAGGGTTTGGGGCTGGGGGGTGGAGTTGGTGGGGGAGGGGGAGGGGGAGGGGGTGGTGAAGATGTAGGCGCCTACGATGAAGGTGGTGCAGTGGGGATAGTGGGTGGTGGTGAAGGTGGAGAGGGGGAGGGTGTAGGGGGTGGTTAGGTGGGGGGAGATTTGCATCTTGGATTGGAGTTGGTGGTAGTACTGATTGATGGGGTTGGTGGTTGGTTGGGGAAGATGATGAGATGAATGAATGAATGAAGATGAAAGAAGGTTGGGGAGGTGGAGTCGTTGGATGGTGCTAGTGCTAGTGGGGTGCTAATCAGGGACATTACGGGCATGGGCTGGTGTATGGTATGGTATTCAGTACTCCGTACGGTATGCAATCTATCTACTGAGCTCTACCACTTCCTGCCTCCCTGCCACTACCCACCATCACTATACTCGACAACACCGCACCATTTCTTTGGCCATCTCCATCGGATTCCAGACCGACTTCTCCTCCCTCTCCCTCTCCGTCTCCCTCACCACCATCCCCTCTTTGCACATCCCTTGCGCCTCCCCGCACCCCCGACTCTGCCGCACCTTCCACCCCCGCACCACCCACAGACACAATCCCCCAGCAACAAACACCATCCCCGAGAAGATCTGCACCTGCTGATAGGCCTCTGCCCCCAGCGCGGGGCGTCGCAACGCCTGCGCAACCGCCTCGCCGGCCGCTCCCGGCCCCACCAGCACCAGCCAAAGGATGCTCAGCGCTCCCGGCAGATCCTGCAGCCCGATGATCTCCACGAACACAGGGGCCACCGTCGCAAAGAACGTGCCCGACACCATGCCCCCCAGCACCGCAAACACGCTCACCACCGCCATGCTCCGCGCAGGGATCCAAATCGCGAAGCAAAACACTGCACACACCAGCGACAACGCCGTCGCCACATTCAACCGTCCCAGTCGGTCGCTAAACAGCCCGATCAGTGGCCGTCCAATTCCCTGGCCGAGATTGTGCAGCGCACCGACCACACTGCTCTGATGGGCCGTCAGGCCAATCGAAATGGCAAAGTTGGGTAGACTGAAGTTGATCGTCACGAAGCCGAACGTGCTGAAAATAGCCCACCCCAGGAGAAGAATGAATTCGAATTTGCGCAACAGCGGGAAGTTGAAGGACATGTGCCGGCTGGCGGTGGCTTTGTTGCGGTCTCGCAGGAACGCGGCGCTGACGAGGTTGGCTGCCAGGGAGACCAAAGCCAGGGTCCGGAACGTCCAGGGCAGCCCGAGGTTCTCGATCATCGATTCGATGGCGAGGGAATAGATGACTCCGCCAATGCCTGCGCCGGCGGCGGGGATGGCGTTGGCGATGCTGCGTTTCTTGTCGAACCATTGGGCTGGAATACCGAGGTAGGTCATGTAGATGATACCCATGCCGATACCGAAGCAGACGCCCTCGGTGAGGAACAGCTGATACACGTGGGTGGTGAAGGAGGCCAGGATCAGACCGGCGGTTTGAATGAGGATGCCTCCGATCAGGGTGGCGTGCGTGCCGTATGTGCGGATCAGATACACGGTAACCGGGGCCATGAGGTAGGCGCAGCCGATGGCTAGCCCGCCGATGAAGGCGTATGCCAGCGAGCTGGTGCCGGGGTATACATTATTGTCCATGTAGTAGGATAGAAAAACGCCATAGCTCTGCTTTGGTTAAGAGGTGGATGTGATGTGTGAGAATCTGGGTTGACTCACCCCATTGATCCCCCAGGTGTGGACTTGCAGCCAGAACACACACACAACAATCACCCATCCGTACCCGCCATCTGGAGCGACGTCAGTTTCGATGCTGAGCTTCTGATTGGCGGTGGAATCATGGCTCTCGCGGTCGCCATTGTCGGCGGATATATAATCCTCGGATGACTTGGTGGTCTCTTGCTGAATCGAATCCATCGGGCTGAGATAGGGTATTATTCGTCACCCATCCTGGGGCACACCGAGACCACGCGGAGAATATATAGCACGTTCAAAGCAAACCGGGGAGCAGCTGCACGCACGACATTCTGGCTATCAATTCTCCGAAGAAAATAGAAACCCTACCAGCGGGGCTGGAATGCTGCCATCCCCAACTGGGAAGAGCGCTACACTGGGAAAAAGCTTCCCCCAACTCCGATCCAAGCTGGCCCCAGCGAATCCTTGATTTTCATCGCCAATGGCAAGGGAGAACGCAGTGCTTGCGCAATGGCCCGGAGGCCGGATTTTTAGCGGTCTATCTTGCCCTTGTTGGTTGTGCGGTATGGGAAGCCAAGAATGCAGCTACCTGAGGCCTGCACATCCTCTATCTGGAGTAGCGGTATCCCTTGCGTGCGCACCCAGTGGAACGACGATGGTTGAGTATGAAACGGTGATCGACTGGACCTTGCTGAGGGGTACGTATTGCTGTGGGTGATCGTTCCTGTGCCGGGGACCTGCCTCTCGAAGAGCCCGGCTAGTTTCCGACCATCAAGTTCTGTCTCCATGTTTGAGTGCTTATCCTGCAGCCCCGTTGATCCCATGAAGTCATGGCTGCTGCCTTGGGCTTGGGTGAAAAAAATGCGGCGATCTCAGTTGGCTCAACCGGGACAGAGAGCACAAATGGGGTGAGCTCATGGCTGCGATAAGCCCCTGGTATCGCTTGGAATGGAGCCGTGATATCGGTGGCGGCGGACAAGCTATAGATAGCCCATGTGGTGCTGAAGCTCTGAGTAGGAAACAGATATGGCCGGGCCTCCTCGGCCAAGTCGCATGACAAATGCCCGGCTAGGGATTGACCCAAGATGCAGAAGCTTCGTCAAGGGTAGATCACCCGGTGCTTGAATCCTTGGGTGCGACCTCGAGGAGCTGTCGATCTGGAGCGGCGATCAAACTTTGGTCATGTGTCTTAGATTGGATGGGTACATTTTTCCGGACATTCTAGGCGACGCCTTTACCACTATGGATGCTACGTTGCTTCATCTCTGCACAACCCTTGTGCTGGGCTCGGCACTATTACATAGGGCTTGCGCGTCACTATGGAGTAGACAGATGCGACATGCCTATTAACCAGATTGAGCTAGTGATGCAGCCTTTAGAATAGGAGTGTTCTAACCGATTCCAGATAGTGTGGAAGACCTCGGCAGTGCAACACTCTATACCCATAATGGTTACTTACGAATAGGTGCTATGGCGGTGACGATAGCTAGATGGCTATGCAAGTGAGTATTTTCATCACAGCATGCTACCTACTTCTAACAGATATGATAGAATTTCTATGACATGTTGCAGACTGGTAGATATATTGATACCAATTTGCAGGGTCTCTCCTGCAATTATCCGGAACACTTTGCAGCGCCAGACTCCGGTTTCCACCACAGAGGAATCAAATATTCTTGTCCTCTCGCCAATTCGAATACTTGGTAGGCTGGTATAATGGAAACAGTCTTGTGACACTGTCTGTCTTTCTGTTTATCAGCGTATAACTGTGGTAAGCTATGATGCCTTGATCTGATTTGAGCTAGGTACCCCTAGCACGTCCATCTACCTCATACAATTGGCTGCTTGAGTTCATTTTGACTGGAGGGCCAGGGGCCATATTTCGGTCCACCAATCTACGATAGTCCCCATGATCCGAGGACCCGCTGACTTTGGGCGCGTCTTCTCTCTCCACAATAGCATCCTAAGAGAAGCAACAAGGGCTGCTCCCATGGACACCACGACACCCGCGCCAACAGCAACAGTAGCTTTATTGGAGCACAGTGAGGTAGCCCCAGGGTAGTAGCGATAGTGACTGTGGCTGTGACGGTAGGCGTGCCGCTTAGAGTCGATGTTCCCGACACCGTCACAGTGGGAAGGTTCAGTTTACCGATGTCGGTTGTGATGATTGCAGATGAATTGGAGCAGCACTCTGCGATGGGATGAAAGCCTAACTAAATAGAGGAATACTTTGCTAGGAGAGACGAACCTCCAATATTTATAAGACACGCCGCGGCTGACATCGTGACACTCAGCCACGATGGCCGGGTGAGAGGATAGTGGTATTGGCTGATCGAGGCTGTACGGCATCTTGCCTTTTCGGTCGCTAGGGTTGCACAGTCTCTGGCCGCGATTGAGATGTTTTCGTAGTCGTGTAGGAAGAGGTGGGGTTTTATGAGACCAAGAGGGCGGATACGAGTTAACAAAACGGCTCGATATTTCAGCAAAGAAAAGAGACATTAGAGGATCTAGTAGTTTCGATACAACCAATAGAATACTTCATGGCTTGGTATAGTGGAACCAGTCTGGTGCCACTGGAATTCTTTCAGCCTTTCAGTGTATAGTCGTGATAAGCTATGATGTGTGGTTCTTGGACAAGTTACAGAATAGTCATGGGCTGCTTCAGAGCCAAAGGCTCTCGTTAGAAAGATGCGTTCGATATCTACTATCAACGTAGAAAATTGAAAATAGAGAAAAAAAAAGAAGAAGAAGGTAGGTAGGCCCATTCCCTTTGATACGAGTCTCTGATGACATTCGGCTTTCTTATCCGTTGTTAGTCTACATCATTGGAGGGCAACGTCAGACACGTTCCGATTCTTCAGAGTCATTCTCAGATATACACCGTCTTTGTCATGATGATTGCCATTTCGGTATCTGGGGTTGTCAAGTATGACGCTGCGGATGCACGGAGATCTAATTAACTGATTGTGAATTGACCGGAGGGATGACGGCGTCTTTTTCGATTTGTTTCTTGGTCACTCTGACCTCACTTTTATATGCAGTGAATCTACCCTCTTTGGCTTCTTGGTCCCGGGTCCAATTGATCTTCAACTAGTTTACAGGCTGCATGCTCATCGACCAGATAGGCGTCCTTCATACGGAGCCTTTGCGGATCGCCACCCAGTTAATTTTCCAGGGTGTGTGAATACACTCTTCGAGAAAGAAGCACGCTCATCTACTCCAGATTCCTCATCAAACCCACTCACAGACGATTACTCCATCTTACCTCCAGACCAACACTGATCTTGTCGGCGGCAGTATCAAAGGCAAAATGTCTTTAGTTACTCTTCCCAACGAACTCCTCTTCATGATAGTGGATAATATCCACTCCCAGAAAGACCTCAGCTCATTTGCCCAGGTACACCCTCGCATCTACAACCTGGCGATACCCATCCTCTACTCACGCGATGCGAAAGAAAGCCCTAGCTCTGCCGTCCTCTACGGAATAAAGAACAAGATCTTTGAAACAGTCAAGAACGCGGTTCAATTTGGGGTCGATGTCAACTTCAAACCTTCCGAATATGTTTGGAATCATTGGCATTGTCCACATAGCAAGTCAAGGACTCTATTATCCTTGGCTGCTGAGAGAGGCGCTTACAGAATTTTCCATTTTCTCGTCAAGTCTGGTGCGGACATCAATGCCACGGATGGGGATGACCAGACCCCCCTGATGTGGGCTGCCTATTGTGGCCATATAAAAATCGTTCGAATGCTTCTTGCCCTTTCGGTCGACCCTAATTCCATCAACGAAAGGGACGAAAACGCTCTTTTCCTTGCCGCAGAAAACGGCAGAGATGATGTTGTTGATGCCCTTCTGGAACTACCCGAGACCAAACCGGGCCGCCCTCGTATTGATGACATTACTCCAGTGGAAGTAGCCTTGCGTAAGGGCTACGCGCATATCGCGCGGTCTCTCTTCGCGCGCGGGGCCGAGGTCAACCCAGAACGGTTTCCCAAGGAGGGGCTTCTACACCGGGCAATCATCGGCGGACGGTTGGATATGTTGCAAATCCTCGTGGGACGAAAGGAGGTCGATCCCAATAAACGCTTCCGTTGGCGCACGCCGCTGCAAGCTGCCATGGATAGAAATCGTGCGGATATGGTCGATATATTGTTGCAGGATCCCAGGACCAATCCAGATCTCACATATCTGGACAATGGACGGACACCTTTGCTGGAGGCGCTTATCAATGACAATTATAAGATAGTGAATGCGTTGCTGGAGGCAGGAGCGAATCCTAAAATCGCGGACCGTTGGTTTCTGTCACCAGCTATGTTTCTCGAGGCACCGAGTGCTGAAGCAAGGCGCAAGTTGAAGGAGCATTCGATCTGGGTTACGCGTGGGAAGTGGCAGAGATGATGGAATGGTCGCGTATCCGATGGTTTTAATGACATGAGGTGGTTTAGTCCCGTTTCTTATATTTACAAATTTCGTGCTTTCTGTCTTGTTGAAAGAATGTAGTGATTAAGAAGTCATCCAATCTGATTGCATTTTTATCTGGATCATCATTAGATAGGCTCCGAGCAACTAGTTGTACGAGCAGCAAATCGATCCATCCATGGCATGACTGATAGGTTAATCCTGATATTCATCATGTCCAGGTTTAGAGCATCTACTGTGAATATAGATTCAAGATATACCTAATTTATCCCTTTTTCGTTACCCTGCCACCTACACCCAACACACCAAATCTTTTATAATATACCAAGAGAATACCTTATAAAAACAGCCTTATTCTAAACTAGCAAATCCAACCAACTGATTACGATTTATAAGCCATAATCTATAACCATAACAGGAATCAAGACAGGCTCCGCCACGTAGACAAGACAGATCCCTGCACTTCAAGGCGGTGGACTCCTAGTTATAAAAGGCTTCCATCTGCCACTGCCTCCCATCCATCGGTTTTCACATCCCTGATAGCCTTGTAATCACCACATCACCCAAATCCACTATGGACCCCAACACCCCTAGTACTGACCCGGTCCACCCCAACCAACTCCTCCACAATAACAGATACCACGTCCTCGAAAAACTCGGCTGCGGACAATATTCAACCGTCTGGTTAGTCCGTGACCAAACGTAAGTCAAACCCCACCACCATAAACCCCCACCTCCCCCCCAAAAAACATCATATACTTATAATACGCTCCAGAGACCCCTCCCACAAAGCCATCAAAATCCTGCACCCAGAATGCTACAACAGCACGCACGACGACATCTTCGAACTCGAAATCATGAACCATCTCCGCACCGCAAACCCCCAGCATCCAGGCTACCAACATATCTCCATCCTCCTAGACGATTTCACCCACGTGAGCCCACTAGGAACCCACGTATGTCTAGTCCTGGACCTCATGGCCGAAGACCTTCGAAACTTCGCACTATTCTTCAAATCCGCCAAGATCCCAAACCAGATATTGAAGAAAATCACCAGACAGTTGCTGTTAGCGTTGGAATATGTCCATGCCTCCGGGGTGATACATACGGATATCAAACAGTCGAATATTATGGTTCGGATGAGGAATCCGGACGTCGTTACTCGATATCTAGCTGATACGTCTAACAGGTTGTCGCTGGGAAAATATAATTTCAAGGACCCAGCCGAATTCTCTGATGTTGATGTAGTTCTCTGTGATTGGGGTTCTGCGAGCTGGGTGCATAAACATCTCACGTCTATTATTCAGCCCGTGTTGCTCCGGGCCCCGGAAGTTTTTGTACAGGCGCCGTGGGGTATAGGCGTCGATATATGGAATCTGGGGTGCTTGCTTCCGGAGTTACTGGATACGGTGCGGATGTTTAATGGGAGGGCGGATGTGACTGGGGGGGTGTATTATGTTAAGCATCATGTGGAGGAGATTGATGCCTTATTTGGCCCCTTTCCTCCTGAGATGCTAGAAGCCGGAGACCAAGACATTGTGCAGCAATTATTCGACGAGGATTCCCAAATCCGAGACCCAATTGAACGCCCACCAGCAAAGCTGGAAAGATGGATAGAGTGTCTGGATGGGGTGGAAAAGGAAAACTTTCTTTCTATGCTTCGATCTATGCTGACCATTGATCCGAAAAGGAGGATGACTGCTCAGTCGCTACAAGGCGCACTTTGGCTTACGACTTAACAACAACATGTTTGGCAATTGCATAAGCATGGTGTTGTACATATTATGAGTATGGGCTATCAATAGCCTGTTTTCTCCATGGCGTTGGGTCTAGTCTATTCATTGGATCCAGATCTGATTAGCCCAATGGAAAGTTCACATTGTTGTATTTATAATTCTTATTCCCCCCTCTATAAGTATGAATCAGATAATATGCCCCACACCTCTTGTATCAAATTTCATCGATCCGACTACAAAAGATCGAAGACCAACATATTTACTTCATGGAAGGAATCTGTTTGAGCACAGTCACCCAGCTATTTCCAAGTTCGCTCCAACGGAGTCAGCCAAAATCCCGTATCAACCAACACAGCTCGCTAATGTGAAAGTTAGATAGCTAGCTAGCTAGCTAGCTAGGGGCTCTTTTGTATGGAGCAAGAATCCTACCCAGAACTCCGCCAAAACCCTCCGACTCGCAGTACATCAACCTGGAAATGGTCACATGTATAGGAACAGGTTGATAACTCAGCAGTATAAAATGAAGTCCAGGAAGAAGCGGTTGCAACTGACTGGCTAAACGAACTGCGAGCTCCATTTGATCCCGGAAATTCAGGTTCTCTTGCTTTTAATTTCGATGTCCGATCTCATATGTGTACCTTCCCCTCGGACGGGGCCTTCCCAGTTGATGCTCCTCCCGGGTGAGTGTCCAGTGAATTGAGCGAGTAACAAAAAACCCGTAAATTTCAACCGTGTGAATGCCTACTTTCTTTGAATAAGAAGTGAAACAACCTGCTCTAGGAGTCCCATAAAACCGACCTAACGATGAGTTGTGCTTCATCTTGACCTCCAGACCATCTCTTTGATATTGTCAGTGTCAACATCAAAGAGACAAAATGTCTTTTAGTATGGCTTCCAAATGAGCTTCTCTTCATGATAATGGACAATATCCACTCCGAGAAAGACCTGGGCTCATTTGCTCAAGCAAATCGCCCACCTTTACAACCTGGTAACACCTGTTCTCTATACTCACGTAATGTGAAAGAAAGCGATGGCTCTCCCATCATCTACGGGATAGCAAATAAATAAACAGATAAATTTTTTTTTTAAAAAAAGCCCCTTGGAACCCTTGAAGAAAGAATTGAAGATGATTTTACTGTATAGAGCTTTGAATTCATCTTGGAGACAGCCCCAGGCATGTGACTGTTCTGCCAAGAATATCCCCATAGGTAATCAAGTGGCTAACATATTTATCTATACTTAAGAGCTCCGCAATAAGTGGATCAATCCACTTATCCACTGCGAGTAATATTCTAGAAGTTTCTATCATGATAATTACCTCTGAAGTGAACCAAAGAATAACATTAACTAATGATAACAGTCTTAAGATTCTGCTACGGGTCTTAATCTAGGTACCACTTTCATTCACAAGGGATGATGATATACAATGGACGCCTTTTTTTCAAAGTAAGTTAATACGCCGAGAACTTCTTTCTAAGGGCATGTGAGAGATTCAGGGGAACTTTGTATAGCTTTCATTAATACGTGTCTTGCCTGAGATTTACAGAAACCAGAGAGGGAGTCTATTTACTCAAGACCTAACAGTGCAAGTTTTTATTTTCTTTAGTGGCCTCAATATGATTCTATACAGTTTATATCGCTTAAAACCGTTTGAAGCTCTACAACTTACAATCTGTTTTGGGAAACTGGGTGGCTTTTTGATATTTCTTGTTGATGTGCCTAGGATTGATTATAAGCACGGATAGTTGAGTGGTTTAAGAGGCTTCTGGTTTGGGGGATCGTGAGGGTCTACGGCCTTTAACGTTTATTTGTTGGATAGTAATCTATACTGATGACACAGAGGGACTCTTCGCATCTTTCATATTTGTCTTGTTGGGTATTTTGTGAATTTTCACAGTCCTAGGTAGTTCTCTGAATTGACGGGGGATAATACTTGTCTATTAGGATTTAGGATTTGTATTACTACTTAGAATTGATTGTGACTCAAGATAGTATTAAAACCTGTTCTAATCAGCTACAAACGTGTATATGTGACCAGAATCCGTAAGTTAGATGTTTAGATAAATATCCGCTCCGCACAGCTTGCTGTATTGATAGACCTTTTTTTTGATTTTATTTTTTTGCTGGAATGCTTTCTTTGAGGTACTTAGTTTTACCTTTACGTATGAAAGGCAAAATGATCATGATGTTCATGGCTCTAAATCTCACCCGTCAAAAATATATCATCATGATGGGTAATCTCCGGAACATTGCTCCGACTTTCCGGCTTAATCAGTCATTGCACATGACAAAATAGCGTCTGCAACTAACAGTCGGATAAGAGATGAGTTGGGCATTGGGGGGGGGAGGGGGCGGGGAAACTGGAAGTGGGAAAGGCATGAAGCAAACAGCGCAAAGAAAGCCTGCAAACAACCTGGCAGCCGCCAATCCGACTCACAAACACATCGCTACGAGCTGTGATGACAGTACTTGCATGATACCTGGTCCAAGAGGATGGGCCCAACTTGTCAAGGCGGATGCGCAGGCTATAACTACGCAGGTGAGCCCATGGCAGGTTGTATAAGGATAAAGCCACGTTCGGATTAATAGCATGTTATAGAAAAGGTCACAGAAGCATGGGCCAGCACGTGCTGCCAGACTACAACTCATCTTCAACTGGAAGCGCCCCCCCAGCCTGCATCTGACGTGCCACCTGGTCCACTTCTCTCCACACCCGCAGCAAGTTCCCCCCGGCTACCTTGCCCGCGTCCTCGTCACTGACTCCTCGTCTCAAAAGCTCGGCAATCAAGTCGGGGTATTTCGACACATCCTCGAGCCCGCGCGGAACAGTGGGAATGCCGTCAAAATCACTCCCCAGTCCAACATAGTCGAATCCGATAAGGTCTCCGATATGCATGATGTGATCCACCACATGCTCGAGAGTTGCGTGCTCGGGATCAAACTCTGGCAAGCCGTTCGGATTGTCGGAAGCAGTACACGAGACAAAGTCGGGGGCAAAGTTGACCATCACAACAGAGTTCCGTGCCTTGACCAGATGCAAGACATCGTCCGGGACATTGCGAGGATGGGGACAGAGTGCGTACGCGGAGCTGTGACTGAACATCACCGGCGCGCGGCTGCCGGCCCAGTCATCTTTGCCAGCCCCCAGGACGTCCCGCATCGTATCGACGCTGACGTGGGACAAGTCGACGATCATGCCAAGTCGGTTCATCTCAAAGACAAGATCCTTGCCCGCCTCGCTCACACCGTGCCAAAGCGGGTCCGCTTTCTTGATACCCCCGGGAATCTCGACGAGCGCCGCATCAGCATAGCGATTATGACAATTGTGGGTGAGAGTGGCATATGATACGCCGCGGTCATAAAAGGCTCGCAAATGGGCCAGAGAATTTCCGATGGAATGAAGGCCTTCCATTCCCATTGGTGAGATGATCTTTCCCTCTTTGAAGGCCTGAAAGGCGGTCGTGCCATTGGGTGGCGCCGAAAAAACATCGGGATAGGCCTGTTGCAGGCGCAACATGACATCTACCTGTTCGATAGTTTGACGGACACCTGCCATCCCGTGTTAGTGAGGAACATCGACAGACATCGCGTTCTTACTGGTGGCATAGGTGGCGTCGGACAAGTCGCTCCAGTTTTTGGGACACTCCACATAGACGCTCCAGAAGGTGCCGCCCACTTTGCCCTCGGCGAGTCGGGGCAGATCGACATGTCCTATCAGACCCCCCTCCGTGAAGGGGATTTTGAACTCGTCGCTGTAGATGTGGTTCTTGAAAACCTCGCGGATTAAGATCGGTAGATCATCATGGCCGTCTGTGATCGGTTAGTCCCTGACTAGGTACGTCTGAGCCACTCTACCTATCAATGGCGTCTCCGACAGGATTTTGTCCACTCTTTCTTCCAGGGAGAGTGGGCCGCGGCATCGGCGAGCAGTCGTCAACCCGACCAAAACACACGCAAGCAGAAGGCTCAGAAGCACCCGTCCCATGTTGCGAGCCAACGACCGAGGCTTTTGGTCCGCACCCGACGTGTTTGTCAGGTATACGCGCGATGACTCCAAATCAAGCTTGGAACCCATGGTGCCAGAGAGGGGTTGTGTAACCCGCGCTTTCCAACTTTCGTTGAAGACCGGACGGAGGAGGACGAAGCTGCCGTCCGGGGAGTCCCTGGTTTATCAAGGACGTCCGCCGGCTGATAGCAGGATTACCGAGCAGCGGCAGGATCAGGATTGGGCCGTCTTGATAAGCGGTCGGATGAATATTGAACAAAGGTTACACAGACGGCCCGGAAGAGCGGTATGGCTCGACAGGGTGGGACAAACCATGGTCTTCCGGCAAACAACAATCACCTCTATAAGAGCATGTTGATCCAATGCTTCAAGGCCAGGACGCCGACCCATCATTACAAATGCGGGCCTTTGATAGGCCCGAGTTGCCTTCCCGCTATGGCAACACAGTGCGGGAGCCAATCAGCGCCCTCGCCGCCGGGTCAGAAAATTCGCGGAAAATCCCAAGGCTGGTCCCTCCGCAGTCACCACGGATGCCTCCTGCTTCTCGTTTGCATCCTGTTCGCTCCTAGACTGCTCTCGTCAAGTGCCGATTAGTCGGTTCCTGCGATGCGTCCTCAGGGCTCCATCATCCCCTCTTAATTCAAGTGCTCCCGCCTCTTGACTACGGCACGGTGAATCAGAAATAGTATCTGATTCTCAGTCTCATCATGGCTGAGACCGCTGCAGCCGAAGGTAGATTAGGATCTCCCTCTGCAACCATCCACACTGATCCCTACTAGGTCTATTGGCCTTTTGGCACTCGTACCGCCTGCCTCTCCTCCTCGCCCTTGCTACGGTGATCGTCCTCCTGCGAGCTTATCGAAAGGTTCAGCCCAAGTCGAAGATTGCCACCGCGTCCTCCATCCCGTCGTCGCCTCGCAGCCAGTCCCCGGAAAAAAGCGAAAAGATTGCCAGCAACCATGAGAAGGAGATCGAAAAAGAATCCAACGCCCAGGTCGTGGAGAAGGAGTCCGCGAAGCCTGGTCCGAAGCGTGTCACCGGAAAGAAGCCTGCCAAGGTTGCCGGCCGACGCAGAGGATCCGACCAAGAACCCGCCGTCTCTTTTATTCAACCCATCATCTTCTTCGCTTCGTTGACGGGAAACACCGAGAGATATGCGCAGGTTTTGCTGGAGGAGCTGCGTGCCGCTGCGCGCGATCGCGCCGATCCGGAGAATCGCGAACGGGCCCTTCTTCCCCCTCAGATCCATGACCTGTCTTACGTCGACTTTGACGACTACTTCATCACCGCACCGAAGCCCCCGTCGACCTCGCCGGGAACGCGCTACGTTTATTGCATGCTGGTCCCGACCTACAACATTGACACCGTCCTGAACACGTTCCTTGGCCACCTCGATGAAACTCACAACGACTTTCGCATTGACACCGCGCCTCTCGCTGGCCTGGCGGGTTATTCCGTCTTTGGATTTGGAGATAAGGAAGGGTGGCCCACCGAGGAGGAAGGGTTCTGCTCGCAGGCCAAAGAACTGGACCGCTGGATGGCCAAGCTCACAGGCAAGAAGAGAGCCTACCCGCTCGGGTTCGCTGATGTCAAGAGTGATCCGGAATCGGCCTTGAAGGAGTGGTCTCGTGGTCTGCAGGACATTCTCGGTGACATTGTCGACCATGGCGGCTTGGGTGAAGGTGTGCCCGGTAGCGGCGATGCGCTCGAGAGTGACGAGGAGGATTTGGATGATGAGGAATCGGACTCCAAGGCCAACGGTCGGAAACGGAACAAGGCCAAATCGGTGGTCGACTTGGAGGATATCAAGTTCAGCGCCGAAACTGGATCTAGCGCCCCTATCCCGGTGGACTTTACCACGGGAGGAAAACCGGCTGCCCCCGCAACCGAAAAGGAAATGGTCCCGAAGACTTCGCCTACGTACGCCGCACTCACCAAGCAAGGCTACACAATCGTTGGTTCGCACTCGGGTGTCAAAATCTGTCGCTGGACCAAGTCTGCCCTGCGTGGTCGAGGCTCATGTTACAAGTATTCGTTCTATGGTATCCGCTCTCACCTCTGCATGGAGGCTACTCCTTCGCTTTCCTGCAGCAACAAATGTATCTTCTGCTGGCGACATGGCACCAACCCGGTCGGCACCACTTGGCGCTGGAAGGTGGATGACCCGGAGCTCATCTTCAATGGAGTCAAGGAGGGCCATTACAAGAAGATCAAAATGATGCGTGGTGTTCCTGGTGTGCGTGCGGAGCGGTTTGCGGAAGCCATGCGCATCCGTCACTGCGCCCTCAGTTTGGTCGGCGAGCCCATCTTCTATCCCCACATCAACCGGTTCCTGGACATGTTGCACAGCGAGCATATTTCCAGCTTCCTGGTCTGCAACGCCCAACACCCCGACCAACTCGAAACCCTGCACCGTGTGACCCAACTGTACGTCTCCATCGACGCGAGCAACCGTGAAAGTCTGCGCAAGATCGACCGGCCCCTCCACCGCGACTTCTGGGAGCGCTTCCAACGCTGTCTTGATATTTTGCGCGAGAAGCGCCATGTCCAGCGGACGGTCTTCCGTCTGACGCTCGTCAAGGGATTCAACGTCGATGATGAGGTGATCGGATATGCCAACCTGGTTGAGAAGGCCTTGCCATGCTTTGTTGAGATCAAGGGCGTGACCTACTGCGGTACGAGCACCAGTGCCGGGGCCGGTCTGACCATGCAGAATGTTCCTTTCTACGAGGAAGTCCAGCAGTTCGTTACATCCCTCAACAAAGAGTTGGAGCGCCGTGGACTGAAGTATGGTATCGCCGCCGAGCACGCCCACAGTTGCTGTGCGCTCATCGCATCGGAACGTTTCCACGTCAATGGCAAATGGCATTCTCGGATTGATTACGATCGGTTCTTCCAGCTTCTGGAGAAGGAGAAGGCTGACGGCACCCCATTCACCCCGGAGGATTACATGAAGGAAACCGAGGAATGGGCGATGTGGGGCAACGGAGGGTTCGACCCGAACGACGAGCGTGTCTATAAGAAGGGCAAGAAGAAGGCCATTCAGGCTGCAGCAGAAGCTCAGGGATGATTGCTACGGGCAGGTGCCTAGTATGGGCTATAAGAAGGTTGATCCTTGTCAACCTGATAAACTCCAAGCCTGCAGCTTGCTAAACGCCGTCCAGCGAGCCTCAGGCTGCAATCTATTGGATGGTTGCTTCACAGACGATATGATTATCGCTCCGAGGTTGGCATCGTCAATAACTGACGGTGCGCAGGGTTTTCCAAGTAGCCTTCGTCTAAGCAACTTTGATTTAGTGACGGGACGGCGCCTGGATAGTCACGATGCTTGCATGTATCCATGATATTATATGACGAGGCTGGTAGAATTCACTTGTGGTTTCTTGTATCTAGTTCAGATTACGAATGACATACTATGATATCCTACTGTTGCTCGTGAGCCATCGCTAACTGCATGACTAAGCATTTGTCATTGCCATGGGTGGCTTTTCTCATAGTATGATCTTGAAATGTCGTTTCGCATATACTCCAGGCCAACTTGATACACTAGGTGTCTCATCCGATGACATGGCCTGCTTTATCATTCAGGTCCAACGAAAGTTTGATTGCTGGAATTGATGCCGACATCAATCTAGCTGGACAAATCCAACCAGGACGCTGTGAAGCTCGCGGCACACGTTGTGTCAACCATGTGGGGACTGGTCCGAAAAGAGGCGATCATCTCGAGACCACTTCCTGAACTGCCGCGCAGGTAACGCCGCTTCGAACATGTCATCGATCTCACTGGGCGTCCGGTCCTTCATCTCCGGCACAAAGAACCATGTCCCCGCTAATGCGACGACACAGAGGCCTGCGAACATGAATCCCGTTTTCCCGCGCAACGCCCCTTCATCAGGATTGAAGATATACGGCAAGGTGAGGTTGAACACGGCGCTGGACAGTCCGATGACGAACCAGCCCAATCCTTGAGTCTTAGCACGCAATCGCAGCGATGATGTTTCGCCCCCGACCGCGTAGGATGCCGGCCACGCGCCAATACCGCAGACTGCGATGATCACGACGAGCGTGACACCCGTGTACCTTGACAATGATCGGCCTTAGTTGGAGCATGAATCATCTCGGGAGACCTACCAGGCGCTCACAGTTCCCGGGAAGCAGCCAGCCACTCCCATGCCCGTCCACGCGAAAGCCGAAACCCCCAGGCTTGCAATGATGAGAGGCACGCGGCCGAATCGGGTCAGGGTCTGCATACTGAGGATATTAGCCACCAGGCCCAGGCCCAGCCCAACCTGCAGGAATACAAAACTTCTGCGGTGCTCCATGCCGACTATTTGCAGGAAATAGCTGCTCTTAGATAACAGCGGCAGGCCGAAGAATGAGGAAATGAGATTGGCAAACATGACGATCATGGTTCGACGACGGTCGACGCCTTTGAAGCAGTCACGGTACCCAGTCGCGTTGCTGGCGGCGTCTTGGTCTTCCTTTTCGATGAACACGCGGAGTTGCTCGAAATTCTTTTCCGATTCGACGTCGCTCGAGTCCAGCCGTCGCTGTGATTTCTGAGCAGCGTTTATCCTGTTTTTCCGAATGAGGTACGTCGGGCTTTCCGGGAGGATCACGGCAACGAGCAGAGGCAATGCCGAGAATGGCCACTGCGAGATGAAGCAATTCCGATATCCTCTACTCCCCGGAATATCCAAAGACGTATACACCACGATGCTACCCACCAGCTGCCCCAGGAGGATGAATATCGGGAAAAAGGCAAGGATCGGGCCTCGCAGCACGGCAGGCAAAACTTCCGACATGTATGTTTGCGTCGTGCATGAGATGATATGGATGGCAAGGCCTTGCACAAGCTTGGCAGTTAGGAAGACTGATCTGCGGGCGTCGATGCCATTCGGGAGGTTCGACACGTACGCGACTGCGACTGCAGCTGCTGATAAGATGCCCGCAAAGGCGAGGCAGAAGCGACGTCCGACACGATCCTGCATGAAGCCTGCCGTCAACGCCCCAAACAGACCTCCCAGAGGACTGGCTACATCCCATAGACCCAGCCATAGGGAAGGGATGATGAGTTTCCCGTCTAGTTGACGGCCGAAATCGCGTCTCGCCAGGTCAGATAATAAGCTACAAGAACACGGTCAAGACAGTGCTTACTGGAACTCCGGCATGGCGGAAACATTTCCCACAATCACCAAGTCATATCCGAACAGCAGGATACCGGATGCCAGAGCTAAGCAATATCCCAGTATCCTCGGAGATTGTTTAATCGCTGCCAACAGCGACTGGGGAGCCGTTTCCTGCGGCGGCGGCGAAGAGACATGTTGTCTGAGCGAGACTTTACTCTCTCCTGAGAGGGCCATCCTGAGTTTGTATAGCGGTGTCGACATCATACGGTGCTTGCGTGACGTCCCCGAATAAGTATCAGAGCCGCGGTATGACTATACTCCGAAATGGACAGATGACCGAGGATGCATGGCCGTGTCCATGTGAAGCTTACACGAGGTTGTACAATGAAGCTGGGAGCATGCCGCTGCGCTTCGGTGGTTGTGATATCAATTATTGACGGGTTGAGTAACGGGAGCCTACACTTGATTGGTATGATAAGAGCATGTAGCACGTCTGTGTCAGTTACAGATCTGAATGATGTTCTGGACTCGGCTGGTTGTTACTGGGACGGCCATCCCGCTGGTACACGATATGGCCAAGTCTGCATGAAGTGTCATGACTGCGATACGGTGGAGTCATAATCCACCGATACCCGACTACTTTTTAATGTGGACTCGAGAGCTTAATCAGCGAGGTGATGCTGCCCGGGTTGGCACGATACATGATCCCACAGATATCGTGCTTCTAACGCCATCTCTGCTTCAGAGTATGCCCATGTGAGTAATGTGTTGGAATCCACCTACTACCATGCCAGTCACCCTCTGACCAAGAGGTATCTCTTTTGGTCCAGTTGGGAGTTGTTATGATATAATGCGCCCGTCGACTTCAAGCAGAGATGCTCCGAAGATCGTCATGCTTTGAAGCTGCCACGATATGGCAGTTTCTAAAAGAGCCTACCATGAAGTCATGCGTATTTCTTGCCTGGGCAGTGAGATGAGCTCGATCCTCTATAGCAGCCATACTAATGTTGCAGGGTTCTCCTGAGCGCATTACAATGGCATGGTTCTAGACTAACTACCCCTGGCAGGGATGCTGCCAGGCTGGTCACCCACCCAACTAGTCTCCAAAGCAGAAAAAGCAAGCCGCACGCTAGCCGATCCGAAGATTCTGGGCGACCTCCTCCAGCCAGTCCCTGTCCCTCTGCACGTGCCGAGATGAGACGGGCAGATGTGACGAAGATCGAATTCAGGGGGCTTGCAGCTTTCTTTGGGTCCTGGTAGGTGGCTGGCATGATTCCTGGAAACGATTTCCGATCGACGGGATTGTGGGACCAGTCAGGGCAACCGACATTGGTTCGGCAATCTAGACTCGCCCAGTGGAATGGAAGGGATTGCAACCTGAATAGAACAGAATCTGACCTGTCTCTGCTGAATACTGGTGATGGTGTTTGTTATGCCCTCCGCCACGTGCTGCAGACGCGCTCGGACTATTTGGGCCCATGTGGCAAGATGGCCGTGAGGCCGAGGCTTACGTTTGTCAAGTGCTGGCCAGTCGATGGTGAAACGGCCACGGGCTTCCATGGAAGCAACGGCTTTCCTCCGTCGGGGAAGACGTCAGCCAGTGGCCCCATCGGTGATAAGACCCGTTATTATTACGGTGATTACGATTAACTTATGTTATCAGACGGACTCACATGCCAGCAGGGACAGCTGCGGATCTGCTGTGGCAGTTCTATAATTAACCGACGCAAATTAAACGCAGCAGCAGCAGGAAGCTGGCGGAGGCTGGCACTGGCCGCGACTAGTGCCTCCAGCTTGCCTCCAAACGGGAAAAGAACCTCGGCGCTACCGTCCGCCTGGGACTTGCACAGGAGCAGTAAGATTGCCCCCCCCCCCCCCCCCCACCGATCCTGAATCCTGCAGCCGGAGAGAAGGCATCGATGCGAAATGGTTGCAATGGCTGCAATGGTTGCTGACCACCTGTCAAATCATCATGGTTGCTCGCCCCCAGATCCACAACACCACATTCGAGAAGCGGCCTACTGACGCACGCTAAATGACTTAATCAATGGTCCGAAATAGTCGCCTTTGCTTTTGCTGCAGTCTCCTTATTAAATGTTCGCCATCCGTGCCTCGGGCATCCCCACCCCGGATGGGATTCCGTCCCCGGCGCCAGAGAGCCGGTCACGTCCAGTCTCCTAAACAAGGAGGATCTGCTCGAGTCGCGAGGCTGTCAATCTCTGACGGGCGGGGATTCGTTACGTTGCTGAACGTCAATTGCTTCGTTCAGGTTGGGTGGTGCCGCGAATACGACCTTTGCCCCCCGTCTGCCCCCCTTCATGACCAACCTCAACTGCAAAGTCATCTCGCGCATCCATGGTTCTCGCCTGCAGTTGACAGATGGACGGCCCCTGTCCCAATGGGGTATAAAATCTCTGCACTGTTCCTGACTCGCCCGTCGGCAAGACTGCCGCTTCCGGAGGAATGTCCGACCGCCGTGGGGCCGTGAGGACGGCCCACCAATGGCTGCCCGCCGATGTGCTGAAACTACCGACGCATTGCATCCAAACTAATCCCAGGCACACCCTCAAACTCGGGAATCATAAAATCATCATGGCCCTGACTCAAATGTGCCCCCTCCCTTCCCCCCGGTGACCCAACAACGGCCTGCCAACCCTGAATCCACCGTAATTATACACCAAGCACGGTGGACACGATCTAACGTCTCCCTATACCAGGCAGTATCGGATTGCTGGCATCTCCACGGAGCTAACTACTGTACAATTCCTGCTAAGCGAGTCCCAGAATGCCCTGCTCCGGTTAGTTTACGTAGATCGCCTTCTCCTTTAGGGGTGCGCACAAGCCCCATCAACCTCTCCTGGTGGAGGACGGATGGACATCTGTGACCCGACTTGACGAGTCCCGTTGCTGGCCGACGCGATTAGCTTCCTGTCTACTTGCTAGGCCCGGTACTGGTTCTGGACCTCCCCGGCATTTCCGCCCCCTTCATATATTGGGTCCTCCCCACCCCGCCCAGCTGAGCTTTTTTCTCGGATATGTCTTGTCTGTGACAGTAGCATGGCTGAGGATGACCGCAGCCCTGAGGTCAAGGCGGTTGCGGCCGCCTTTATGTCGGTGGCATGTGTGACTGTGATTCTACGATGTTATGTGCGAGGATGGATTGTCCGGGCGTTTGGGTGGGATGACTGGGCCATGGTGGTTGCAATGGTAATCCCCTCCCCCTCTTGCACCAGGCGCATCACATCAACTAACGGGGATAGCTGTTCTATGCTATGTTCTCAGGCTGCATGATTGGAGGCGCGATATACGGTACTGGACGAAAATTCGAGGTCTTGACGGAGCATCAACGCGTGACGGCCATGGAGGTTGGTCCTATTCCCCCCCCCCCTGCATCCCTGCATACCCAGCCTAACAAGGGATGACCCTAGTACTGGTGGTTCTGTGAAATCGCCTACTGCTTCTCGGCCGTGGCCTGCAAGATCTCCGTCTGCATTTTCCTGATGCGCATTACGGTCCGACGTCTCCACATCTGGATCCTCTGGACCGTCATGGTCATGACTGTTGTCGCGGGCATGGTCTTCATGTTCATCATGTTGTTGCAGTGCAAGCCGCTCACGTACTTTTGGACTCGCAAGGCCTTTAGCCCGGAATATACCGGCCACTGCATGAACATTCAAATCGTCATCGCCATGACCTACGTGTACAGCGGGTTTGCCGCGTTGTGCGATTTCACCGTGGGCATTCTACCCATCTTCCTGGTGCGCAAGCTGCATATGAAGCAGAAGACCAAAATGGCGGTTGTTGGCATTTTGAGTATGGCATGCATGTAAGTATCCCTCGCGTGTTCGTTACGTCCCACTAATGGTCAACAGCGCCTCCTCTGCCACCATCATCCGGATCCCATGGGTCCATACCTTTGCGGATTGGGACTTTCTCTGTACGCTACCCCCTCAACCCACCACATCTAAACGATGCTAACAACAGCACCAGACGCCACCGTCGAAATCGCCCTCTGGTCCAACATCGAAATCGGCCTAGGCATCACCGCCGGCAGTCTCGCCACTCTCCGTCCCCTCCTCCGCAAATGGCTCGGTTCCAGCGCCGACCACAACTACGACGCATCGCCCTTCCCAGGGCCCTCGGGCTCTCGACCCCTCGGCAACAACAAAAGCGGCGGCATGGGTCGCAGTCACGATCGACCCTACCCCCTCGGATCCCTCGACGACACCGGCGTGCAGGGCCGTCTGCGCCCCGACAAACTCGCCGTGACCGTCACCACCATCCAGAGCCAAGTGGACCCGGACACGCGACCCTGGCGCGGCGGCACCACCAACAGCAGCGAGGAGCGACTGACCGGGTCCGCCGGGAGCGGAGGCCGCAGTCACGGCGCCATCATGGAAAATGGGGATTTGGAGATGGGTCTGGGCATTCATCGCACCTTTGAGGTGACGCAGACTTCGTCGTCGGGGGGGACTGGACGGACGGTGGGTGTGGCGGAACATGTCTAGCTTTTCTTTTCTTTCCTTGTTTTTTCCTTGTGTCTGGTGCATTGGGTTGGAGTGGTTTTCTTTTTCCTTTGTTTGGGTAATGATGCATAGCATGAATACGATGATTCAATACCATGTGTATGGGTTATGTAGTGGTGGAGATGCACTCGTCATAGAAAGCTTATTTGTCCACCGATCAAGTACGTACCCTGCAGCTAAAGCTAAACCCGATCCTGACGCAGTTAATCGGACAGGTCAGATTGATCGATCCTACGCTAAGTACAGACTTGGTAGTTGGTAAGGAAGTAGATAGGTAGATAGATTATCTCTGCATATACATGAACCCCCCCCCTCTGTCTCTCTCCACTCCACTCGGGTACTTTAGTTCCCATCCTGCATGAAATCCGGTTGGTAGGGTAGATTTCCCGGATTCAACCTAATGCTTCACTTACTTTCCTACTTTGTACTTGTGCATTGAACCTTTTTTTTTTTTTTTTTCTCCCTCCAGATAGAATAATGGATCTGACGATTTATCGGAGAAGAGGAGGGAGATGTAAATTAAATTCGTCTTTATTTTTGGTTTTAGTCTTGGTTTGAAATGGATTGATGGATGGAGGATTAGAGTAGTGCTAGGGTTTATTCTTCGTTCACCACAGCCGATTTTATTCTAATAGCCAAGAAAATATTTAGATATTAAGGCGACACTTACTTAGTAAAGCGAGAGAGGGATGGAGAAGAAGTCTAGAACAAATGGATTCAATCCTAAGAAAACTATAGACTCGTATTAACTAACCTAACCTACCCTAACCTAACTATTACCATATATGCCAAGAAAACCGAGAAGAAAGGGTTTGGTCAAATAATGAATGACGAGGATATATACGAAGTAGTGGGGCTTATCATAGTTTCTGGAATCCTTCTTTTCCTTTTTCGTTGAGTTTAACGAGGACTGTGATATACGCTACCTACCTACCTATCTACTTACTTATCTTATTTAGGTAAACTGCTCAAGTTCAATTCCTGGGTATGGTTTAGTTGATAGGTGGGTAGATAGATAGGTCGTTGTTCTTGGGAATTGGGGTTAGGAATCAGGAATCGGGAATTGCATCGGGATTTGAGAGGATATGATACGTCTATTTCTCTACCTACCTATCCACCTATCCACCTCTCTATCTGTCTATTTAGCTAACCAGCTGGTTGGCTGGCTAGCTGGTTAAATAAATCTCTCTCATGAGGACTTTCTTAAAACATTATGATCTATATCACACCCAACTCTGGTCCATGTGGGGAGCTAGCTACAGGAGCAAAAACTATCATGAGGGTTAGTTTCAGTTTCTATACATAGTATATAGTACTCCGTAGGTGTGGGTATAGTGGGTTAGTGGGGGGAGGGGGGAGGGGGTTATTCGGCGTTATTCGGACATGATACAATTCCATGCGATGCGATGTGATACGATACGATGTGATGAGGGATTTACCGGTATATGTATGGGGTAGGTTAGGTGATATGCGCTCGTAATACTTACTACTTACTACTACTAGTAGTATTTAGATGATTGTGGAAAGGGACTCGTATTCAACCTTTTATCTTTAGTCTTGGACCTTCAGATGCTCGGGTATTTTTTCTCGTTTGGGGTGGGGCTTTGACTTTGACTTTAGGAATGGAAATGGAGATGGGTGGCGTGTAGGCGGGACCGACCTGTCAATGTCCAGCGTCCAGTGAATCTTAATCTTAATCCTAAGATTAAGATCGAATTCTGATGTTTTGATGAATAGTTCTACTTTCTATACTCCGTAGTATTTCCCACAGTAACATTGAAGCTAATAAATCCATCATCCATTCCCATTAATCATACCAAATCGCATTCATCCCGAATCCCTTCTCGGGAATATCCACCCTCGCGACCCTGGCCAGGGTCTCATCCTTGAAGCGATAAATCTCTACAAAGCCTAGCTGATCATCACACAACGCCAGCCACTCATCACTCCAGTCGCACGGGCTGACGGCGTTGGAGTGTCCGCCGCTCGTCGACGTGGGGTGGATGAACATCTGGCGCTCGATGGTACCGTTCGGACCGAGCTTGAATGCCGTGATGTAGCCGGTGATGTCGAAGGAGTTGCCGCGGGTCGTGGCGAAAAGGTACTCGCCGCTGCGGGTGGTGAAGGTGACGTCGCCGCGGTATTTGTTGCGGGGGGGGAGGCCTGGTTCGTTAGATTCGATTCTGCTCCGTTGTTGGGGTGTGGTGTTGGGATGACTTACCAACAGGAAGCAGGGGGTAAGTGATATGAGTGAACACGGGCTTGTGGGTACGCTCATCGATGACATACACGGCCAGCCGATTACCCGCTTCCATCAACACATAGAGGTATTTTCCACTGGGGTGCATTTCGACCCAGCGGGGATGGTCATCGGGCGACGGGGCCTCGATGCAGTCAACCAGGGTCAGTTTGCCCGTTTCGGCGTCCTTGATGTGTGTCCAGATCTTGTTGGCTTGGAGGTCGGCCGAGTAGAGGTAGGTTTCGGTGGGATCAAACACCATGCCGTGGATGCCGGTGTTGGGGTCGTATTCGTAGTTTTGGATGTTCTCGAGGAGTTGGCCGTCGGCGCCGGCGGAGAAGACGTTGCCGTAGCCGGCGTATTTGTAGAAGGGGTTTCCGTAGACGTTGTAGGGGGGTTTGTGGGCGGCGAGGACGAAGATGGCGCGGGTGTTGGTGTCGGCGCTGGCGGCCAGTTCTATTCAATCAATTAATTGGTGGGAGGTGCCAGGGAGGTGCCAGGGAGGTGGGGGAGGGGGGAGGGGTTACCATGGCCGGCTACTGGGTGCGAGGCTTGATGGATAATCTCGGTCGGGCTGTTCACGGCAAAGCTGTTCCATTTCTTCATGGCGGCGCCGTAGATGGCTTTCTTGTCGTGCTGCGGGGGTGAGCATGGGATGGGATGGGATGGATGGGCAATTGGCGTACTGAAAAGGTCATCCACGAGATGGGCTCGGCCTCGGGAATGTCGGTCTTCTTGACCAGGTCGAGGGTGAGGGCTTCATCGTCAAAGGCGACGGTGTAGATGCGGCCTGGAGGGGTCCAGGTACCGACCATGAGGTGGTGCTTCATGTTGGCGGGCGGGGTGGGGGTGAAGAAGGAGGCAATTGGGATGTAGGGGATGAGAGGGATCCTCGAGGTAGAGAGCAGGGAAGGAGAGGAGAATCTAGAGGAACGAGAGAGCGCGCGGAACATTGTACATGGCGGGAGAAGAGAAGAAATGGCGGAGAAGAAGGCAGCCGATCGGGAAGAGACAGGCCCAGCTGCCGACGCCTTCCCCGACGCGGCAATGCGGGGGGGCCGGCACACCCGAGCTCGGCATCCGGGGTTATTCAATACATTCTCTCCATTCTTTAAATGGTATTATTTGACAATCATCTACCTAAGATGGAGAATTGATCTCTGCCATAGTTAGCATCCAATCAATCCCTTCCCACCTCAGCTATATATCTCTCAATATGGAAAAGACATCGATGGCCCTCATCATTACTTATTTCTTGACAAGGAAAATGCACGTGCATGACCCTTGCTCCACCAGATAGGGCTATCATCGCCATCTACTCTTAATCGGTTCACCCTCACTACGACCTCTTCCCCTTATATGGGCCAAGCAATTCTACCCCATACTCACTCATAACCTTAGCCCCTAACCATAACCATACCTACAACACTGTGGATACCTGGTCTGGATAAATCCAACCCGGCAATTCCCACTGCCGGGCGGCAACGCATTTAGCCGAGAACATCGGGAAGTACCATTACCACATCGGTCGGGATCCGGGAGACATGCCGATATCTTATCTTGATCTGAAGATACCATAGTACGATCTTGAGGATAATATTCTGCTGAGTAAAAGTAAGCTACAGACACTGCCAATACCACTCATTCATCTCCGTGCAGGTGTATCCGTCCGCGCAGGCCGTCGCCCCGGTCCACCCATCTCCGCCACATTGGGCGTAGTGGGCTACTGTTCCTGTTGCTGTAGCAGTAGCCGTAGCCGTAGCCGTAGCAGCAGCAGTAGTACTCACCACTGTACTACTCGCAGTCGCAGTAGCCGTCACACTTGAACCCGACCCCGAACCCCCAGGAGTATACCCCTCCAACACCCCCAAATAATACTCATACGCGGTCCCCCCACTCTCCAACGAAAAGATATAATCCCCCCACCACGGGCCCCCCGACCACCACATCCCCCCCAACCAAACATCACTTCCCTCTTCCATCGCATCCAACATACCCACGACCGCCTCCTCACAAACCTCATTCGCCCCGCCCGCAAACTCCCCCAACACCCCCAGCTTCCCATTCTCCCTCAACCACGTCGTGGCCGACGCAATGCGCTCCGCCCCGATAGTCGAGCTCACGCAGGTCGAGCTCGTCCCCGATCCGTCGCTGTCCAGGTACTGGTGCATCTCGTAGATGAGTTTGTTGCTGGGGTCGGTGAGATTGACGAGGTTGGTGTTTGTGGTGGTCCAGGTCCAGGCCCCGCTGTAGGAGTTGCCTTCGATGAAGATGTATTGGCTGGTGGCGGAGGTGCCCCGGATGGAGGTGATGGCGGCTTGGTTGAGGTTTAGGACGAGGGTTTGGTCCATGTCGTGGTATTCGTTGTCTGCCCGTATTAGCATTGTATCAAGAGAAGGTGGTGGGGATGGGGGAGAGGTACTAGTATCAAAAACCACAAGCTCATTATCCACAAATTCACTCGCCACGGTCGTCCAAAAAGCCCCAAAGTCACTAGGCGAGGTGATGATCTCCCCATAACTGCCAAATCAGCCCTATTTTACCAACAACCCAGGGAAAGGAAGGGGACGGTGCATACTATCGTCCAAAATTATGCGGATCCACCACCGCATAAGCCCCCAAATCAGTGATAGTTTTCACCGTCTAGATTAGTTAATTAGGTTAGCACATCCCCCACACACCATGCAAACACACATACAGCTTTCAAATCCGCCATGTAGGTGGCATCCGCTGCCCCCGTCATATTATCCGGTACCAGCCGTTCCATGAGAAACGGCACCCGGAAGATATTCATCCCTGCGTTGACTAGCGGCTGGATGTCCGATGCGGCGGGCCAGATGTAATCCGTGCCCAGAGTGCCGGGGATGTTGGTTTGGCCGAATTCGGCGCCGGATTCGTTGCTGCCGAACCCTACTTTGGTTAACATCTATACATAGGATAGGGGGTATTGGTGGACACACATAGGAAAGAAGAAGCCCGTTTGGCCCGGGGACTAGCCCAGGCCTGGGTGAGGAGAAAGGCCAGGATAGAGAGCTTCATTGTGTTGGTGTGTTCTGTGGGATATGACAGATGAAGAGGATGTTATATACCTCGAGATAGCTCATTCTGCTTGAGGGGTAAGAGACGGCCTCTCGGCCCGTCCCCCGATATAGGTGCCAGGTGCGATTCCTAAAAGGAAACGGATGACGGATTCGTCACGGATCGGCAGCACACAATTTGCGGATCGGAAAGCCCCGGGTCGACTGGCCAAGCTTCTACCTGCCGGATTGCATTGGATGCGGAGAATATCCCGTCCATCCATGTGGCATGAGCGGTGGTTCGTGTCGGCTGTCAGCGCTATTTTAGCTCGTGACGGGTGGATGAGAACGGGTCTGCAGGGGTGGGGGCTGTGATTGGAGGGTGGTTAATTTAGGTCGGTTAATTGAGATATGTTGGTCTAGGCTACAGGAATAGGGCTTGGTCTAGACTAGGGAATAGTGTTCGGTCTAAACTAGAGCAATAGTGTTCGGTCTAAGAGGTGTGCAATCAAGGCATTGTCATTCATCCTGCAGTACGGCTAACTACATCACTCTCGCATCTCCTAAGGCCTATTCCTGTACTCTGCTGTATCACAAACACTGCGAGTAGTACGTGTTCTGATAAGTGCACGTGTACCCACTCACGCACTGCGTCGCCCCCGTCCATCCCTGCCCGCCACACTGCGCATACGCCGACGCCACCGAGGTCGAACTTCCACTGCTAGTGGAGGTCGTCTTGCTGGTAGTCGAAGTCGCCTTGGCGGTAGTCGTAGTCGTGCCGGAGCTCGAGCTCGACCCCGATCCGCTCGAGTAGGTCGACCCAAGCGGCCCAACCTTGATGTTGGAGTACGTGACATACGCGTTCGGGGAATCCGCCTCCACATCAGACGGCACACCCGAGTCAACACCACACGTACCCCGGGCCACTCCAGGCGTCGTGGAGGACTTGTTGGTCGGGTAGTCACTGTCCAGCCAGAGCATGTCGGCGGCATAGTCGTCCCACAGACTCAAGACGAGGACCATGCCCTGCGCCATGGCGGCGCTCATGCCCTCCAGGCCACCGTGCGTGTCAAACACGTTCTCGTCGCCAAACAGCGTCTTCTCGGCGTCGCAGAAAGTAGACGTGATTGAGTTTCCGCTCGCAGCCGAATACGACGACGCGCCGTTGGCAATCACCTCGCCGTTCTGCACGTACAGCCGCCGGATCTCAGTCAGCGTGCCGGACGAGGTGCCGTCGTCAGTAATAAACTGCGTCACCACCGTAAAGGGGCTGTTCGTGTCGACGGTAAGCCCAGGCCCGTAGAACGAGGTGTTGCCCAGACGATAAGTGTTAAAGTCGCAGCCATCAGGATCGCAGGTGCCGCTGTAACGGTCAGACGTGGCGCTATATGTCCCGCCACAGTCGTCACCATCGCACATGGTCTGACCTGGCGTGTCGCATGGGTGCGCCGTGAACGCGGTCGAGATGCTGTTCGCTTCCCAGACGTCCATCTCGGCGCAGCAGGAGCCGTGGTCACCAACACCGGTGTTGACGTTGTTGGTCGACGACACCCAGCCGTCACAGTTGGCTTCGCCGTCGATGAACTTCAGATCACGCGGACACTGCGAGTCGCAGTACCCGGTGCCGTATTTGGCGCCGGCCTTGTTGCCCGAGTACTTGGAGGTACCGCCGTCGGCGTCCATGGCAACAAAGTACAGCGCGCCGTTGAGTCCACAAGGGAGGTTGGAGACGTCGACGTCAAAGGTGAACTCCTGGTTGAGGAGCTTAAACAGCTCATAGGTACTGTCGTCGCTCATGAGGTACAGACGCGACCCGATGTTCTTGCTGGAGGACGTGGTGACAAAGTTCAGGCGCAGCTCGTCGCCGTCCGTGGTGACACCGTAAGTGGACTCGTAAGAGGCGCCCTCGAGTGCGCAGTTCTCGGCGCAGGTCTCGTCGTCCGTACAGATGGAGGCATCCCAGGTGTTGCCGGTGTAGCAATTGGTGTAGCCGCTGGTCTCATGCACCCAGCGCCAATTGGCGTCGATGACGACCTCGCCGTCGTTGGTGGTGCAGCCGCTGGTGGTGCAGGTCTGCCAGGTCAGAGACGGGTGCGTCTCGGTCTGGTAGGTGCCGACCTGCTGAGTCTGGCCGGTGGCGAGGATGGAGAGCAGCAGAGCTGCCCGGTAGATGTGGAAGGAAGACATTCTGCGCTGCTGCTGGCAGTTGAACTGAAGATGATGCAGTGCTGTGCTGATGAGCAGGAAAGGGAACCACGACAGCTTTATACCTTTCACCCATGCTGTCTGCCATCGATGCCTACCATGATGCCAGATATGGTACGGCTATACGGACCGCATTCCGACATGGCTCGTATTCTTCATTAAATTGACGCCGCACAATCTCGAGCAATATCACACCGCGCTGAAAGGGACAAAATCCTTGACCAAAGCGGCAAAGCCGGCCTGTGGCGTCCCATCAGCAGGAGACAATGCCGTTGTGCATGCGGTAATCCGACCCGATGGCAGATTACCATGGTCGATAAATAACGACCATGTGACGAGCGCGCGAGCCCTACCGCGCAGCCCTAATCTTATCAATCACCACCCCGCCTCGTCAGCCACGCAAACCGGCAAGGATCCTCGCCGCAACCGGCGGGGCGCGAAATCTGCTGTCACCGTCACCACTCGACAGCTCCCCCTTGATTCAACATCACCACAACACCACACCTTCTCCCACGCTGCCTCCCTCCCCACCACCAAAATGAGCTACATCCTCACCCTGTCCTGCCCGGACCGTCCGGGCATCGTCCACGCCGTGACGGCCTACCTGGTGCAGCAAAACCTCAACATCATCGACAGCAGCCAATACGGCGACCTGACCAGCCAGCGCTTCTTCATGCGCGTGCACTTCAAAGACGAGTCCAACCCAGGCCAAACCCTCGCCGAGCTGCGTTCCGCCTTCGAGTCCACCGCCCAATCCCTCTCCATGGACTTCTCCCTCGTGACCGCGACCACCAAGCCGCGCGTCCTGATCATGGTGTCCAAGATCGGCCACTGCCTCAACGACCTCCTCTTCCGGGCCTCCACCGGACAACTCGCCATCGACATCCCTCTCATCGTCTCCAACCACCCCGACTTTGCCACCCTGGCCGCAACCTACAACATCCCGTTCATTCACCTGCCCGTCACGGCCGCCACCAAGCCCCAGCAGGAGGGACAGATCCTGGAGCTGATCCGCGAACATAACATTGATTTGGTGGTGTTGGCGCGGTACATGCAGGTGCTTTCGCCGACGTTGTGCGAGGCCATGTCCGGAAAGATCATCAACATTCATCATAGTTTCTTGCCCAGTTTCAAGGGCGCCAAGCCGTATCATCAGGCTTTTGATCGCGGTGTTAAGATTGTCGGTGCCACGGCGCACTTTGTCACTAGTGATTTGGATGAGGGGCCGATTATTGAGCAGAATGTGGTTCGTGTGAACCATGCTATGAGCCCGAAGGAGTTGACTCATGCTGGTTCTAATGTGGAGAGCAATGTGCTTGCTACGGCGGTGAAGTATTTTGCGGAGCGGAGAGTGTTGCTTAATGGGCATAAGACTGTTGTTTTTAACTAGATGGGGTCTTTGGGTTGAGTGGTATATAGAGGTTGTCACTGACTGGGTGGTTATATGACCGAGGCTGAATGATATGCTACAAGCGGATTCCCTCAAACGGATGGTATTCCTCCTCTCCTGCCCATTGGGCCTCGTGCAGGGACTCGTCCATTTGCGACTTGTCCATGCCGGCGATCACGTCCCTGCATATGTTAGTCGGGCGCAAAAGTTCATAAGCGGTGGGACATACTCATCGGTCGCGAGTACCTCAAAGCCAGGTACACAGTCCACCAAGGCATACAGGATATAACTTCCTCCGAAGCTCCACACAAACCCAATCAGCGCTTCGACGATTTGTATCCCCAGCTGTCTCCAGTTCCCGTCGAAGAAACACCCGCCCGCGATCTCTGTAACCCCGTCATAGGCCGCGACCGAACGTTGCGCAAACAGTCCTGTGACAATCGTGCCCAAGAACCCGCCCAGACAATGCGTAGCAAAGGTATCCCCGTTGTCCACCCAGCGGTAGAGCTTCGCGCGCTTTGTGAACTTGATTTTCAGAGCTTGGTACCCGCATACAGCCCCCAGGATGCCGAAGCCCATGGCTGTGCTCATGTCGATGAAGCCCGCGCTGGGCGTGATGAGGACGAGGCCTGCGATTGCGCCGAGGAATGTGCTGTCGAGACTCCATTTCCCGGTTTCCCAGTAGGTAAGACTTGCCCAGGTGAGGGCGCCGGATGAGGCGCAGAGGTTCGTTACACAGGCGGCCATGACGCTCTTGAAGTTCAGGGCGAGGGTTGTGCCCGCGTCAAAGGCGAGCCAGGCGTTCCAGATGATGATTAGTGCGAGCAGCTGGCAGAGGGTGTTGTGGGGACGGTGGAGGGTCAGGTGCTGCGGAGTGCGGATCTGCGAGCGGCGCGATCGGAACAGAGGGTAGGACAGGTAGACGCTCATTGCGGTAGCAGTAGCGCCACTGCAGATGTGCACCGGCGTGCCGCCAGCAAAGTCGAGGGCGCCGAGGTTGGCGAGGAAGCCGTTGTCCGACCAGACCATGTGCGCGAGAGGGGCGTAGATGAAGGTGCACCATAGCTGCGGATATGAGTGCTTGTTATGCTGAGAGGGGAGGGACTTACAAAGATGAAAGGGATCAATGGGAGAAGTCTGCCACGCTCGCAGGCACCTCCGATCGCAATGGCGCACACGGTCGCGCAGAAGATGAGCTGGAACTCGGAGAAGAGGATCTCGGGGATGGTACCGACGGGGTCAGCGAGAACCCCGATATGAAAGACCTTGCTGAACCCCCCGAAAAACCCATTGCCTTCGCCGTAGGCGAGCGAGTACCCGAGCATCCACCATTGGATCGAGCAGACGGCGACGGCCAGAAGCCCGGGGTAAAATGAAGCGATGCTGTTGGAGCGCGTCGAGTAGCCCGAGTAGGCGAGGCCGACAGCAGGAATGATGAGCCAGCAAAAGACGGAACACACGAGGATGAAGAGGGTGTCCGTTTTGGAGCAGGACTCCCAGGCTGCTTGGATCGACATGGTGCTGGTCTTGATTATTGCAATGGTGGGAATGGAGTGTCTTATATCGCGAGTCCATTGCTTCTGCTGTGTGGGCGAATCAGGCCTGCACGGCTTATCGCAGCTGTGATGAGGAATGTTATTGGTCGGAATGCATTATCAGGACGATCTCGAGCTCAGCTCTGCAAGGCGATGCTCAGATAGGGAGGTGCAGCCAGCTCGGTTTTCAGATGCGGGGCGAGTTAGTGCCAATATATGCAGGCTGATGCTGAATCTGCTGCCATTTGCGACAATGTGTTCATTAGCAGAGCGGCGATTGGAGATGGTCGAGGTCCCTGAGATTGCGGTGCAGATTATCAATAAGAATTTGAACTGTCTCGGAGATGAGAATGCCGTTTGTTCTGATCTGTTTGCTTAGGCATCCTATGACTCTTGGCAGTAACTGCCTAGGCTCCTATGATGGATCATATGCGCATCAAGCAGTGTCTGATGGCGAGCCTACAGTTAGCATGGTTAGTGAAAGTGGCATCAGTCTGGTGCAGCGCATGCTTCGTTGGCTGTCAGCCTGGGGACGCAGAAAGATATATCATCAATCATCAACTGTGAGCCTTGAGAACGCTTATCATCATCATCATCATCATAATCATCACATCTAGCTCAAGTCTCTGTAAATCAACAGCAGGCCCGCTAGGTACATTCCGAGACGACAAGAGGAACAAGGCGATAACCACATCTGAGATAGTTGCTCAATCCCACCCTCTGGAGCAACTCGGAGTAATTCCGGGGTAAACCGGGTCCTTCCTCCATCCCAGCCACATTGTGGCCGTGCACACCGCCACACGGTGACAATTGTGAATTGATACGTGGCCAGTGACCCCCGGAAGGGAGATAATCCGCCCCTTTCGAACCCGACCGGCCGCCATTATTCGCCGACCACCAAAGCACAGCTGGCCCATTCGCGTCTTCATCACTCTCCCTCTCCCTTGACACTCCCATCCATCCACGTCAAAATGTCCGACCAGGTGCAAGAGCTTCTCAACGTCCCTCGGGAGTTCCTGAGGGATGGCATGCAATTTGTCCACCGCAGCCAGAAGCGTGAGTGATCGGTCTGTCGGTGCTCCTGGATTCAACTAATCTTCTGGAACAGCCGATAAGCGCGAATTCATCAAGATCAGCCAGGCTGTTGGTACTGGTTTCCTGATCATGGGGTTCATTGGATACATTGTTAAGCTGAGTATGTTGTCCGTCTGGTTGGTTGTGAAGTGGGTGTTTACTAATGCTTGGTAGTCCACATCCCCGTCAACAACGTCCTCGTCGGTGGCGCGTAAACGAATCGAATCGAATCGAATGTCTTCGGTGTCAGCAACGAATGGCCATTGCTAACCGCGGCTTGCGATGATGCGCGCGGTCAACAAGCGTGTAACATTATACCGCCTTTGCTGGGAGCTGGACGAAACGGCTCTCGAGACCAGTGTTCACTGGCATATGTGCATAATTAGTCTGGGTAGGCGTTCGGTGTGTTATAGGAATATCCATTTGCTCAATGCTCCATAGCAGATGCTTGCAGTGACTGCAGTGATTGTCGAGCCCATAAACATGAATACCCCTCGGGTTAAGCTCAACGTAAATACCGTTGCACAGCATCGAGCCATAATCACCACCCGAGACCCGAGTAACCTGTAGATTCACGGATATCTAATCCGCGCCCACTTCGACCATTAACATGAAGGACATGGAAACACACTTTTATACCCACGACGATCACCAATGAGCCATGATGTCACCACACCACCAAACCCAGACCCAAACCCATTACCAACTCTCTATCTATAACATAGACCCCCCCCAAAAAATGCTAGTTTTCAATTCTCCAAAAAATACGCATCATACGCCACCTCCCCCTTCGCCCGCGTCGCCCGTCCCACAATCACCCGATTATTCATCCATTTATACTTCTCATGACCCGTCTCCAACCTGATATGTAAATGGAACCAGTACAGCTCGGGATCCACCCCCTCGTCGCCTTCCATTAATGCTTGTAGGACTTCAGGGGGTCCGGATCGCGTTCCTTCGGTTCTGTTTCCATTTCCTCGCGTGTGAGTATTTATTATGATTGCATCCAACACCACCATCCAAAATGAAATAAAGTAGAATAAAGTAGAATGGGATAGAATGGGATAGAATGGAATAGAATGGAATGGAATAGGATAGGATACGTACCGAACATAGATATACGCCCCATCATCACTCCTAATGACATAATTGGTATTCACATGCGCGGTCTGGTTTTCTTCGACTAACCTGTACCATATCATCATTATCCATTACTCACCCATTAGCCATTCATTCATTCATTCACTCATCCTTTACTAGAAAGAAAGAAAGAAAGAAAGAAAAGGTGGGTGGTACATGAAATCGGCTCCCCCCGGAATAACCTCCCCGGAGAGATACTTCCCGCGCACGGTGCCAGAGGTTATTGGCACACAGCGACGACGACCATACGGGCCGGGCCCGATTTCGAGGGGTGGGGAGACGGTACAGGTTAGGGTGAAGAGGGGGGTTAGTTTGGGGGGTGGGGATATCGGAGTTTCCATTTCTTTGGTGTGTGTGTGTGTGTGTGTAAGGTTGGGTGAGGGGTAGGGATGTATGTATTGGTTGATTGGAGGGGGGAATTTGGATTGAGGTTGGGGATCGTTGGTTTGGGAATATTGGAGGGGAAGAGGGCACTACTATATAACTTTGGGATGCATGTGGCTGGAGAGGGGGAAGAGGAGAGGGTCGGGTTGGGTGGAGTATGTGATGGAGATGGATGGATGGATGGATGGGGTCGGATCGGATGTCGGCAGTCGTGTGTGGGGTCCACTGTGTGCCTAGGCACATGTTTCTGGTTCTGGAGGGGGCGTTGATTATGGATGAGGGAGGGTTTCAAGGCATGTATATGGGTATAGAATTATGAGGATACTGCTATAAAACGCTAATCTGGTGGTTGCGCAGCATTTCCGCCAGATTGGCATACTCTCCCGCGCTCGCGTCCTGGCGAGCGAGAACGTCCCCGGCGATTTCAAACGCCCACATGTGTTCCGAGTGGAACGCTCGCATCTCGTATAGGCGCTCGCGCAGCCACTCGCGTTGTATTGGGTCGTCGGTCTCGACGATCGCCATGAGGAGTGGCCAGTGAAGCCGTCGCAGGAGGCGCGGGTCAGCCGTGTATTGCTTGTGGGCGTTGTCGATGATGTTGGTCAGTGCTTGGCGGTGTAGGGCACTTGGAGGGCGCAAGGGATCGAACAGACGCCGGTGGAACAGAATCTGCGCGTAAAAGTTGTTGACGGCCATGTAGATGGTGTTGAGGGTGCGTCGGGTGGAGCCCGGACTGGCGAATTTGGCGGTGAGAAGAAGGTCGGAATATTTCTGTACTTGTTAGCATTGAAAGAATAGGCGGATGGGGAGTACATACATCTCGAACCGTCATCATCTCGGTAAAAAGTGCATCCCCAGTGTAGGTGCTGGTATCGTCGAGGCACTTCCACAGCTTATGCCACAGGGTGTAGCCCACGTGCAGAAACTCCAGCCCCCGGTAGTTTTCCATGTCGTCTGACACCTCCTGGTCCGGATACTGCTTCCCCCAGAAGCATCGGCTCCAGAGTCGCGCGCAGCGGTACAGATGGTCTGGGTGGAGCGCTTCGTTGTCCGCGTTGAGCACGTAGTCGTAGAGCGAGTCTGTCGTTCCGATCGATCGTCGGTTGACATCGATGTACCTGGCTGATTAGCGACGTCTATCAACCGGAGAAAAAAACTCACAGCATCCACAGCAGAAACTGGTCCGAGATGAACGACGCCCGTGACACCGTATCACCTGGCTGCTCCGCCTCCATGGCCAACAACACCTCGTTGACGTTTCGGATATGGAACAGTTCCGGATGGGTCTCCAGCAACGACCGCACCCCCTGCAGATGCAGATGCAGATGGCGCACGCAATGCCCAAACTGCCACTCGTACGCGACCATCAGGAACATGGTGGCAAAGATCATCTCGAGCTCCACAAACGACACCTGGGGTTTGGGCGTTTCCAGCAATTGCCGGAATTCCTTGACAGCCATGCCATAGTGGTACCGCCCGTGATCCTCCGCCGTAGGACGACCCGGCGACCGAACCACCAGGCCATTGCGATGCATGTCACTGGCGGACAAGGCCAAGATCATCCGCATAATGACCCTGCTGGTGGTCGCGGGCCCTTCGTACAGGTACCGGAAACTGCTCCATTGCCAATTTTTCATATAGTAGAACACGACCGACGAAGAGGGAAAATACTGAAAGTATTTCTGGTCATGCTCCGTCAAGACGAGCGAGTTGGCGCAGGTCAGGCCGGGGTCCGACAGGGGCCGGAATAGGGGCGAAGGTTGGTAGGGCGGAAACGGCCAGCCCGCGGGGAAGATGACGTCTGGGGAAACCGGGGTCAAATCTGGGGCTGCGGGGGACTGCCGATGCCAAAGGGCCGCCAAGGTGGTGGCATAATGAGGGTGCAGGATGGCGCTGGTCACGTCGGCGCAAGAAGATGAGGGCGTGGCCGGGAGGAGGCCATTGGTGGTGGTGGTGATGACATCGCTGGTCGGCCAGCGAGGTTGCGCCGGCTGCAGGTGCCGAACGGGGGCATGCGCCTTGCCGCGCTTGACGGGAATCCCCCACTCACACGTCAGGCGCAGATTGCAACATCGCTTGCACACTGGCCGTTCTTCACCGCATTTCACTTTACGACGGCGGCAGGTGCTGCAGCCTGCCATGCGAGTCAGCTCGATCAATCCCGGGCTTTCCGCCGAGGCCGGGGAACTCGGGCAAGCATACCATTCTTCGAGCGAGGCGCGTTCCGACCCGACATGGAATGAATGGCCCACTTGGTAAGAGATCAATCAGCCGGCAGGCATCAGTGAAGGCACGAGGGGGTCCAATTCCACACAGTCGAGGGGACGGGGAACTGGAAGTGGCAGCGGGAAAGTTCATCGGGAAAAATTGAAGCCCAGGAAAGGGAAAAGAAAAGCCGTCAAGCTTTCCCTGATTAGTCAGCGGAAAAGACAGCCTGACTCGTAGGGATAGGCAGAGACAATTGAATAATCAAGGGGGAGAGCATCTAGAAGGGGTCCTCTTATCCCGGCTGACTTTTTATGGGCAGCGAGCTGGTTCAGCCCTATCTGGGATTCCCCGGTCGCAGAGCTGACGGACTCCGACGCTTGTCTCAGATGCCATGGGGGAATTGTGGCCGAGGGCGGTCACATTCAGAGGCGCTATCACCAGTGGGGCATTCGCATCGTGCTAGAAAAAGGCATAGTTCTATCGGGTATACACAAAGGAGCGACAGGTTCAGCCTTACACCCTGACACATATCGCCGAGGAAAGACCGAGAATCATCCTGGGCGCAAGAAAACAGTGTCGCGAAGATGGATACAGGGGATCCGGATGCAGATCTCGAAGCGTCAACTACTCCTCAATACACTCCCTCCACTGCTTCTGCGCAACCCCAAACAACTCATCGCTCGTCACCATCTCCCACCCAATCAGTGCCAGAGACTTGCCCACAACCACCGCTTCTTGATGAGCGTAGTCGGTTCCAGCAGCTGCAGCAAACGTAGGATGATGGGGAAACGCGCCCTCTTCGTACGTGATCCCAAACATCGTGTGCAGCGTCGGGACGAGGTAGCTGACATTGCCTGAAAAAGTCAGATGGAATTGCGATGCAAGTTGAGATACCTACCAATATCTGATGACCCTGTCAGGACCTTTTCGTGTCGCTTCAGGACATTCCGATCGTACTTGGCCATGTGCGCTTGGTACCGGTCGCACAGGGTGTCGTTGATCTTGATGTCGGTGTACAGCTCGTTTCTGTCATGTTAGCTCAATCCTTGATCGTATTGGGATACATACTCGAGAATCTTGGCCTCACAGCCCGTCGCCAATGCCCCAGCTTCGATACAGTTCCGTACTTTGACCATCAACCGGTTCAACCCCTTGAGTGTCGGACTCCGAACCTGCCAGTATGCTTTGGTATACGACGGAATCACGTTGGCCACCTTGGGGGTATCCAGAAAGGCACAGTGGATACGCTCATCCGGACGGAGTTGTTGGCGTAGAACGGCAACATTGTTGTACGAGGTCACCAAGGCATCGAGGGCATTGACGCCCTCCCAGGGATTGCCGCCGGCATGGGCACTCCGGCCTGTGAACTCGCAATGGATTTCTTTCCGAGCGTTCATTAGCACTCCGCCGACACCATCCGTTACAACGCCAGGGAAGAGCTCTTTAGGGCCTGCGTGACTGAAGGGGTCAGTGGATACATGATTAGATGGGGAGCCACCACAAAGGGAGAAACATACGCCATTAGTGACACATCTACGGCCTTGTATGCACCCACATCAATCAGCTTGGCCTTGCCACCGCCATTCTCCTCAGCGGGAGTACCCAGAAGCTGAGTACGACCGGGGATCCCGTATTGTTTCAGAATGGCGGATAGGGCAAGGAATGCCGCCATACTGCTGGTGGTGATGAGGTTGTGGCCACAGGCATGACCAATGTCGGGCAAAGCATCGTATTCGGCATTGAAATTGATCATTCGTCCCCCAGAACCGCTGATGGCTTCGAAGGAGGTGTCCAATCCGTATGCGTGGCGGGTCACGGTGAAGCCTTGGTTCTCGAGAAAATCGCAGATGGTGTCATGGGCTCGATGTTCTTGGTAGGCTGTTTCTGGGTTGGTCCAGATCTGTGACGAAATCCAGTCAGCTCGCTCCACTATCAGGGAATTAGTTCATGGCCTACCTCTCTGTTAAGTTCTCGAAGCGATGTCTGCAAAGACTTCAATGCCGCATCCACCGAGGCCTTCACCTCCTCAATACCGGGGACAGTGTATGTGATAGCTTGCGTAACGGTCATTGTGGTGCTTGTCAGCAATTCTGCTTCCTGGATACCAGAACCCGAGGATATCTGCCGGCATCATATATGCTTACCCAGACATCGACTATCGGCAAGCATAAGCGAGAACAACCTCGGCCGACGATAGCCCAAATCCCGAATACGACTGAGTCACATTGATAGTATCCGCCGGATACTACGTCGGCTCATCCCCCGCATCGTGGAATTACCGTTATCAAGCGGCCAAAGCCAGACCGCGGAAAGAGGCGATAATCAATAATCTAGCGCTATCGACGCTAACAGGTTATCAGGCATTGGCTCGGCAGATAACAGCAGCAGGGAAGTGGATCGGGTATAAGAGACCCTCCCTGGCCAATGCAGATGCGTTCTCCGCACGATCGAATCTGTGGGGGAGGCGCAGCAGCTCCTCTCGTGATATGTCGCAGCGCCATGAGCCAGTGGAAACACGAGGATAAGCCCGGTGGGGAGGACGGATCAGATGCCGGCATGTCATGAACGGGGTGAGGCGATAACCTGCTGCATCGTTGCCGAGCGACGCACCGCATTGGCGCATCTGCCGACGGGATCGGGCTGCCAACATATCGCGCCCTCGGGATACTACTCCATTTGGCTGGGTGTCAATTCATCTGTCCGCTTGGGATTAGAGATCCTCCTTGGGTTTCCCGTTTTGACCCCGATGAGCTAGATAGGGAAACTTGTCCCACGGGCCACGTACAGCTCCTTGAACCGCCATTATCTCAAAGGATTCACCAGATGATCAATGCGGTGGGTATGCTCGCCATCTTGTCCGGTGGAGGCACTAGGGCTGCTTCGTACCGAGTGTCAGCCGTGATCGCGGAAACATTGCGCTTGATTCCGTGACACATGGTTTAAGTTGGCCGTAAATCTTATAAGCGGTGACTTCTCACACATCCCTGTATTTAAGAGAAAAGTCTGTCCCTCATGTCGGTTTCATCACTGAGCCATCACCATGGAAAAGCAACATACAAACCCCACAGAGGCACCCGAGCTAGACGGTCTAAAACTGAAAGACGAAGCAACATTAGCCCGAGATGTCGGAATTGGACAGGTGTTGGAGGTGGCGGCCACGCCAGAGCAGGAGCGCAAGGTCTTGAGGAAATTAGATATGATGTATGCTCATAGTATCTGTCGTTGAGGATGGTGCTCACAAACAAAGATTGATTCCCTTGATGGGAGTGTGTTATATGATGCAATACATGGACAAGCTGGCTCTGAGTCAGGCTACCATGTTTAACCTGCGACAGGACCTGGTAGGTTAGCCAACATATCGGCAACCTGCACATGCTGATTTGTGCAGCGCCTCGAGGGTCAGGAATATACCTGGACGTCCGCCGTCTTCTACTTTGGATACTTTGCCTGGAGTTGGCCCAGTTCGTATCTCATCGTCCGGCTGCCCATTGGCAAGTATATCAGTGTCTCGGTGTGAGTTTTCCACGGCCTGTCAAGGACAAGGCTGATGATATGTAGGTTACTATGGGGAGGCATCCTGATGTGCCACGCGGCAGCAAAGAACTTTGGCGGCCTGGTCGCTGCGCGATTCTTCCTGGGCGTGGGCGAAGCTGCTATTGCCCCTGGTTTCTCTCTCATCACCGGCATGTTCTACAAGCGGGAAGAACAGCCAGCACGGTACGTCCATTCCACGATATTGATCCAGCAACCAAGCTAACAACCCAGTCAATCCGCCTGGTTCTTGGGCAACTGCATCTCGACCGTCATCGGCGGCGTCGTCGCATACGGTATCGGCAGCATCGAAACACATGCCATTGCCAGCTGGCAGCTCCTCTTCCTCTTCCTGGGCGCCATCACCGCGTTCATCTCCTTCTTCCTCATCGTCCTCCTCCCCGACTCACCCAAGAAAGCCATCTTTCTCACCAAAACCGAGCGCGCCATCGCCGTACAACGAACCCTGGCGAACAAAACCGGTGTGATGGACGAGGGCTCGTTTAGATGGGACCAAGCCTGGCTCGCGGTCCGAGACCCCCAAACGTGGTTCCTAGTGCTGTACACCTTTTCCGTCAACCTCTGCAACGGCGGCATCACTAGCGTAACCCCCCCCCCCCTCTCCCACACATAACCCAACCCAGCACTGACCCAGGCCAGTTCTCCTCCATCATCATCAACGGCTTCGGCTTCTCCGAAATCCGCTCCCTCCTCATGCAAATGCCCCTTGGCGCCGCACAGGTCGTCTTCCTCCTCCTAACCGCCGGCCTGGCCACTCTAATCCCCAACACACGAATCCTGATGATGATCTTCAACACCATCGTGTCCATGATCGGGATGATTCTCGTCTGGAAACTCGACGAAGATAATCGCAAAGGTCGACTGACCGGACTCGCCCTCGGCGCTGTCTTCGCCGTCAATATCCCCCTGTCCTTGAGTATCATCAGTTCCAACGTCGCGGGGTTCACGAAACGGAGCACCACTAGCGCGTTGCTGTTCGTCGCGTACTGTGTGGGGAATATTGTTGGACCGCAGTTCTTTTATTCGTCCGAGGAACCTTATTATCCGGTGCGTTGTTGCGGTTCCTTTTCAGTATGGCTTAGTGTGGGGGATTGCTAATGGGCGAGTGTGTAGACGGGCATGAAAGCGGCGATCTCCGGGTTAGCGCTGGGGGCGTTCTTCCTGGTGTGTCTGCTGGGGTATTATCGGTGGGAGAATAAGCGCCGGGATCGGGTGTATGGGTTGCCGGTGCAGATGACGGAAAGTCAGGGGTTGGCGCTGGGGTTGTCGAGTAAGACGGATTTGGAGATTCAGGATTTTCGGTATGTTTTGTAGAGTGTTTTAGGATTTGAGAATTTGATTCACTGGTGCAGACCTCGCCCGCTAGAGCATGTATCTGCTATGAGCTTCCGTCACATACATATCCTTACTGTCCCTGGCCCAGGTAGTTGTTCATAGGATCTGTAGACTTTTCCGGTTGTAGACTAAGTATCACAGCTCCCTATGTAATTGATAAAGAAACAAGAGGTCTTGCGCAATGAGAGAAGATGTGGAGAGAAGACCACAATACATGTAAAACCCACAGTCAAAAGGACATTTCCCTAGCCAGATCACTCAGGGGAGGGGATAGTGTATGGATTGTCGGCATTAAGATCCCATATAGGATAGTCATCGGCTAGCAGAGGCGTTGCCCAGTCTATGAGTCTCTCGTCCTCCCACAGAGCATACCCCCACGGCCGGTAGTGATTTTCTGATCCATATTCAAACATATCCCAAAAGAGTTCTGGGTGTTCCCCGTCGTCCCTCAACCAAATCCGCTCCCAGACTATGCTAGGTCGTTCAGAGGATGGCAATGTGTTCAGGAGTTTCCTGAGTCCATCAATGTCCGTGCCAAAGTCGAATCTGTCTGCAGGGTAGATCAAATGTACTTCATCCCTAGGTGAGTCCGGGAATGGCCATATACCGATGTCGTTGAATTGGTATCTAAATCCTCGCGCATTGACGAGTACCAGGTTGCGGCGAGCCAAAAATTGCTTTTCTCTAAGGATTTTGCCGAGGAGTGCTGGACCGATAGAGGACATATGTTCTGGAACATCCTCGGCGTATCTGAGATCATCACAGTCGTTGATATAAGTAGCGCGAGGGACACGCAGGTCTTCAGGGAGCTCGCCGAGGAAGGTGCAGCCGGTCTGTATCAGGCTATCTGATACTTCACGGATCATTCCTCTATATCTATGACAGCAATGCTGGAATAGACAGGCAAACTCTTCGATTTCCCATGGAGCCATAGTGGCAAGGAACAGTCGCCACGACTCCTCACCAGTGAATGTCTTGTCTTTGTTGAACCACTCATTATGCTGTAGGGAAAACCCTGAATCCGCAGAGCGTTCAACTCCACCGAAGATGTTGCCATATATTTGCAGCCGATAAAAGGCGCGAAAGATGCGGCGCTTTTCTGTATCTGATAGAACCAGAGGTAGAAAGTCATGAGCCCACTTGTTGTGCTCTATCCAAAAGGGTCGCTTTGCAGTCTTGCTGTAATCCTCCAAAACGAGGATTGCTAGATTATGCAGTTGCAGTAACTGGATTGTCTCTTCGACATTGGCCGGTTCATCTGGGAGGGGGCCCACTGACAACCCCAGTTGACGGATCTCATCGCTGCGACGTCGACAATCGAGAAGGGCGATAATCTTCTCTTTGTTTGATATGTCATAAGCGTACAGGCCTCTGGAGCGAATGGCGGCTATTGCATCGGCGATATCCACGAGGCCGGCATAGTGCTTCTGTAGAAAGCTTTGGAGGAGCTCTTTTTTCACTAGCTGATATGCATCATAGTATGCGGGAGATGCAAGGATAAGCGACCACAGAGAGCCCAGATCAGGTAGGGTGAATAGGATGGAAATGTGGAGTTCCACCGGTAAGCCTTCCAGGGTTGGCTCTGCCTGATGTGAATTAGAAGGGCTATCGTGCAATAGACTGGGTTAGACTGACCATCTCCTTAACTTTCGTTTCTTGTTCTATAGATTTCGACGGGGTTGTGGCTGTCGTTGTGAAGGGAGGAAGGGAGGGGAAAGTGAAGGTGATGGATGAGGGGAAGCGACATCCGACACCTCAAGTTGAGTGGATTTGAGTCACTATCGGCGCCTGCCCACCTTAGTCCTATTCTTAGCAGCCACCCACCTGGTTTAAGCGCCTTATGTAATACGCACTGTCTGCCATTGGGCCTACACCTCGACACCTGCGTTAGCGATTACTACTAGGTGATACTGCTACCGTTAGTATGTTCAGCTCCGCCTCCTGCAGGTGCTAATGCGGAGAGGGGCTGTCAAGATGCATCGGCGCTTCCAGGGCAAATCCCTCCCGGCCAATGAATGCTCCGTGGCATTCAGCTCACTTGCCGCCAGGCACGCAACATGTCAACCCTCAGTGGTTGTGCACTCTTCCACTTTCACTCTGGTATCATGGCCAATACTTCACCTGAAACCTACATCGCCGATTGAATTTCGATCATCCATCCCAAAAAAGCCACTCCAGAGATGAAGCGTCACCTATGCCAATGATTTCACCTGGCCAGGCCCTTGCGAAACGATACATGTTTCTGGCTGGAGGTTAAGCGCCTGCATCCCATGTCCATGGAAGCAGACCATCATCTGAGCGAGGTAGAATGTCAAGGACAGACTTCTATCTATAGAGATCACAAAGAACATGGGCCTGCTTGATGGCCATAAAAGCCCTCTCTCTCCCCCTCATTTCAGTGTCTCTCAGTCAATCATCCAGGGCAGCTTTTCCAATACCTCACTTCTTTTCATCCCAATTTCTCCTGCATTTCTCCTATTATATGTTCTAGTTTTGATAGAACTTGCATTGCGGATCCCTTTGTCCTATTCCTATCATATCTTTTTGCTTGATTGGCTGGCCAATCTTATATCACACACCCAAAATGAGCAACCGTGGATGGGACCCCAACAAAAGGGTCATCTCCGATAGAAGAGGCTCCGATGCTGACTACGACATTCGCTCCCCTCAGAGTTCGCACGTTGGAGTTCAACCTCCGCCGAGCTACTATGGCCCCAACTTCGTGAATTCCGGACAGGGCCGCTCTTCATCCTTCACCTATGGGGACATCAAGGAGCCCAAAATTCCTGATCCTTATGTCAAGCGTCCGCAGCCTTATCCTCCTTCTGTAGAGGCCGAGTATTACGCATACAAAACCAATGAGACTCAGTACACCGCCGCAAAAAAAGCGCTCGCATTGGCAAAGCCAATTTCTGTCGGCAAGAATGAACCGAATGCCCTTCCGCGTTTGCAAGCGGGCGAGCAGCTAGCTACTGATCAGTTGGTTGCCTCGAATTCGTGAGTATATGGGTTTCTCCCCTGGAATGATGCAGCATGCTGAATGTGACTTCCATAGGATCGCGGCTTCTCGTAGTGGCTTTGACCACAAATACCCAACCGCTTACGAGGACGTGGAGGCAAAGACCACGCATCAAAAAGTGGCCAAAACCTGGCTCTCAAGGTCGACCAGGACGCGGAGGCAAAGGGAAACTATCCGCGGTAAAATGGATGACGTTCGTCGCATACAGCAAAATGATGCAGATTTCTGAATCCTGATGAGGAATGGCTTTTCTTGTCAGGTCCACCGGCTCTCATGATCTATTTAAGTGCTCTGTGTCTGTGGGCTATTGATTATTCTTTTGTATTCTGACTTTGTGCTTGTCACGGTTGGCTGTTTTCCGAGTCGTTTCCTGCAAATTTTGGCTTCAGTGACCTGCGTTCATGTTTGACTCTAATGTACATCAGGTTTGTCACCCGACAAATGATTGTGTATGTATTGTGATGTTGGATTATATTCGTGGCCTGTCTGTTGCTGTTCTCCACGTGCCTAGTATACGGATTGCCCAAAGCGGAAATCCCCTTGACGTCATAATTAGCATCCCAATCTTGTTCCAGCCACCTTGGTATCGGATCTCTTTCCACTTGCACAATCTTTCCAACTTTCAACTAGGACCGATAAGCCATACCTATGGCCACAGGCAGTCCCCGAACGAAAGTCGCTGTCGTGGGCGCAGGGGCAGCAGGCATGGTGACCACTCACGCTTATCCCTAGCTTGAAGTGAGCCGACTAAGAATATTCTCCAGTCCTGCGCTTCTACATTGGCCCAAAAAGGTGACCAATTCGAAGTACACCTCTTTGATTCGGCCTCCCAAACCGGCGGCCAGGCCACCTCTATTGCATTGGATGCCCGCTACGGCGCCACCTGGCTCAATGACGGTGTTCAAGGCGGATCGCCCATCTTCCGACACACATTCAACTTTTTTCGACGATATGGATACGAGCCACAACCTGTGAAGCTACAGGTATCCTTCGGAAAGGGTACGGATAGCTTCTTCACGAACATATTCCCCAGCCCACTCGTTGACAAGTTCTCCGGGGAGATCCAGAAGCTCGGCCGCGTGTTGAAGTGGATTAAACTTCTAATGCCTTTGCTGGGTATATTACCCGTCAAAGTCATTCTACGATTATTTCGGTTCAGTCACGATTTTGGCAATAGAATGGTCCTTCCGTTGATTGCTCTATTCTTGGGGACCGGTAATCAGACCCCGAATGTGTCGAGTGTGTTGCTGGAACGGTTGTTCGATGATCCGCAGATGAAATTGTGGGATTATGATCCTGACACACTACTGCCAAATCAACCGGCCATGTATACGTTTCCTAATCTGGGAGACTTTTACCGCGACTGGACTAGTTATCTTGACTCCAAAGGGGTGAAAGTACGCCTACAGACGGGGCTGGAGATTCTGAAGCGAGACAGTAAGAAAGGCGTCGATCTTCGCATCTGGGATGACTCTACCCATAGTTCCGAACGCAGATGGGAGGGCATCGTACATGATGAGCACTTTGACGAGCTCGTTCTCTGCGTGCCTGCGGATGAGGCTAAGAAGATGCTCGGGAAGCATGCCACATGGCGAGAGAAGTATGTTCTTGGTGGCGTGAACTTCTATGACGACGTTACCATCACGCACAGCGATGCAAATTACTTCAATAGTATCTTCGAAACACGGTATAAGGCTGAGCTCTGTGGAAAGGCCTCGAGCGAGACGCGCAGCGAGCAGATCGCATTTGCGAAACAGACACCACGCTGTCGCAAGGATGGGTGGGAGGGGTTTGCGCCCATGTACTACACACATTCATTCAAGCAGGATCCGCAAAAGATAGAGATGGGGTTCGATTGCACCAATTATCAGCACCAGTTTCGGCAGGCGTTGGGGGAGGATTCTCTGTCTTTTGAGCAGGACCGGCATGTTTATCAGACTATCTTCTTGAATAAAGAAGATTCGGACCTCTGGACATGGGAGAGCATCGATAAGGACAAGATTATTGGAGAGAAGTGGTGGCATCAGTTTGGACACAACTGGCAGCACTATACGCGTGTGGTGCCAGGAATGATGTTCATCAATGGGAGAAATCGGACATTGTATGCGGGGAGCTGGACAATGGTGGTGAGTGTTTGTTTATATTGTGTTTTCCAGCCACTGACGGGAACAGAATATGCATGAGATAGCTTGCATCTCTGGCATTGCTGCAGCGTATCGACTCGGGGCTGTATATGAGCCTTTTGATGACTTTGCGGAGGATTGCTTTGCCAAATATCTGTTAGTGTGCCACGGAAAGAGGTACAGGCGGGCAGCAGGGTTTGGATAAGGGTGGAGTGCTTAATTTAATTTGGAAAGTAACCATGGGAATCCCCTTTAGTCCTATCTAGGATCTAGATATGACGGTAATAAAGACCACTTTAAAAAAAATCTTTTGTTTTCTAGCATTACAGCATCTCTCATTGCTCTAATATCATAGATGTTCATTACTCCAAGGAGCGTAACAACCCTAACAACCTTGCTCCGTAGTAAAATATGATTGTAAATAAAGAAGACGCTCACAGTCAGAGCTCAGGAGTACCACGGGTCACGCCCTATAAAACCAGCATGGCGGTAACAATAAGGTGACGGGGAATCGTAATCATCCTCCAGCTTTGGCATCACAAGAGTCTCCTTTGTTGGTTGTGTAGTCCAAATAGTAAATATACCCTGTTCTTACTAAACGGACCGTACGTGTTTCAATACCTACCGATGTTTAAGCTATATGAGGTTAGAATCCAGCGCACTAGGCCATAAATGTAATTCTTTAGTCACGTGATGGGGTTTTTCTGTTAGGAACATGTATGCTGGACTGCTCACCTTTCACACAACACCAGAATTTATCTCTGATCCAAATACAAAATTAGCTAGTTAATAAGACTAAAATTGATACTCCCTACTACAACACTCCCAAATCGGAACAAGAGTCCCTAATCCCCATATGGTCATTAGGTCAGCGCAAGAAATTGGTGCAGGTACAAGGGAAGTTTTCAATACAGTGTAAAGCAAAACAGCTGTCACCTGCCTAGTTGGATTTGGTGATGCTATCTTTGCCGGTTGCGGCAGTAGGGCCCCGGTAACTTTGGAATCTTCGGCGGTCATAAAACGAAGAACAGCCTCCATGTTGCAGCCGGTCACCTTACACGCCGTAGTGAAAGACTGAAACTGCTTCAAGGTTGGAGGCACACGGGACGTGTTGGTGGGTCGAACACGTGTGCCATCTTTTCCCCAAATCCTTCAATGCTTCTTTCACTTCCATCCTCAAACTCCCCAACCCAAAGCCCAGTATGTCGGCGAACAATTTACCACTAGAGCTTGTCTCCCGCATCGCGTTCTTAGCCTGGCAGAATTATCAACCGCTCGCCCCCTGCACTGTGGTCTGTCGCAAATGGCAGGCCGCCTTTGAACCATTCCTCTACTCCAGTCTGAATGTCTGCAGCGATGATATCCGGCCTCCGGAAAAGGACGTTGCACGAACCCACCGAGCAATGGCTCGAGGATGAACACTACAAGCCCCTCACTTTCGCTGAGCCGCGACCTTCCACCGGGGACATCCATGGCCCCCGAATCAACCGAACCATGCCACTTTCTTTATCGCAATTTCGGACCATGATGTCTGGCACTGGCCTTAAAAAACGGCGCTGGCTCCGTACTCTGCGCTACACGATCGCTGTACCACATCGCATTGAGGACTGGAAGGCTCTCGAGGGCAGGTTTTACTGGGGGGGACATATGGAGCGATTGAGAAACGATGAACAATTTGGCAAAGCCATTGCCGACTTATTTGAGACACTGAGCACCTGGAGTGAACATCATCGTCTGTCCCTGGAGATAAACGTAATTGGCTACAAGACATATCTGGAACCTCATACCGAATGGGCCGCCGATGCCGGTGAATATACTTGGATCATGCGCCTTGGGCGGGAGTTTGCTATTCCTCCGTATCGAGCCCGATTCCTGTATGATGATGCATCCAGGTTAGCAAATGTGCCATGTATTGATAGGATCATATTTGCCAATAAGGATGATCTCAAGGGTATAACTAGGACGAGACACCAGACGTGGGTTGGTACCATGTTCCAGATAATCGAGCACTGTCCGACCATTAGAGAAGCGCAGTTGGATCTCGAAGAATTCATCCGACCAGATCATGAATACCTAATGCGAGATAGACGTCAAGGTACGCCTTGTAATCTAGTGATCTCTTGACATGAAGTTCATGCTAATGCTCTGTCTTCTCTTAGCATTGGCGGAGGGGTTGCCCAAACTCCTGCGCACCTTGAAAAAGCTCGTCTATGCCAATCAAATAGAGAGGAATTGGATTACGCCTATGCCCGCTATCAATGTGCTGTCTTCCGAGACGGATACTTTGTCCAACAATCTGCGTGATTTGACATTCAGTCTTCGAGAGTTGAAACTAAAACAGACGGCGCTCTCTCTTGACTGGCTGTTTCCCTTGAACGAAAACTGCGAGCCAGTGCCTAATACCACAGAATACTATTGGCCTCATCTAGAAACCATCTCTCTATACGAAGTTCCCGAATTTCTCCCATCAGGTATGCTCAAACCCACCTACTGCATATCCACCTACTGCATATCCACCTACTGCATAAATACACGCTAAATCCACCCTGTCATGTGAAAGGCGAATATCTCTTCCACTATCACCCCGCTATGGAACCAGAATACGCCGAAATCGAGGACTGGGACGATGCCATCTGCCAAACGAACCCAATCGGTATCGTGGAGAAAACCTGGCCTGGCCGTAGTTTGATAGATCACGAGGCCTTTCACCGTCTCTATATCTCCATGGGCCATGCAGCCCAGCGTATGCCACAGCTTCGTCAGATGGGACATGTCCTTGTAGCCGACGAAAAAGGCAATTCGGAAGATGACTGGCAAAATAATTTCACATGCTTGCGTCTCAAGTCCACCGGAAACCTTGCCGTCTGTTGGGACTCGGAGGCAGGGTATCGACCTGATAAACGTGTCGCCGCTGCGTGGGGTTTCGAATCTCAATGACGTGGAGGAGTGTGCTATAAACGAGTTTGACGGTTGCACAAGTTCTGCTGAAATTGGAGGTCCCAGTGGAACTGCTGATGAGTATGGACTTGATTGCACGATAGAAGCTGAGACGATTCTGGACGAAGTTCCTTTTTTTTTATTGGGATTCTACGATTCATAAGGCTTGTATGAGTTATGCCACGCCTGGTCCCCCGTCACTTATAGACTAGGTTATATCTTGCATATTTTCACCCCGTCTAGAATATATAAGACTTGACGCTCCTGCGCTTTCAAATCTTCACTAGATGAAGGCCTTCCTCTTGGTCTATGTCGTGCAGGTTAATTCCTCTATAAAAGATCATCCCCGAACCTTACCGGAGTGGCTGTGTCGTAGACATCCACAAGCTATTCAACGCTTGTAGTCTACATAACAATGAACTTTAACAACATATCTACCAAGCCTTATTAATTGATTCGAGCAAACTATTACTTATTCCCCTATATCATCCCCTGCGATAGACCCTGGACTCTGATCACCATCACACGTAGCTACATATAACCTCAACCCAAGACAAACCTGCCAGGAGCAGCAAAAGGGCCATCGAATCCACCGTCAGAAAACAGGGCTCTGGTTGGTCCGATATTCTTCATAAAACCATGATATTGAGCAAGCTGCGGTGCTTCAACTGGGCACTACGAGGACCTTCATACGGCAGGCCCAGGCCACGGGCCGTCTAGCCGTTCGGTAGTATCATGGCGGACCTGCATTTAATAGATCGATTGGAGACCTCCGTGAAGATAGGACCATGCGATACTCCTATTGTACGGGGTGCAATGCTTCATGAGGTATAGCAGGGGCCAGGTGAGGGCCTGAGGCAGCGGAGGAGCAACAAAACCATCCACATATATAAAGAGCCCAGTGCTTTCCAAACCCTGATATCGCACCAAGCAACCTCTGATAGAGACAAGACACATCTGCACGATACTCTCCTCTCACTCCACACCATACATCCTCTAAGAATCATTTGCCACATCACGTCCTTCAAGATCGATCCAGTATCCCATGTTGCATGGCTGGCTGATTCTGTCTGCGATGGCTGGCACAAGCGCAGGGCGGCCACCACGGCGCTGAGCACTGCCACGCGGCTTTCGACAACCTTTGAAAAATTTCTCGATCACGGAAGTAAATGCCCTTTTGTCCTGGGGTAGGAAGATGGGAGTTGTAGAGGAGAAGTTCGAAGAGGTGTCCTGAGGTGACTTTCCTGTATTTCTCTCTCTCTCTCTCTCTCTCTCTCTCTCACCCAGCCCTAGATTCCTTAATCTTCATGGTCATACAACTCTCATCCCCACACTTCTTGCCCTTCTTTCCATCAGAAAACAAACCAAACGTGGAGCTTCAATTGACAAGGGTCGCATGAAGCCGTTTCCAGTCTTCTCTGCTGATCTCTCTAGCATGCTATTATACAGATGTCGGTACCCAGGGAATGATGTGGACGATGCATTTCCTTCGAAGACCACCATACCTGAAGCTCTAATCGACGGGGCACCCAGATACTGGAGCAGCCATTTGGCTTTCTTCGGTTCACGAACGTACAGATCCCGCTACCAAGGTAGAATTCAGCCGGTCTCAGCGGCGGAATGAGGGTGAGGATGTAGGCGATGGTTTTTTCTCCTCTGAAAGATCATCATTGACATACGAACCGTATATTGTAGTTGCTTATTCCTCTCGAGTGCCTCTCTAAGCATTCCAACATACACATACCGGGGCCACTGGCACCACAATCAAGCGGCTACAGCGGCGTAGATGATGAGGTAGACGATCCACGCTTTCTGCTGCTCACTGTGGATACACGCCGAGAAATTCAGGGTGAAGATGCCACGGGCTAGTTAAACTAGGGGAGTCTTGGACTTTTCCCATGTAATGGCCAGGATGTAGATATCGGTCCAGGAATTTGGCAATCGTGTTAGATGTAGGAGACGTGCTCTGGAGGTCTAGTATAAGAAGCACATGGGCCTGGGATTGATTCCTCTTGATGAGGGATCTGTCAAGGTATGATCACGGCGGGAATCGCCATTTCCTCAAACAACATGTTGAGTAAATGGGACATATGGCGTCTTGATCTTCCTGTGTTTCGAGGACGAAGAGCCGCAGATACCCTGTCCGGGATTTACGAAGTTGGGACTTGGGGCCGTAATAGCTCGGCTGAGCTCGGACTTCAACGTGCGAATCCTGCGGGCAGCGAATGTCATAGCTTTCATCCGATGCTCTCCTGTCTATGATGACCCTCTTGTTAGGGTTCTATTCGTGTTTGCTCATGGTGGTGTGCAGGATGTATATGGTAGAATGATAGAATGTTTGCCAAGGGACAGAAATAGATGGTATGGATCGATGTGCTCCAGCGGATGTCACAGCTTTGATCTGACGCTCTCCTGTCTAGGATGGCCCTCTTGTTAGGGTTTATTTCGTGTTTGCTCATGTTGAGTGAATGGAGTATATGATGTTGCTTATATGTATTCCTCGTGATTCGTTAGGAATGTGATAGTTGGCATGAAGCTTCTTTTCTCAGGGGTGACCCTTTTTCTTGGTAGCATTGCATGATCCAGTGAAGGACGCCATGGACCCAGTGGTCTAAGTTGCGGGAGAGATAGATTGCACTGGGGATAGAGGTCCCGTCCCATCCACGGTTGCTCATTTGTATCCCTAATCATTCGTTGTGTCATGAGAAAGTTCAATAATCGAGTCCATCAAGCCCTGGGCATCTGCTCCCAATTAGCAAGTTTCTTCAAATAACAGAGACTAAACTTACCAGAGCGATTCCTGAACATCAAGGTATGCTCTCCTTGGAGTTTGTGGTGAGTGTGCAGATTGACCTGTATAGACCGAGGACTTTTTTCTGCCCTGACAGTCCACATAACTCGAGGACGAAGAGCTGACCTGTGCAGAGATCACGAGATAGGGCATTATCTTGGATCACATCAGGCCTAACATGAAGCCTGAGTGGAACGAGCATTATTGTCTGGTTTAAGAGCTCTTTATTGAGCTCTTCTCCCCGGCCTGTCCAGACATGTGTGACATGTATTGACGGTTCTTCTTGGGGGCTGACGTTGCAGTCTTTTAGCACAAGGGGATCGCAATCACGCTTCCTTGATATCCATGTAGCTGACAGCGGATAAGCCGTCTTGCCTGGAGTTTATGAAGTTGGGGTCAACCCAGCATGCGAACTCTGAGGCGAGCGAATATTATTGCCTTCATGTCCTTCTCTCCGAGTCCACTTTATTGAGCTCCTGTGACTGCTCATTCGAATGTCGAAACATGCACTGGATCTCGTAGGTCTTATAACCGATGTAGTTCTTCTTGGCTTGCGGGGAGTAGTGGCATATGGGATCCTATTCAAGGAATGAGAGCAACCCTTCTCGAAGTTCACAAAACTGGAGTCTCTCTTGCAATAGAGCAAACCCGAACATGTAAACTCCGAGGCAAGCGAGTTTCGTGTCGGTTCTGATTGTCGTCTTCCAGAGCCAATTACCCCCTCCTACCACTGCTGAAACTGAGCACAAAAGAACCAGCTAAATGAGATATTGAACTCAATTAATCTGTTGTCTGGGTCGTCCGCGACTGTTCATGTAGAGGTGCAGGAAGGATCCATGAAGACGCATAATGGTAAGGAATTCACGGAAGAAACGCAGGTCCTGGCGGAATATGAAGGTAATGGGTGCATGTCGTTTGTCTGAACGTGTATCCTTTACCGCAATGCAGCTGAGGCGAGACCTTTATGGCCGTTGTTGTGTATCTTGCATGCCGGGTGGGCCTATGTAGGAGGAGGCACCCGTGTGCGTAGAAGAACACGGCCGGCAGTGAGGCTAGGAGGATCTGGTGGAGGCCCTGTGACTGACCAGACAATCACTGCCAGCAGTGCATGTCATGAAAGTGATATATCTCGAGATCACAAAGCGGTATTATGACGCTTGATTCATTCGCTTGATACATTCATCTGTCTGGTATGAGTGATCTCATTCATGTGCAACTTCCCCGGTATTGTTGTTAATAATCTGTCAGTTTGAACAGATATTCCATCACTGCGCAGCATGTGAATGTGCAGTGATGAAGAAACGCTGTCGTCGTAGAATGGATTTCCAGTAGGGCTCTGAGAGCGTGACTTGGCTGTTGGTCAAGGTCACTGACAGCAAAATATTGTGAATGCCGGATGTCAGAGCGTTCTCCATGGGTTGAGATCTCTTTTACCTGTCGAAGGACTGAAGACACTTCCCTCGAATATAGTAAAGTTTTCATGGAGGCTGATAGAACTATAAAGATTGCTGAGACGGTTAGCTTCATACTTGAGTAGATATATTCGGCAAGAATGGTAGGGAACTCTAAATCGTAGTAGTCTTACCATTCTATACTCTCTTATATCAGATGAGACTGGATTGGATGGTTCATATTGACTAGCTGAGCACAGGATCACACGCCATTATATAGACGAATATACAACCTAGAATACATAATCCTAATAGAATACCTCCTGTATATGATGTGAAAGCTCCGAAGACAAAGTCCGGACCTCTGCATCTTCCATATTCTGTACTGCTATCTCCATTTTTGTCTATGGCCTTTCCGGTATATATCTCCATATTGTAATTCTTCGCTCTAATGCCCGCTGGCGTAGCTCCTCCACCTGCCCGATGCGGTTTCACCGACATTAGTCAGTCTGGTGCCACACGATAGCTGGTGTAGGATTGTTCTGTCGTTTGTCTCTTCTTACTGATTTATTTCCAGATCTAGGCCAACAGATTCCATGCCCTAAGGACATCATATCACTCCAAATGGAGCTCGTCGTCGACTTTCAATTCTCTGAAAAACTCTTTTTGTGGCGGATCAGCCCTAGCTACTGAGCTTACGCGAGAGTGTGGCACCCGTCGTGTATCCTTTATGGAGCTTTAGTAGGACTTCATCGCCCGGGTTGAACGGAATAGTATTATGATTGCGGTCGTAGGACCGTTTCATGAATGCCGATGTAATTTTGAGCATGTCATGCCGGCTAGGCTCTCGGCCGTGACGCCATTCTCGTCAGCCTGTGGCCGGTTTTGTCCATGTACCACACGCGGTGGCCAGGGTATTAAGCAATCCGGGTGCCAGCAAACCCTACATTGGGACCAGAACTTTCGTGGTCGTTGTTTTCATTGCCGTTCAAAGCTCCTCGGCTCACTTGCACTATCCGAAGCCTGGGAGTTTTGAATATAAGTCCGTAATACCCACTTGGAAGGAGCAAACTCGTGCACACGTTCCAGTACACGGCATACAGATAATTATCGCTGTCGGCGTCTAGAATATCTCTGTTGAGAGACACTTTGCCCTCATACGGGAACCACGATATCCAGTATAGAACATACTTGTTCACCTTCTCTTTCCCTGTGAGTTGTATGTATCCTACCATTCCTTTACCTGAGCCTCCGATCTTGCACCGAATTATCCTCCATATCTGTAGATATTGCCGACAACTGTCGATACATGGATGGAGTCATGACGTACAGGTTCACAAGGCTTGTTGCCCTTGAAACACTTGCGACACAAAATGGACGCTTTGCCGTCAAAGACGCATCCCGCCTCAGAAGCAAAGACATTCTCGGGGTGGTAGTCTTTCATAGCCGGCCGCAAACAATGCAGACAGAACATGTAAGTGACCGTCATCGGATGATCCCTGGTAGGGCGAGTCTTCGAGTGGCGAGGCATCCTGACGTTCCCGAGCACGAAACGACGGGTTCAAGCAACGTAAAAGATCAAGATAGCACGAATACTGATAAGAAGAAGCAGAAAAGCGGGCGAAACAACGCAGGAAACATGATATGAGGAAGAAACGTGGAGGAGACAATGCTATCATGATGTTGTGTGGGGGAAGGAAAACAACACGGCACATTACGGGGCCGGACGCCTCCCCGGCCATACTATGACGCGTTTAGTGATAGTCTCATCCTGCCCTTGACTTTCAACTTCTGTGAAGCCACGCTCCTTCGTCTACCCGATTGAGGCCGCGGGTCACACCCAGCTTCCGAAACGGATTCTCTGATTATTAGAAATTGCGGACGCTTGACAAAGGGATTATGTATAGGTTTTCTCGGGGGTCTTCAATGTAAGCCTGCTTCGATTTTTAGTATCACTATGGTCCTTATCTCTCTCCCACATGAAAGACTTTTTCAAACTGATTATCTTTGTGCTTGTCTGCACTGGGCCATTTGTCCTGGTCTGCATGGTAAAGACTTGCTATCGGCTTGTAATCACACCTTTTGATAGTGAATATGAGGATATTCAATAAAATATGTATTTGTTAGGTTGGTTAATAAAGGCCGGGAAGACGAGCTCCGATGACCATTCGGTCTGGTCTTCTTGGGTGATTAACGATAATGGGCAACAAGGTAGCCGCTCAACAGGCGAAAGGGATGTAAAAAATTGAGGAATATAGCATAGTTGCTGTAGAAGGCTATCATCCGTTGCCAGGCACTATAATCGCAGAGATGATTTGACTCAACCGGAGTCTTAACACCTTGTCGCTCTGATTATCAATAGAACTCGACTTGACTGTCAATTAATCCAATAAATCTTCTCCTTTCCAAAGAGGGAGAAACTTATTGAAATATGATCTTGGGATGGTATCCTGGAATTTTGAGAAAGATTCGACGTTCTCCAAAGCCACCAGAGTCAGCTTGGTTCTGTGCCTAGAAAAGGTTACCTTTTGTAACACTGGATCTGCGATCCCTAAGTACTTTCTGCAAACTAGTCCGAGAATGCATCAACAAGACACACCACACTGATATTCAGTCCCAGGTGAGTCATTTTGATTTAATTTCCGGTTCAGTGAAGACCTGGACGATATAAGATATCACACATGAGATCTCCTATAGCCACCCCTAAAGTATCCCCTTAGGGCTTCTGATCAGGTAGTGTATAATTATCCATGTTTTGCTTATGGATAGGAGAAACGGTTTAACTGCTTATATGGTGGTATCTCTAGTAGGATGGCACCGATTTCTCTCAGGTACCAGGGATACCGCTTATTTGATGGCTCGAAAGCTTTAGGTGAGCATCGAATTTCTCTCATAGATTCTGAGATTAAGTCTGGACAAGAAATCATTGTACTTCAGGATCCCGATATTGCTTTCTATCCACGGTAGAGCCCGTGAGAAATCGATGGATGATATTCCGAGATGCATGACAACAATTCTGTATCTTGTGGATATTCCCTTTTGTAGTGCAAGATGCTGAAATTTGTGGTTTTCAGTCCGGCTCCAAGTGAAACATGTACCTCTTATTGTGCCTTGGGTGGAAAGCCAAATGGAGTCGAGATTTCTCTCATGATGGTAATGTTGCTAGGAAACCAATTTAGCAGCTGTGCAATGGTTATGGATTTGTGCAACTGTTATATCAGTATTCACTTGATTAAGTAGATCGATCGATTGGTTGCCTCGTAAGAGAAGTGTCGATCTTGACAACCACCAGCGACTCAAAGACGGATGCTGTGAGTTATTCATAATCTTGGTATGGACATATAATCCATTAATAACAGTATCTCTATATAGCATCCACTCCATCCCAATGAATATCAAGACGGAGTGGATGTTTCAAAGGATCTTCAGTCCTGAACACAAGGATATCACCAGAGTGCAAAGGTTTGTCTGGCTGCGAGTCCATCGAGCCTCGTTTAGATGGACGTAATCAATGAATAGGTCCATCCCTGTATCGATTATAAAGACTCTGTCTCCAGTTTCGGTGGCGTGCAGTGTGGTCGCTGCCGATACTCTTGAGGGTTTGGTATGCGTATCTGACTTTATGTCTGCAGTCTCGCCCATATAGAAAGGTTCTTTAGCGAGCATATCGGCGCGGGCTTTGTTCTTCGATTGAGCCAGTGGTTAGCGTCGCTGAAATAGCAGAGACTCTGAGTAAACAAAAGTAGATGGTCTCAAAATGTCACAGGCCATTTCTTTCGCGCTCATTGTGGAAGAATATATTGGGGTGTGTATGCATAGGGAGTATATCTTAAACAAGCTGACTCCTGTATTTGGATTTTATTTTAATGTAGTCTCCAGTTGTTTAATATTTGTATTTCAGGCCGTGAGGGCTTTAATCTGATCAGATCTTGGCTTGGCTGCCAAAAATATGGAGGATGGGATCCCAAGCAGGCTTAGGAACAGACGGATTGATCGGCGATTTCTTCAGAATAATTGAGATTCTTCAGTGACGTAAAATCCCCAGAAGTCGTCTCGGCTATGAGTTGCTCGTGCAATACCGACGACAAAGGTATCAGGGCTCAGTTCGTCCAAGAAGGGCAGAAAGTGCATAGTCATAAGGATGTCTCGATGCTGAGCTCATTCAATTTCTCGGCCCAGAATTTGAGGGGGGGCATTGAGAATGGCATGGCGTCGCATTCTGTGATGCGACAAGTCATCTCTGGGTGGCAGGGAGCATGTGGCACGACTGTCAACCATTCCCAGAGAATCTCTTGCTTCGAGAGACGATTTGATTCCGTGAATGTGGCCCTCAACGGTCCTATAATGGAGTTAGACACATAATCCATGGATAATCGCAGCTCCAGTCATACGCTGATCATTTAGCCAAGCTGCTTCGAACTGTGATGGGGTCGCGATTGAGACAGTCATAAATCTGTCTTGGTGAACTTCCATGGATCATTCCAAGAATATTAAAATTCGAAATTTGTAAACACCTCCAAGTAGCTGTGAATCTGTAAATGGATTAGTTAGTATGCGCCAATGAGCATGGGAGTCTAACGGGCATTTGTGTAGTCCGCCACGAAAAGTGCGAACCGGTGACATCTTTCTACAATGCAAGGGCCTCCTTGAGCAAATAAGGCTTGAATTCCCGCAAGGGTAGAGGTACGCTGCCGTCTTTGGAGATAAGAAACCCCATATTAGCCCACGTGCTGTTATTGAGTATTAGAGTCATGGCTAATCCCTCGCTCTTTCTTCGGTATTTCCATCAAAATTCCCATCATCTGAAGCCACCCATTTTTGGCTGTAAGACCTTTCTCAGCAGTCTTCTAAGATGTCATCGTCCCTTAGTTCCTAGCCCGGTGTAGGGTTTAGCGCCTTGACATAGGGATCAAGTATTTAGGGCTCTTTGATATCCCCGAACATATCTGGCGTTGGTTGTATATTCCACAAACCTCAGTCTCTATCACAAGCGTTGGCATTTGAAAGTTAAGCAGACACCACATATGGTAGGCTCTTCTAGTGCTGCCCACTTGTAGGGTTTGTTGATCGCCTTTGGCTTCCATATTCATATTATCTGGGCACTGGTCGACGCCCACAGCATGAGTCTCTGGCGGTGATTCATCTGCTGTGGCCCCGAAACGAAAATCCCTATTCGGCCATCATCCCCAACCATATGTGTAAAGGCTGGATAACATCTGCAAACTGGGGTATATTGAACGCACTGTTGCGCATCCAGGGCCTGTATGGGTGAGATACTTAAGATAATGTCTTTCCAGAACTCCAGATTTGGCATGAAAGTCTTTCTTGTTTCCCGACACGAGAAAAATTCTAATAAATAATAATAATTTCTTTCGTTAACCATTCGGTATGTTCTGAGACATATCATTCAATTGATATACCTTCTAGTGTTGCCGCATGCTGGTTAATTTCTGGTATGCCTAGGCTATTATTTGGAGGCTCTCTGGACTTGGACGCTGGGGCTTATAGAGAATATTCTTTGAGCCTTGCATTCAACTATAGCGAGAGCTCTTTTGTGGTCTCCGTAAATAACAAGGGCCTCATCTATCCGTGCCTCATATGAGGCTTTGTCAAAGGTTGCCTTTAGAGTATTGGACCAAGAGGGTATAATGTTTGTCGTAACAAGAGCATAATAGTTAACTATGCGGGTATGCTGTCCCTGAAAGCTATGACCTGGTTTAGTCACTGTTGGCAGGTATGAAAGTCCAAGTTGTCGTGTTGTATGAATTTGTACCCGGTGGCTGTTGATTATATCGATCTGCGGTAAAGGGAAGTGACACAGACCACAACGGAATCGCACAATGTGAACAAGAGACTCTACATCAGCTCGAAGAATCACAAATCCTAGTTGGGTGTTTCAAGAATGAATCAATTGCGGTTTAGGAGACAATCAAACCAATGCAGGGCGGAAGTTTTCGTGGTCCCCAATCGCTTAGGATTTCCATAGTCGTTTTCATGAAGGTTTGTCGAACAGGCGATTAACAAAATCAAGCCCATGGCTGTTATCTTTGGTTGTGCCTAACATCTTCCAGTCGTTTTTTTTTTTTTTTTCAATGGTTCATTGCTGCTCATCTCTTTGGACCACCTCCTATTGCAGTCATTTCTTACCTGCTTTCTGGTAACCTGAGTGTACAGCTTCCAGTAGGAGGGTCCTTTGTAATAGGTAACTCCGTTTACCGGCGTGGCATATTGTCCAACCCCTTCATGGATTGTACCATACCGAAGAATTGTCGTATTAATTTCATGCACAGCAGGAGACTGATTGGGGAGCTTCCTCGAAAGCGCCTTGACGTTGAGCTCGTAAAAAAAAAATGCGAGGGGCTTTTAACCCTCCCTCTTGCAGTCAAACAAGAGATATGTTCAACCAGGTGGTTGGAGGGTACATCGTGACCAGCAATCCAGGATGTCGTTATCGACATGCAATAGAGAGAACCATCAACCACGGGAAGATCATCAATAAATTTGAACGCTTTCATGAGATCACTGAAGACCAGCCTTGGTGTTGTTGTTCTGCAAAAAAATTTTATACCCCCTAGGACTGAATGTCACAACATCACAGTGAACACGGGAATAAATGTATATAGATAAGTATAACGGCGGACCCCCAAAGGCTCGCTGTGGTAGTTCGTACCCGGACTCGAGCTCCTAGCCTGCTGGGACCGGAGCACTCTCACAGCCGACATGGTTAATCCGTTTTATTACCGTGTCCGCCGGGGCTTGTTTTTGGTTGATCAGACTCAGTATCTCCTTTGCGAAGGTCGTCTTATTAGAGATTATCTGCAGCCGGTCTGTCATGTCCTTTGTTCCCTGCCGTGGTGTATTTTTCTCTGGACTTCAGGGTTCGTTGTATGCATGGTTTGATTTAAGTTTGTGTTTGCACTTGTGACGCCATGGTAGTAGGTAGATAAATATCACATATGTTGCTCAGCAGGTTGAGCGAAATCGTCTTTGTAGAAAGTTTGTTAGAGTAACTCATCGTAGATGCATTGACATTCAAATGCACACATGCCTTGCTCGTGGGCTATCGGAATAATCTCCACCTGTTCTCTCTCCATCTGTCTTCGCGACAAGTTTTAGGGCTAGACGGGTTAGCCTCTGGCAGATATCGTGCTTTGGGAAGTCATACCTGCCGCCTTTTATTGATTAAAAGGGAAGGCCAGTAGGATCTATCATATACAGCCAAGCTCTGAGCATGGTATGGTATCTGGTACCTGAATATATGACTCTGCTGAGCCACAGGCCTTCCACTTGTTCGACGCAAGAGACTCCTCCTAAATCTGACCCCAGGGGCTGTCCGAATCTCCCCTGGACACCGGACCCATCTCAACAATGGTATGCTCGTTGGTCTTTTATCAAGCAAGCATAAGTAGGGCAACAGCCCTACTTATATGTTGCTGGTTAATAACGCCCCTTAGGTCTTGCATCATGAGCTTAAAGCGCCCTGGTCTTTGTAAGGGACGATATCAAGACCAGATATGATCAGTAGAGCAGCGAAGCCAAGTATAAGATAGAGAAGTGTAACGAGTACACACAAAAATATGCCTTATAGTATGAAGGGCCTGACATCTGGAAGTATCCGCTCTCGAAGATTCATAATTGGCTATCAGGGTCATTGTTCTAATTCACAAAACCCTTCAGAGCTGCAAGAAAATCTTTCGAATGCATGGTGCTTCTGAAATCATATCACGGCGCTTTGAGATACAGCATCGATGCATTAATTCCCGAAAGAAGTTGCTCCATTCTTCAACTCTGTTCTAGCCAGCTCTAGCCAGCTGTTTATCGTAGCAGACTATTTCAAACCCCCATCGTTCCCGATTTGGCACGCCTTGGCCCTGTCAACTCCCTTGTTCGATCCTGTAACCAAGAGAGCGTTCGGGTTTTTCCAGTTCCTGGAGCCCCTTGGATCATCCCGATGTCGCAGGTAGTTGTGATGTTGACATGATTAGCGCTGGTTATTGTAATTCATGCGTGGAAGTCGGTCTGTATTTTCCGAGGGCTTCGAGTGATGGTTTTTGATTGTTCAATTGATATTTCGTGGAAGTTCAGAAGAAAACGGCTCAAGAATCGGAACTTGTGGCGGATGTCTATATTTTTGGAGCCCCATTGATAATTTGTATCGCTATTCTTTTTGCTATCGAGGTGGGTTTTATCTCGATGTCTTTTGGGTTAGTCCCTGTGGGGAATGTTTCGTGGATAGATATGGCGATGCTAGCTGGAGGTATCATTGTTTATGGAAAGTGGGTTTATTATGTTGATGGATGTATAAATGAGAAGGTATACAAGGACTGGCCATTGTCTAGCCGGATTCTAGTACATGGCTCTTGATTTGCGAGATGGTCAGAATATGTCCGGAGGAGAGTTGACGAGGAGTTGGGAGTTGGGAGTTGAAGTAGGCGATCCGCTCGTTTGCCCTAATTCACCTTGTCCAACTTCCGGATTATTCCCAGGGACACATCATTAACTACAACTAATTCACTCGTCTACATTCCCATGCATTGTGAAGCAAGCTTCTATTATTCAATAAGTAGGTAGCGGTCACTACAGACTAATATATACATGTCCTAGGACTTGATGCACTTAGCAAGAAGCGCCGGTAGGAACGTTCTCGCAGTCAGAGCTGGTCTTGCCGCCGGTGATGTCAACACCGCTCCAGGTCCAGTCGGAGCAGCTGCCGTCACCGCAGAGGATGTAGACCTGGACGGCGTCATCATCGATAGAGCCAGTAACACCGTCAACGGTGACATCGGTGATGGGGATGCCGTTGGAGGGGGTGCCAGTAGGGCTGCCGTTCTCGTAGTCCTGCTCGATGACAATACCGTAGTCGCTGATGCCGGAGAGCTGGATGTTGGAGTAGGTGACCTCGCTGACATCACCGGTCTCCTTGTAGATGGTCTTGATGCGAACACCGTTGGCGGAGTCGCTGATGGTGGAATCAGAAATGGTCACGTTCTTGACGGTGTTGTCGTCACGGCCACCGATGGATCCGATGGAGAGACCGTGGCCACCGGAGCAGGTACCGCCGGTGAAGGAGATGCTCTGTTTTGGTTAGTTTTGTAGTATATCGAGAAGGGGGTGGCGTACCTCGCCAGAGTTGATGGCAATGCAGTCATCCTGGTTCTTGACGGTAGCACCGCTGATGTAGACACCGGTACTCTCGCTGATGTCGAAACCGTCGGTGTTGTGGCCGCCGTTGTCATCACCGTCGGAGTTGTCGATGGTAAAGTCCTCGATGTAGACGTTGGTGGCCTGGACACTGATGGCCTGGACGGGGGTGTTCTTGATCTGGAGGCCCTTGAAGGTCGAGTCCGAGACATCGTGGATGTACATGAACTTGGGCTTGGTCTTGCCACCGTTGGTACCCTTGCTGTCCCACCAGCGGGAGCCCTCACCGTCAATGACGGCGCCGGAGGACTGGGTAACGGTGAGGTCCTTACCGCCGAAGCGGATCAGGGGACCCTTCCATTCCTCGTAGCCGAAGGAGGTGGTACCCTCGAAGGTGATCTGGTGGCGTTAGACTTGAGGTTTAAATGAGAGGGATAAAACATACGGTAGAGCCATCAGCAGCATCGGACAGGTCGAGGGTCTCACCAGCGGGGACCTCGATGTTGCTCAGGACCACGCTGGAGCAGCTGGAGATGCTCTCGCTGGCCTCAGCGGCGGAGGTGAAAGTGCAAGTCGAGGCCTTCTTGACGAGCTCGGAGGCACGAGAAGGAGCGGGGGCCGCAGAAACGAGACCGCCGACGGCGGCCAAACCAAGGAGCTGGATGGAGTGCATGGTGAGTGGTTCTGGTCAACAGAACGGATGTTAAAGAATGAATGGATGGGTCTGGTCAACAGAAGAAAGGCAAAGAGTGAAGGTGTGTGTCGACCTCAACCACGGCAGGTCGTTGAGACTTTTATATCCGGGGGACTGCCCGTGCTAAGCTTCTGTGCCTGAACATGGCATCAAGATGGTCCCGTTATTGGTGGAAAGGAAAGGGACCTCCGGTCCACCGGAATATCAATCTCTAACGGCGATGGGGCCTCCAGCCAGGGATGCGCAGACACTAGAAGCCTGGCAGCATTGGCATGCACCAAGGTCCGTGTCATCCGACTTATCCGCGGCGCTGATGGGCTCGGAGTGACGAACCCCAGCCCAAGAAGGCATAGATTGACGCCTTGGCTTTAGGGTCGAAGCATTGGCGGCTCTCGGCAGTTCTCGGCATCCCCACTGCGGTTGCCGTGTCTTGCCCTCTCCGCCATCCATTCCATCCACGCTGTTTCACTCTGCCGCCAGAATCAGGCCGGGTGCCCCTGGTGGATACAGCTCGGCAAAGAGTAAAGCCATCTCATGATGATGATAATCATCATACGGTGGTCCTTGAATCTGATTGTGATATCGACAGACGACCCACCGCTGAGCGGATCGGTCGGAACAGGCCGCACTGTCCAGACTAGAAACACCACTGCCGATCCCACTATCGGGGGTCAGAAAAGGACCCTTTGGGGAATCTGGAGGGTCGGGGAACCAGGTGATTGATCCTGTCGGCAAGATTACGTTCAGGGGTTCGACCTAGCTCTCGGTTGATCATCGGGACCGCCAGGGACTGCTGCACGAAGGAAGGTTTTTTATCCGACGGGCAGTCTTCCGTGGCAGGGTCTCGCCAGCCACGGACAGTACGGAGTAAATGCTTCACATCTCCGACACATGGGGTACTGGCGGGATGCTGTTGTGGCGCTGCAAACGCCTCGCCTTCAATTTCTTCATCCCGGCCCACAGTGGGTCACAACCCTAAGTTCAATCCAAGAATGTGCACTCTGCAACTTGCTTCTAGGGGATTGTACTCATTCCGCCAGATCCTTCTGATCTGTGGCTAGTTTCACTTAATTTGTCAGATAGGTCGTTACGAGGCCATCTAGTCTAGGCCTGCCTGCCAAGCGAGCCGACATTGTCATCGGACTCCGAACGGTTCCAATGTCAGTTGTTGTGATCCTTCAAGGGGCTAATATATGCACGTTGCCGAGCGTTATTTCTGGAGCTAATGCATCCTGTCTAATGCATCCTATATGATTTGTGACTCGTTCATATCGGAGTAGTGAATGACTGTAGAGCCATGAAGGCGACCTATCCCGATGTTTATCAGCAACTGTTTCCCACAGGCAGAGGTCCGTTGTCGGGTATGATAGATGGTACAACCGTAGAAGACACCATAGTGGGTAGATACTCCATACTGGATCCATAATTAGACTGATGACGACGCTAAAGACATTCACTGGATGCCAAGATCTCCTCGGGTCAGCTCAGTCTTGGCCACAACGAGCTTAACTTGTCTTTATCCGGCGCGACTTGCGAGCTGTGCATTATTGAGTGGTCCTTTGATGTATATTGCGGTGTAGGTAGCTGGTCTATCGCAGCTTCAGTGGCCCGATGTAACCTCAAAAGAGGGGTTAATATGCGGCATATTGCAGCTAGTAGGGGCGGTTGAGAGTGCAGCCATTTTCAGAATTAAGTTCTGTATGCAAGTGGACTAGAACAGCCTGGTAGCTTCTAGGACGAGCTATGTCGAGAGCAGAAGACTGTTGAGATATGCTGTGTCATGATATTTCACTGATATTGCTGCCTCAGGCTGTTCTGGCGGACAGCTGGATGACGTCATCTCCCATCCCTTCATGCCATGTTGTGAGATGCAACTATCCAGACGCTCTCACAAAATACATACTTATCACCATCATGAAGATCAGACAAGCTTGATAGATGTGGGCTGTCATCCTGGCGTCATGGGTTGCAGGACAGCCAGATTGTACCATCATATCCACGTCATGGATTCACCACATCTTAACAGGTTCCATCTTCAACCCACAGATAAATATGTCGATAAATCTGCGACTCCCAATGGCCATGGCACACATTGCCTTTCCTTGTGGGTTGTCACGTCAGATCTCATGCCAAATCCAACTCCACCGCAGACTTTCACTCAGCCACGCAAACAACATGAGAATCGCCATCACCGGTGCCCGCGGCACCGTCGGACGCGCTGTCGTCAAGCAAGCCTCTGAAGCCGGCCATTCCACCGTCCAGGTCGACCGCACTGACACCAAGTACGACGGGACACCCAATTCGGAGATGAAGACCGCCGACACAGCCAATGACTACAAAGCCACCCTTGAAGCCTTCAAAGGCTGCGATGCAGTCATCCATCTCGCCGCCATCCCCGATCCCCTGGGGAAAGATGATGAATTCGTGCACAACAATAACGTAACCTCGGCGTTCAACGGTTTTTACGCCGCCGCCCAGTTGGGCATCAAACGATTCTGCTATGCATCGTCGGTGAATGCCATCGGCCTGGAATATGCCACGCGACCGCTCAAGTTCGAGTACTTTCCTATTGACGAGGAAGCACCGTCCACTCCCACCGATTCGTATGCACTGGCCAAGGAGGAATCCGAAGCTCAGGCGAGAGCGTTTGCAAGGTGGTTCCCGGGAATGAACATTGCGTGTATGCGCATCCATGCCGTGGCATCTCGCGAAGAGGCGCAGCAGGGACACAACGAGAGGTGGGAGGACTCGGCCGTCAAGAGCTTGTGGGGCTGGGTGAGTCCGGAGGCGACGGCACGAGCTTGCTTGTTGACCGTGGAAAAGAATGACAGCTTTTCGGGCTGTGAGATATTCAACGTGGCTGCTCCGACGACGACGCAGGATACGCCGTCGCGCGAGCTGGCAAAGAGGTATTACCCCGACACGGAGATTCGCGGCGAACTTTCAGGCAACCAGTCTTTCTTTACGGCCGAAAAGGCAAATCGGATGCTCGGATGGAAGCATGAGTGATGCTACTGTCATTTCCAATGTAGGGTTCGGCATCGACCAATCACAGCGGATAAGCCCTTAGGGCTGAGAGATACAGCCGGTCGGCATTCATCACGAGTGCTGCCTGTTTCATTAATAGCTCCTTCCTAGCGCAATGCTATGGCCGAATGATGGTTGATGCTCCTTATCGCTGCGATCTCGCAAGGCCGCTCGGTCATCACGCAACAACACCCCTTCAGATGACGCCATGTCAATGCGGGCCCCCAATCCCCAGATGAAAATCAGAACACTCCACGAGAAGCACCAGTATTACCAATTAAATAGTTTCAGAGACTAAACCTAGGGAATTTTATCGTTGTCCAAAAACAAATATGCACCAGAAAGAGCCCCTCATGATGAAGCCATCCAAGCCGAGGATTGCGACACGAACACTGCTGGCTACACCCAACTAATCATGCACGAAGGGCCTTACCGGGATCTAGTCGCATGCTGCTTGAATTGACTAACATGAGTGGTCAGCAGGGAGAAAATCTCTTGATAACTTGATCTGATTGCCGGTTATCTACGACGCGACATGTCTTGCGAATGGCGTGCCTACTGGTAGCGCATGCTTTAAAGCCTCCGATCGCGGCCAGCTACGAGGTCAGTCAAGCTCAATCTTCCTTACCACGACATGGCAGACTACAAAGAGATCAGCCCGAGGTCAATGGACCAAGGCCGGCATTACGATTCATTCACAGCCTCGCCCAAGGACAAAACCCAGGTCCAAACACGATACGAGGATGTGTCGGATGCGCACCCGGATAATCCTTTTGCGGACCCAGAGGTTGCAGAGCGCTATGCTCTCATCTACGAGAAAGCGCAGTACGAGTGTCGACATGTCTTTGACCCGACTCTGACCTGGAGTGCGGAAGAGGAAAAGGCGCTCGTCCGGAAATTGGACTGGCGTGTGTGTCTGTGGGCAGTATGTATGTCTATCTTATCTTAGAAGTATACTCACGGTATAGTGTGTCATGTTTTTCGGGCTTCAGGTCGACCGGGGGAACCTCGTCCAAGCGGTGTCGGACAATATGCTGAGTGACCTCGGTCTCTCCACGAATGGTGAGCACATCGCCTCAGAGTTGCACAGGAGCTAATTGGCAGACTACAACACCGGCAACACCATCTTCCTTGTCGCCTTCCTGCTGGCCGAGCTTCCGTCGCAATTGGTATCCAAGCAGATTGGCCCCGATCGATGGATTCCCACGCAGATGACGCTGTGGTCGATTGTTGCTACCGCGCAGGCTGCATTGTCTGGAAAGAGATCCTTTTACGCCACGAGGGCCATGCTGGGAATTCTCGAGGTACATTTTCCCGATGCTTGTAGATATTTCTAACTTATGTAGGGCGGTTTCATCCCCGACATTGTCCTCTGGCTCTCATACTTTTATACCAGCCGAGAACTCCCAACTCGCCTGAGGTAATACGTCCATCTATACCATTGCCATCTATACCATTGCCACTACTAACCCTCATAGTCTATTCTGGACCGCTCTCTCCGTCACCACCATCGTAACCTCCTTCCTGGCATTCGGCATCCTTCACATGCGCGATGTCCAAGGCATGGCCGGCTGGAGGTCCGTACTCCCTATCCTACCTCCTACCTAACCTTCACTAACCCGTCCAGATGGCTCTTCCTCATCGAAGGGCTCATCACCCTCCTAATCGGCCTATTCTCCTACTTCCGCATGCCCGCATCCGCCGTCGACACCAAGAAATGGTTCCGACCAAAGGGCTGGTTCACCGACCGCGAAGTCAGCATCGTAGTCAACCGCGTTCTCCGCGATGATCCCTCCAAAGGTACCCCCCCCCCCCCCTTAACCCTAACCACATCACCCACTCACAACCCCCAGGCGACATGCACAACCGCCAAGCCATCACCCCGCGTCGTCTCTGGAACTCACTCCGCGACTACGACCTCTGGCCAATCTACCTCCTCGGCCTAATCGTCTACATCCCCATGACCCCAGTGACATCCTACATCACCCTAACCCTAAAATCCGTAGGATTCAGCACGGTACCCCCTCCCCTCCCCCCAATCCCCTCCTCCCATCAACTCAAAAGAAACTAACACCAAGACCCAGTTCACCACCAACCTCCTCACAATCCCCTACAGCGTCGGCCACATCATCTGCCTCCTCGCCCTCACCCGTCTCAGCGAATGGCTCAACGAACGCTCCCTCGTCTCCATGATCCAGCCCATCTGGACCCTCCCCTGTATCATCGCCCTACGGTTCTGGTCCGGCACTATGACCAATGCTTGGGGCACATATGCAATCGTCACCGTCTTGCTGAGTTACCCTTACTGTCATGCGATTCTGGTGGGCTGGTGTTCGAAGAATTCGAATAATGTGGGTACGAGGACAATTTCGGCGGCGTTGTATAATAGTATGTCTCCCCCTCCCTTCCCCCTCGCCCCTCTTTTCCTCAACTCTTTCCCCATAAATAAACATACACTTCAAACGCCAGATCATGGAACATCCAAAACAACAAAAATTTTTTTTTTTTTTTTTTTTTTTTTTTTTTTTTTTTTTTTTTTTTTTTTTAAAAATCCAAAAAAAAAAAAAAAAAAAAAAAAAAAAAAAAAAAAAAAAAAAAAAAGATCAAGACTAATGAATGGTGTGTGTAATGGGAATAGTGTTCGTCCAACTCGGCGCCATCATCGGCAATAACATCTACCGCGCCGACGACAAACCCAAATACCGAAGAGGAAATTCCGCCCTCTTGGGGATAAATCTCCTCGCTATTTTACTCTTCCTGGGCACGAAGACATACTACGTGTATCGGAATAAGCAGCGGGATCGGGTGTGGAATGGTATGACGGAGGAGGTGAGTTTCCCGCTTTTCTTTTTCTTTTTTTTATTCTTGGGATGAGTGGTGGATGGATGTATGGGAATGGGTTTGGCTGATTAGTGGATGGGTGGTATAGCAACGACAGCATTACTTGCAGACGTCGACGGAGACAGGGAGTAAGAGGTTGGATTTTAGGTTTGCGCATTGATCTCGGTTCAACCCTCCCCCCCGGCTGTATACACTTTTTCTGGATGTGGATGGAGTGTGAATTATGGAACTTCATTCGATAGTACAGTACTATCATACCATACCATAACTCAAGGCAGTAGAATAGAACAGTTTCACCACTCATCCATAATCAACTCCGCCGCCCTCTCCGCAACCGCATACAGCGTGCTCGTCAAATGTCCGCTCAGTTGCATCGGAAGCATACTCGCGTCGACTACCCGTAGGTTTCCTGTTCCGTATACGCGAAGGTTTGTGTCGACTACGCCGCCTAGTTCACGGGGTAGCATGATGGCCGTGCCGATTAGGTGGTGGCTTGCATAGACTGTGTATTTATTATATTACTTGTCAGTCTGTTTTCCGCCTTTGAAAGGGAAAAAATACATAGATAAATGCATAGATAAATTTAATATACAAGGATAAGAAGAAAAGGGAAAAGAGAGGGGGAGGGAGGGAGGGAGGGACTTGCAATTACTCTTCAACCACGCCCCATCTACCTCAACCCCAGGGAACGGGAACACCCGTTCCCCCACAATCCATTCCACCGGCGGGGTATCCCAAAACGCGCCCGCTAACTCTGCAATGCGAATCTGGAGGGCGGTATCCCAATTAATGATGAAGAATTTGGGGTCAATGGCTGGGTAGATCTGTGGGTCCGGGGATGTGATATGCACGCTTCCCCTGGAAAACGGCAGCAAGGGCCACAAGGAAGAGGCGAGGGAGGAGTCGATTTTGGTGGTGAAGATCTCGGCGCAGGGGACCTGGTCAGTGAAGATAAGGGAATGTTGGAGGAGGAGTTGGGTTGTTAGCGAGGGGATGGAGATGGCGGAGTTGCTTGCCTGGGAGAGGGTGACGGCCCAGGTTGGGATGGAAGCGAGAGTGGTGTTGGCGATGGAGGAGAGGTTAGGGCCGAAGAGGTCAGAAGCGGTGGCAAAGGTTGCGTAGGGGAGGATTCCGTTTGTGGTGTTGGGGTTCCGGGGGGGATAGAGGATGATGTTGTTGGGTTGGTCTTGGGCGTTTTCGCCGACGGAGGGGAGAGGAATGCGGATGGGGATGTCGTGTTTGGTGAGGATGCTGGCTAGTTGTTAGGGAGTGGTTGGGAAGGGTTAGTATTAGTAGGGGTGGGGGAGTTTACTTGGGATTGCCAACGCCAGATAGCTCCAGTATGGCAGGGGTTCTGATTGACCCGGCGGAGAGAATGACCTCCCTGTTCGCATACAGTCGCTTCACGGACCCATCCGGGGCTGTATATTCCACTCCTCCTGCCAGGGCATCACCTTCCGTACTATCGGTGCCCTGCCAGAGAATCCTATTCACCAAGCCCTGGATCATCCCCAAATTCGCTCTATCCCGCACAGGATAATAATACGCTCTTGCAGCGTCCGCCCGAACATCCATGTCCCGATCCACAGTCAGCGGCCACACCGAAAACCCCTCCACCTGACCACCATTCGGGTCCGGGTTAAACTCGAACCCCAAGTTCTGCCAGGTCAGGTTCACCAACGATGCCAATGACCCGTTGTTCAGCTCAAACGGGTAGCCAACATTCACGGGGCCGTTCCAGCCATGGTAATACGGGATGTAGGAAGCCCCGGCGTCCATCTGGGCCGGGGAGGGTATCTGGAACATTTCGCTTTGGAGATAATAGGGGTACAAAGTACTCCAGTTCCATCCCGTGTTGCCCAGAGTTTCCCACGCGTCGATATGCACGTTTTGAGCGCGGATATAGGTCAATCCTGGGGTCATTAGACCGTCAGTCAGAGCTATAAAAGTGATGATATAATCATGAGAGACCGGAATAGGTCCCACCGTTGATGGTACTTGATCCTCCCCACGCCTTCCCTGAATGATACTCCACTCGCTGGTTCGCAGCGTATGTCTGGTCTGTGGACAGGTATTGCCAGTCCATGGACGTGTTGAATGCACGACCGAAACCCAAGACGGATGTCACGTTGGGGTTGTCATGCTCGTCTTTTCCCGGTTCGACGATGGCGACGGTGGTGTTGGGGTGCGAGGAGAGTCGGTTCGCGACGGTGAGGCCGCAGGTGCCGCCACCGATGATGACGTAGTCATAGTGGGTGGCTTGCACGGAGGTCTGGATTAGGATTCCGAGGAGGATGTGATAGAACATGGCTGCTGGTGGTTGCATTAGCCTTGTTAGAGGTCTAGAGGGAAGTTCCCGATGACGGGTAGTGACGGACAACTATGCGGACACGGACCGGTCTTTCATTTCAATGCCGGCAACATAGATGTCCATCAACACAAATTATTCGGACAATATGTGAGTATTTCATAACTTGATTATAATATTAAAACGGTAGAGGCTATCAGTAGAGAGAAATGAACAAGAAGCGGACTAAGTAAATGTATATCCTCATTGGGAAGAATATCTATTCTTTAATCCCACAATTATGAACCATATCAACGATTCAGTAACACTATTTCCATAATCCGTGTGATGCCAGTCTAATGCATTGCATCTTGGCAACGCTTTTGTTGATCCCGGAGGGTATCAAGGTGACAGTGACACACAGAAAATACGAGGCTCTATGATCGTGAGTGGTTGACACTACAATTTAGTTTCACCTTTGTAAGACCTTAAATGGTTGCCATCTCAGCTAACATGCCAGAATTGAATTGATTCAGATTCTTCTGATGTAGAGGAAGGCTACAAAAAAATTGTAGCTTATATACCGCACTTTAAATTCATCATTCAATGTGGGTCGGTAGCTCAGTGGTAGAGCGCAGGATTGCAGATCCCGAGGTCACGCGTTCGATCCGCGTTCGGCCCTCTTTTTTTGCCTCCGCGAGTTATAGCTGTTTTGCTGTATTCTTTCTTTTTGTTCTTATTAAATAAAAGGTTCTAATGTCGGGGTATATCTATTTTCTTTGTCGAAATTATATATACTACAGTGCGTGTCTTGTGTGGTCTGTATTGAATAGTGGTATTCGCCCGCGGGATATATATTCATCCCTACCCAGCAGTCACCTCACACTCAACACCGCCTTATTCACTGTTGAATAAGAACAACAGAACGGAGTATTAGTTTAAGATGTGCCTACAAAATTCCACAAGTGCAATTCATCATGTGTGTTGCAGTGCAGGACAAGATAATATCAATCTCAATCTCCGCCCTTACAACCACCACCCCTACTCGTACCCGAAGATAAGATGCCCCAAGATCATGAATGCGCCATACACGGCCCAACAACTTAATCTTATCTATCTCTTACCAGGGGGAATTACTCCAATCCAACATACCAGCCAATCTGCAACATCATACGTTCCTATTCCGCTGTACAGAGTAGCGGACATGCAATCACCACCCGCGATGGCGTCAGCACCGAGCTGTATCTCGCAACCCTTAGCGCTAGACATACGCGGCGCGGGCCACAACCACCACCCCTCCTACATCCATTGACCAATAACACTGCCTACAGCAGAAAAACATATAATGGCTATACTATACCTAATAGTAGAAGCTGCCCCTCATACATATCATATATATACCCCAATCCCCAATCCCCTCCCCTCCCTTCCCACTTCAAACTAAGACCCTCAACCCTAACCCCATCCCTTCAACTCAATCCAACCCAACCCAACCCACCACCATGCCTCCCAAACAACAAACCCGACCGAACATCCTCTTCCTCATGGCCGACGACCACGCCTCCAAAGCCATCTCAACCTACACCCACCCCCCCATAAACCACACACCCCACATCGACCGGCTCTCCACCGAAGGCATGAAATTCAACCACTGCTACGTAACCAACTCAATCTGCACGCCCAGCCGCGCAACAATCCTCACCGGCACCCACAACCACGTCAACGGCGTCCTCACTCTCTCCGACAAAATCAACAACCGACTGCCCAACGTCGCCAAACATCTTCGGTCCGGCGGATACCAAACCGCCATGATAGGCAAGTGGCATCTTGGCGAAGGGCGGGATTGCGAGCCCTCGGGGTTTGATTATTGGAGTGTGGTGCCGGGACAAGGGCGGTATTTTGATCCGGAGTTTATTAGTATGGATCATGGGGAGGGGAATACTGGGGGGAAGAGGAGTGTGGTGGAAAAGGGGTACGCGACGGATATCATTACGGATAAGAGTCTCAACTGGTTGAAAGACAGGGATCCGAACAAGCCGTTCTTTCTCATGTGTCATCATAAAGCCCCGCATCGGTCGTGGGAATGTCGGCCTGATCATCGCGGGTTGTATACACAGGATGTGAAGCTCCCGGATACGTTCGACGACGAGTACAAGAACCGGGCCAAGGCGGCCGGGGCAGCCAAGATGCGAATTCAGAGCGACATTACGTATTTTGATCTGGGGCTGGTGCAGCCCGAGGGTGGAGAGGAGGTGGGGGAGTTGTTTTTTGGAGGCGATCGGAAGATTCCTGATGTTGGGGACGAGGAGATTGCTGGGTTCAGGTTGGTGGATAAGCATACGGCGGAGGTGTTTACGTTCGACAGTGCAGAGGAACTGAAGCGGTTCAAGTACCAGCGGTACCTGAAGCGGTATTTGCGGACGATTCACTCGATTGATGAGAATGTGGGCCGGATGTTGGATTATCTAGATGAGGCGGGGTTGGCGGAGAATACCGTCGTGATGTATACGTCGGATCAGGGGTTCTTTTTGGGCGAGCATGGCTGGTTTGATAAACGGTTCATGTACGAGGAGTCGTTTCAGATGCCGTTTCTGATTCGGTATCCGAAACTGATCAGCCCGGGGTCCGTCTGTGAGGATATTATATCCAATGTGGACTTTGCGACGACGTGGTTGGAGTTGGCGGGGTTGCGCGTGCCGTCGTATATGCAGGGCGTGTCGTTTGTGCCGTTGCTGGAGGGCCGCACGCCGGAGGATTGGAAACAGGTTGCCTATCATCGGTACTGGATGCATCGCGATACCATTCATAATGCGTATGCGCATTATGGCGTGCGGAATCAGCGGTATAAGCTGATTTACTGGTATGCGGAGGATTTCGAGCTGCCGGGGACGCAGGAGGGAGGCCAGCCGAAGGAATGGGAGCTGTTTGACTGCGATGAGGATCCGTTGGAGTTGTTCAATGTGTATCAGGATCCGAAGTATGCGGATGTGGTGGTGGAGTTGACGAGGTTGTTGGATGAGAAGATGTTGGAGATTGGGGATATCCCGGTGCATTGATGCTGTATGCATGTAGACATATGAATGAATATACAGGCAGAGAAAATAATTGGAACCCAGACAAGCATGAATTCGCTAAAAGACAACATGAAAAAAAAAAAAAAAACCAAGAGGATATCATGCTAAGACGTGGCAGTCATCTGCGACAGGATATAATACGCCAACGCCAGCCCCGTCACCACCACTTCATCCGTGAGCGGGCCGCTATCCAAGGGCCCAAGGTCCAGCCGACCCGCCTTGGTTCGACTCCACGAGTTATTAGGAATAAACCTCGCAATGACCGTATCCTGCTCATCGCGGCACTCCAGATCCATAGGCTTCATGTAATGGGGGTTTCGCCAAGTGAGCACCTTGCCGCCGAGGGCCGGGGACTCAAACGCAACTTCATACTTGAAGGTGCCGCGTGGTTTAAAAGGGATCTGGTGGCCGTTGATGTCGATGTCGATGGTCCGGCTGAAGGCGTGGAAGATCACGGTTGCGGGGAGTCTGGCGCTGCCTGTGGCTTGGAAGACCATGTGGGGTTTGCGAAAGTTGAGGTCGGCGGCATAGACGAGAGTACTTTGGGTGGCATCGCCCTCGGTCACTTCCAAGTGCTTGCCGGTCCAGCTGGTGAAGTCGACATTCAGGGTCCGTGGAGGTGATGTCATGGTCAGTGAGGTGTTGTGTAATTAGAATGGGAGGCAATGTAATTCTTGAGGCTTTCACATGGAAGATAGATGTGAAGTGGTGCATGATGTCGACTTAAATACCTGAAGCATGTACTCAGCCTTGTCATCCCGCGGTGGGGCAACGCCCGACAGGCTGTGCAGATGCTGGATGCTGATTGGTGTGGATACGAGGCCTGGGCTGATGCCGTTGGCGAATACGAGCAGGTCACGGGTCTATATCTTATTCTAGATGTAATTGTTTCTACATAGTGATTCTGTGTTAAGGTTGTGATCCAAGAGCACGTTGGCCTCTATGTTGTTTATGTACATAGAGCCTAGCTAGCGAGAGGGAAGAGGAGAAATCCTAAGGCATCGCACCACTGCATAACCATACATGGAGGCAATGTAATACATCACAAGGGTATCTATTTCTGATGATAGTCCTGTATATCCTATGACAAGTCTGCTTGATAATGAGGGACAGGCATTCCTGTTGCACTGCTGGCAACCTAGTTGCACTCCACATTCATAAGCGAATGATTCCATACCAAAAGACAAACAATGAATAATAGGCTAACATAAGAAATGAGACAAAGGAGTGAAGGAGCCCCACAACCTCACTCTGAAGTCGTGATACGGGGCGAAAAAGTGACGTAAAGAAATTCCAAGTGAGGGTCAGCATTCGGCTTGGTAATACACAGCAGTAATGGAGACTGCGTTGGAGCATCTTCCCCATCAATGAGATGGCTTTGCTGCCGAACCGTTGACTTGTGGTCCGGGCTTTGGTGCAGACGTCGTCTTCGCGGCCTGTGCGGCCTGTGCGGCCTGTGCGGCCTGCGCGGCCTGCTTTCTCTTTCTTCGGTGCGATTTGGGCTTGTTCTTTTTTTGGGGGGCCTGAGGCTGCTCCGTGGGCCCCTGGCCTGGTGGGAGGACTGCTTCGGACTTTGGGACATGAGGCTCCGGCTTTGGGAGATACGACTTTGGCTTTGGGATTCGCACTGGCTGTGGCAGCGGCTTCAACCCTGTTTCTAGCGCTGGTGCTGCCTTCAACATTGGCTCCGACTTTACCGGCTCCGGTTTCAACACGGGCTCCGACAACACAGGCTCCGGCAACACAGGCTCCGGCAACACAGGCTCCGACAACATAGGCTCCGACAACACAGGCTCCGGCTTCACCGACTCCAGCTTCAACTCTGGCTCTGGCTCTGGCTCCGGCTCCGGCTGCTCGGGTTGCAGCTCTGGCTCGGGCTCGGGCTTGGCCTCGGGTTTCAGCTCCGGTTCCGGTTCCGGTTCCGCCTCTTGCTCTGGTTCGGGATCTGCCCACGCCGTACTCGGTCGCCTGACTAGAGGCGGAGAAGGTGCAAATGTCGGAAAGTCGATCGGTGCAGAATCGCTGCACGACGAGGCCCAGTTGAACCCATTCTGGGCATGGGAGCCTAGGAAGGCCGATGAAGGCGGGACCGGCGATGCTGGCCGTGAATGGACGGCATCGACAACGGTCGGTGTGTCATCCGCAGAAAGCGGCCCATCCGGATACGGCTGTGAGCTCTCCTCTTTATCAACAGGCGAATCGTCCGGTCGCTTCTCAGCAACAGAGCCCTTGGCATCATAAGGAATATCCGTGTGGCCATTGGGTTGGTGTCCATTGGGTTGGTGTCCATTGGGCTGGTGTTCATTGGTTTGGTGTCCATTGAGGTGCGGTCCGGGAACGTCCCGCAGGGAAGCCAGTTTTTCCGCGTAGATTTCCAGAGTCGTATACATCAAGAACCGGTTGAAATCATCGTCGGATCCCAGTCCGTCGCGCACAACCCGGTATCGGAAGCTGTACTCATCCTTCGCAAAGGCAGACGCGAGCTTGTCCCGGACGAATCCCTCAAACCATGAATCATGACCCGGAAGTTCCGAGTACACCTTGCTGACCGTTTTCAGGAGCTGCCGCGTCGATACCTCTTCACTGAAGGTGACCATATACCGCTTGGCATGCTCCTCCAGTCCGAAGATGCTGTATCGCCTCGCAGCATGGTACGCATGCACACTGCGCTCGAACTCGCGAGCCCACGGGCAGGATTCGGGTTCCAGATCCGTCGGCTTCAGGGTCTCGTAGGCGCCAGTGCTGAGAAAGTGGACAAAGGTGTGTCCGATGTCTTCGTGGATGTCATTGATTTTGAGCTCGGATGAGTGAAGCTCGAGGGTCGAATATGGGCGCAGGTGGTATTCGGCGACCTTGAAGTGGCTCTTGCCGATGATGATGGTAACGATCGGGGTCGTGTAGGAGCTAATTGATTCCATTAGTAGTGGAATGTAAAACGGGCGATCGGACTGACCTAATCTCTGGCTGAGGGTACTCTGTGATTGGGAGTTCTTGGGTGTGTTCCTCGTTTTCCTGGGAGCGGAGGAGGTTGTAGTACGACCGCTTGTAGTTTTTCTGACCCATTGTGTCAATTGAGTAATCTGGAGGTCACTAGAAGGAATTGATAATCAGACAGATAGGGGATTTTGGGTTGAGAAACTCTGTCCTGCGCGGCGGATGTCTTTTTGAAGGGACGACGGGATGGCGGAGGGGATTGAAGCCTCGAAGCCAACTCAGAGCCGCTCAACTAGCGCCCGAAAACCACGTCATTTGCATCGGCATATGCAAGGTTGTCCTTATAACGTGTTTTGACATGCATGAAAGCTGGGTGCTTCTGATTGGGATGTGCTGTTCCGGAACTGAGGTGGTCTGAGCTGGCACGGTGGCCGACCACGATCGCAAATAGCAACGCTGCTTGCCGCTGTGTTGGAGGCCGATCGGATAATCGTGGTGGTTCCCAAGGGCCCTGGAATCGGATTCTGATCTATACTGCTCCGTGAAGCCTCGTCAGATACGAGCATCTGATTCGACCGGTGTCTCCCAGGAGATCTGCCTGACCAAATGCGAGCCTCGTCTTCAGCCCGTCGCCCGCCAAGGCGGTCATGAACGGGCATGGTAGCCTGCACAGGGCCCCCAGTGGCATGAGGGATTTGCGAATGCGCACTCAAGGCAAAGTCAATTGCAGGAGTGAAACGGAGGTCAGGCATCTATGACGGGTGTCGGGCCACACCGACTGTGGGCCGCGACGGGCTCTGGCCGCTTAGCGCCCGTGCGCGGCTTGACCGACGATTGTCCATCCCTTAAGGTTTGTGGGATAAGCGCCGTGAACTATAAGCATACGATAATAATGTCTAAGGTTACCCACACACCTGTAGACGCCGCCGCTGTCAATCATGTAGGACTATTCCCCCTTCACCTTGGATGTCCGATACACCCAGATGTAGACAAACGGATAAACCGTCTCCGGCAGCAGCGTCCACACAATCACCGCCACACTCCACACCGAAGCCACATAGCTCCAGTTCTGCGGCACATTCCAATACCGCCAGAAGAACACCCCATACGCCGTGAAGCAGCCCAGGTATCGCATAAGCCTACCCCGTCAGTATCCTCGGATCAACAAACCTACAATAGAAATACATACCAGATCTCCAAGGAATGCCCCTTTGTATTCCGACCCTTCCATAACGTCCACAGGCAAATCCACCCGATCGGCAGCTGGAGCAGAATCCCGGTCCAGTACGCTGTAACCTGCTCCCTCTCGTCTGGCCACAGCATCGCCAGTCCTTTCAGCACGCCGACGCCCGCCACCACAAAACCCACCATCCTCCGTACGATTTCCCCCCGATCGCGCTGGTCATGCGCTCGCCAGATCGCCACCGCAACGAATCCCAAGTCGAGCAGAAACCAGGCCAAAAAGGCGAGAAGCTCGAAAGTGGTGGTTGTGGTCACCACGGCATAGTACAGCTCATAAGCGAGCGTCAGACTCATAAACTGGATTCCTTGAACTGAGGCAGATGGGTATGTGCGGTCGCTGTAGGTGCGGATCATGCAGAAGATGTAGCAAAAGGCGTAGAGAATGCCACGGGCGATGATGAGGCCGTCCTGGACGAAGAGGTAGCTTTCGGGGGGGGAGAGTGCGGCGTCGGCGGACTGGATGATGAGGTGGGGAGTGCGGTGGGCGGGGGTGAAGGACATGGTCTATTGTTGATGTTTCGTTGAGTTTCCGAGAGCGCGGAGAAGAGGGACAAGAACGGCCATGAAGTAAGGATAGATAGGTGGGTGAAGGCGGGGTGCTGTGTAATGTAGAGGATTTATATGGATGGGGGGATCGGGTCGGCTTGCCGCGGATGACTGGCAGTGGATGGCGTAGCGGATCCACCGGTCGGCCAGGAACCTGCGGGATGATGTCACTGCCCATCTTCCATCTTCAACTTGGAGAGAGCATTTAATGCTCGATCTGCATGGGATGGTCCTGGAATCACAAATCACGAGAATACTTGCTGTTGACTCATTATGTCCATAAAGTTGATTGCATGATTTATAACTCCCTTGTTCTTAAACAGCTACACATACCAAAGGTTCGGAACCGACCAGGCAGCAACTTTTACACCCGTGGATAATCCCGGCATTCTATTGGGCTTATCCTGCAGTATGATCCAATGGCCTGAAATTGCCCTGATGTTATGACTTGGAAAAAGTTGAAGCATCAGGGGGAGATTGATGAGCTGTGGATGGAGCGAGCATACTACCTCATGCGTATTTCTTTAACAACCAACGAGAACGAGGATTTCCACGAGGATTTATATTCAGATGGAAAATGGTTAGACATGGAAATATTCCTGTCATGAACCGGTCTGCGGCCATTGCTGTCCTGAATATATTTAACAGCGGGCTGGCTGACAGAATTCATGAAGTAATCCATCCTATTACACTTGGATATATCTAGCGTCTGTCCTATCTAGGCCGAGATACTTAAAAACAGGAATATCTTACTATTTACATCCACTTTCTAAAATATACTCGGGAAAAGGGCAAACTGATATCATTATAGCGGGTGGTTGAGGGCCTCTATCAGTATACAGGTAATACATTATTTAAAACATGCAAGTGTTTACAGGAACCGAGAAGGATATACTATAATCAAGTGCAATACTTATTAATGAAGAGCAGCTTCTGTGCAGTTTGGATCTCGTTAATGGCCTTGCTGTGCAGGTCAGTTGGCCTTTGTGGAGGAACACAGACTCGCGACAGATCTTGCTGAGCCATGGAGCGGTGCGAAGATTTTGAAGTCTCAACAACGCTACAAGATAGGCTGGATATGTGCAATACAAACAGAATTGGTTGCTACTCGGAGAGTTTTGGATGAAACACCCGCCGAGGGGCTTGGGCACGGATTAGACAACAACTTTTACATTCTTGGGAAATTGGCCGCCATGTGGTTCTCATTGCCTCCCGATGGAATGATATGGCAGTCAAACCGCCACTATCATGATGATCTGAATGATGAATAAGTTCCCCAATATTATGATGGGCCTGATGATTGGTATTGGAGGTGGAATGTTGAATTATAAGAATGATATCTGTCTCGGAATAGTGTGGTATTAGTAAACCTGAGTTGCAATATGGCGGTGCCTTGAAATACGACGCTGGAAAACTTACAGCTAATGGTTTCAATGTAGTGGATTCTTGAACCCTCCCCTGAGAGACTTCTTGTGGTTCTTCAACGGATGCTGGTACATGCTTCTCAACTGCCGACCTGTCGTGCGGTATCATACCCTGGAGAGGAATTCGATCGCTTATTCAAGTCAGACCATGAGCATACAGGCACTAGGAATAACGCATGCGTTAGATGTAACGAACGTGACACGGTATCAAGACCGCTGGGCAATCGGATGGCTGGAGCTTCGTCTTCTACGGCGCAATACATCTGCAAACTCCGTTTTCAAAGATGCAGCTACAAGAGACAGGCTATCAAAAGAGCACAATGTGCTATTTTTTCAGTAGAAAGTGCTGGCCTGATGAATTCCAATATTTCATGTCTTGTCATCAGGCATCGCGGACAATGTCGACTCATAAGAATGATGTGTGGCAACATTATGCAGCGGCTACAGCTGCGCAGTTGCAAAGAACCTGCTATTATACTGTTAGAATGTCACTGGAGATACCAGCTATGACGCGTACAGCAGTATTGTACATGCCCGTACGGATGAAGTCTCCTAGCAAATGGATCACCTGACGCGAGTGACGGCGTGACTTTGATAGCCGGGCGCAACTTCACTCTCTCCCATCTTTTATTTTCTCATATAATTTCAAGAACAATCTCCATCTACACCGTCATTATATTTAGCTAGGTATCGTCTAATATCCGTGCTTCAATGCCAAGACAGTGACCATGGACCATGATGAGGTTATTCAGAATGGCCGGACTGTCTTCCGCCGGGTTTGTCTCGTCAAAATCACCCTTCGCTATTGTTAGTTTCCAAGCTGACGTATATGAAACTATATTCATAAACTAGAGCACCTATTTATACCCCTCTACGGGGTATGGCTCGGACATTGCTCCACTCCATCGGTCAGATGAGTCAAAAATAAGCAAAATCACGCCATCGCGCTAAAGCAACATTAATGGACATAACCTATCCCCACCGTTCGCGACCACTTTAATTCCACCCTCAGCGAACCATTTCGACTCCATCTACTACTGGAAGGCAGTTGAATCTAGTGCGCCCGACAAAACTTCCATGCCAAATACCCACCTATCCCCGCGATCGCGGCAACCGTGGTGCCCAGATTTACCATGGCCGTCTTGACCTTGGGCTCCAAATATTTCTCGACAATCTTATGGAACACGTCGGGTTCATTTCCACGAGGATACTTCTCCTCTGGGATTGGTATCTCTAGGAATGGGCAGATCTGCTCCCAGCCCAAACCATCCTCAAGCTTAACGACCAGAAGCCTATCCTCTGGCAGCGTCTGCTTCACAGTCTGGATACTAATTACTAGTGTCAGTCGACCTACCGTTAGAAGAGCAACGAGGAATTGCACTCACTATTCCACATAGTTCTTGCGGAGAGCCGCCTCGTTTTTTGGGTGTCCAGGGTTCGTGCCATCCGAATAGGCCAAGTACATCATCTGGGCCAGGTAGAAGAACTCGGCCAGCTCTGCATTGAAATGCTTCAGAATGCTTATCGGGAGCTGATCCGCGGCCTTGATCGCCTCCCCAATTGTGTTATTGAACGACTTGACCCATTTGTCAGGCGAGCGCTCGGTCAGGATGAACTTGACTTCGGGGTCTTCCATGTAGGTTTCCAGGGACCGAAGTCCAACGTAACTTGGGATCTCCATCAAACACTGTACATGCTCAGCTTCTTGATTGCAGAAATTACTGGGAGACTTCGGATACTCACATCGAAGTTGCCAATCCATTTGTCAAGATCCGGAGTCTCGTATCTCTTGATCGCTGAGAATCGATTGTTCTGTGCAATAATACCCTCTGTGAAAGCTTTGATATGAGGCCTCCCACCCTTGGTCATCAGGTCAATCATGTGGTATGGAGTATAACCGATCATTTCCAGGGCTTCATGAAGACCTAGCGTGCCTGTTCTGCGATGCCTCTATCAGCTCAGCAGCCCAAATTGCCCCGTACCTAGCCACAATTCCGTCAAAACGCCTCACCTGCTACAGCTGACCACAACGAGCCGCATCTTCTTCTTCTCTGCTGGCTGAGCCATCCTATCAACTTGGCGCGACATGATGAGCAAATCTCCACGGTCGGGTTGCGAGTGAGAGTCAACTCTCAACGGCAGAGGCCCCATATTTATCCCCCTCTTTCCCGCCATTTCACGTCCCACTTCCAAGGATTCCTAGCACTGCCCTGGGACCAATGCAGCTAGTTTCTAGTGTCCTCGGTTACACAACGGTCTAACGGCGCGCACCACGCCTATCAAAAGGAGAACTGGATTGTCTGCAGTGGAGAACAATGGCCGTGACAGCGGCATGTGGACCCGCCAGCTCCACTGCACGAGGCTACCAGCCGTGCAAACTGCAAGCCATGGTGGGTTCGGATTAATTGCGACGAATTTCGACCAATACATTTCGCACCGGCACCAGTCGTCAGCAGGGATACCGGGGACTTTTGGTCGACCTAGCCCAGACCAGAATTAATCAAGGCTGCTAGCTATCCTCGTGTTAAATCAGTCCCAGACAGAATCTGGATTGTACGAACACGAGAAAGCCTCCCAGCCTTGCGTCCAAGTCCAGCATGCTGGCCCATTGCACAAGCCCCTCAGTCTCCACCCACCTCGTGTTGTGATGATCAGTTGCTGTTTTTATCCAGGCCGATGTTTGCAGCATTCGCTACTTGGTCCAAGTGTTCTCTCCCAGATCCCCATTCAGACTTCTCGCTATGGCAGCCTTGTCCTCCTAGGTTGTAGTCTACCACAAGCGGACCATGCCAGTTAACTAATGATGCATACAGTCAAGTCAACCACAGAGATCTCGTCGAAGACGAAACAATGACCCCATTACACCAAACCTGACAAAGGGATACCCTACGGACTCGTTAACCAACAGTCGGTTAAAAGTTCGCGGGCGCTCTGCCTCTCCTCTGGATCCCAACACAACATCTTTCTCATAAACCGCAGAAACATGACTTTGTTTTCGCCCTCGAGGTACTCTTCCGAGTCTTCCAACGAATTCTCGGGTATCTCGACTGCGGCCTTCCATTGCCCTGTTTCCTGGATTAGCCTAATTCCAAAACCTCCATTCAATAGCGGGTACCTGCCTAACGAATCCCAATACATCTGACTCCGAGGCGCCTTACGAAGAAAGCCAACCGGCGGCGAACCCAACACGGCTACCATCTCGGCAAGAAGATGTGCATCTGAATGAACTCCGTCGGGTCCTCTACTATCAAACAAATGATGGTCTTCGAACAAATCCCAGATCTACAGATCATCAATCAATTAACTTCACCATGACCTCTCGGTACAGCGACAAAGAAACAAACGACAGGGATTCACATACCAGTACTCCAACATTCCAGATATCGACTTTTTCCGTCCATCTCATTCCAAGAACCACCTCAGGTGCGCGATAGATATCCGGCTGAATCAAACCATCATGTGGATCATCACGCAGCCTGGCCTCGCCAAAGTCGGAGAGAAGTGGCATACCGAAGCCCCTCCATCCCTTCTTCCCCTGAAACAGCCGACTCTTATAGACGGTATAACTCCCATGTCTCTTTCGCGGACTAGGTTCCCGTTGCTCCATCTCGTCCCATTCGCCCCAAATCCCATCATTTTCCGATCCGATAATGATATTCTTGGCCTGGATATCTAGAACCGCACCAAACCACAACTAAATCAGCCAAACCCAGCCATCAAATACCCTCGGAAATAACAATAACAAACCGGTATGTATGACCCCCGCCTCTGAATGCAAATAATCCAACGCAAGTAACAATCCCTGTAGTGCGCCCTTCAATAAATCCTCTGGAAGGCTCTTCGGATCCAAAGTCGCTTGGAAATGCAAAAGACTGATCAAAAGAGGCTCGTACACAATACATTGATGGCTTCCCCATGCCGGCCCTGGGACTTGAAACTCGTCAATCATGGTGCGAACCAGAGCTCTACCGGGATGGGCTGTTTTCATGGCGGCGAGATGTTTCAGGATCCGGACTTCCCGATTCACCTCCTCCTCCGGACCGCGGATGTAAACTTTCAGTGCAATGTATCGATGATGGTCACTGGGTGTCACAGTCAGTTGAGCAGATTTGACGCGGCATAGCTATGATTGGGTTACTGAAGGTCACGGCAAAGCCACACCGTGGAATTGACACCAAACCCCAGCTTGGTGAGAACTTGGTACTTGGAGTGAAACACATCGCCGTGTTGGACCGGGTAAAATAAGCCTCGCTCATACGTGGGCATTCGCTCCTCCTCAACCTTAATAGCCGGGTCCAGCACAGGGAAATTGAAATTGGCAGATGTAGGGATTCGTGGAGGAGACGGTGGCCGGCGAAAGAAGCGGCCCAGTCCCAGTCGATGAAAGGGATTCATATCCAAGACGCGGTACAACAACAAATCGGAATACAATACAATACAATACAGTTACGAGTTTAACGCTAAGTATCACGATGAATTCGGTGGTCAGAACAAAACGCTCAAGTCGGTTTGGGTCGGGAGAAGCTTGGTTGGATGGAGGAAAGTTAAAAGAGTCCGGGGGTGGGTGTGATTGAGTCGGCGCTCCATGGTCACGTGGGCATCTCGGGACGGGGCCGAGTGGCTGGCTGGGCCAGCCCCCTTCCCCCTTCTCTCAAACAATCAGTGCTACCATGAGATGCTGGAATCCAATCCCAATCCCAATCCATAGACTACACCGATTTGATCTGTCCACGCAAAAAAAAAAAAAAAAAAAAAAAAAAAAAAAAAAAAAAAAGGGCTCGCCTTGGCCCCGGCCCAATCTCCACCCACCCACCAATGTGCGAGGAACCGCCCAGAGGGAGATCCTTTTTTTTCCAGCCTCGTTGGGTAGATATCGGTATTATACTACTTTGTAAGATCTCATTGGTGACGTAGATTGGATTTGGAATGGAAAATCTACGGCTCCGGGGCTTTGGCCGCAAGGCTGGCTGGGTTGACGGATTGGTTGGCAGGGAGGGGGGTTCAATTGGGCGGCATCATGAGACATGACTTGTGACTTGTCGTTGTCTAGGAACCAAACCAGATGCCATCATGCCTCATCCGCTTGGGTCTTCTTGTTCGTGCCGGGGTTTGTCAGTGGTTGGTGTGTGTCGTTCCTGATCTTTTTTTTTTTTTTTTTTTTT